>BLKR01000554.1:0-355000 GCA_011170035.1 Teleogryllus occipitalis
GAAGGGACGACGGATTTCCCGCAGGAGGCGCTCTCTCCGCGATTTCCCGAGACGCAGGGCGCAGGGGCACGCGGCGGGCGCGCCCAGCCGGCACGCGCAGAGCAGGCGGCGACGTTGCCACGTGGCGCGACGCGACGCGACGCGACGCGACGCGCCTGCGGCACGCGAGAACAACTGCTAGCGACGAATGCCACAAATTTGGAATCGTGTAGAGTGACCCAGTTCAGGTAAAAACGAACGAGCGTGTTTCTCGTAATAGCAAAAAATAATGCCGTTACTGTTTTGGACTCAGAAGCGTAATCTCCGAAAAGTGTGGGTGTGTATAATGTTTAAATTTTATCTTAGTCCCTATGCCACCGGAACATTGAGCGCATTTTCAAGTCTCGAAGCGTTCTGATAGATTTAGGAGATAATTTGCGCCCTTTGTCAACAGTGAGTGCACTAAAATTCTCTCGGCAGGCTGGCGCGATTCAGCACTCTCGCAGGGTTGTGTGTGACATGCGTCATCGTAAAATGCGTAATTCTGCCGATTCACATTTTCCCCTCCCCGTTGTTCGCATCAGAAAAATGTAGAGATTTTTCTTCGATGATACTTAAAACCATCCTTAGCGTGACTTACTTCAAGCACAATGCTCCAGGCGTTGTAGAAGACAAATCGCCGAGAAATCGCTGTGGTATAACGAAGAGGTTCTCAGCAAAATGAATTAAGAAACATTTCGTCAAGTCGTTGTAGAGAAGAAGATGGTGTATATCTTCCACGTAAAATGATTCACCTTCTTTATAATACATTAAAGAAAGTTTACAGTTTTGTACGATTTGTAACACTCGACAAATGCAAAACTCTCTAATTGCCCTACTGCTAGAGTTGAATTCACCTCTCCATTTTTGAGATGAAAATGAAGAATTTTGTAATTATACTATCAATAAATCAGCGGGAGCATATGATATTCAAAAACATGTCATCCTTCGGCACACATTGCCATCCTACATAGCTTTGAAAAACTGTGCTTTGGCCCTTCCGATTAAAAGAAGTTGGTGATTGACAGTAGCGAGAAGAAAAGAGCGACGTTGACAGGTTGTGTACTACTAAGCACGTGTTCCCGGGACACGAAAATAAACACTTGAAATAAATACTTATAAAAGTAACCAAATCATACACTCATATTGTATGAAACAAGAGCTTCATAAGCACAATTGTCAACCACGAACTTATTTTCATTGGACCATAGACCCCTTAAAACCCAGGTTTTATAAACCAAGAGCACAAGATACGTTTCTGATATTGTATTGTACAAAATAAGACTTTGTGTAATTTATATTAATATTTTGGAAGTTTAGCGATTTTTCGACACTACACAGCTAGGTTGAAAACAATCGCTGACCAAACGAACCACGAACCGCGCCCGATGTTTCCCTTCTTATCATTGTCCCGCTTCTCCACTTAATACTCAGACCCTTGCATGAAGTGCACTAATACAAGTTGGGAGACCAGACGTGCGCTTAACGCTCCGGTGTCTGACCAGCGGGGCGATGGTCAGGTCCGGATCTCATGCTCCAACGGGAGGTCGATAGCCCCCTCCTGGGTTACAACAGGGACTACATTCATGTGACGAATGACCATATTAGTCGACGCGCCCCAAAACACTAGAAAACGCACTCGCTCATCATCGACAGCAAGTCAACACGACCAAATGTAGCTCAACGCCAACAAGGATGAAAACTGATTCCCAAGAATTCGAGATCAACAGCAACAGGCCAACAACAACAACAACAACAACAACAACAACAACAACAGGGGAAGCAGAGAGTAGAGGTGCTGAAATCCCCCCTTGCTGGAAGCCGTTGCCCGTGGCCTTCGACGCGCTGTTTGAGACCGGCGGTGGCAGCGGCGGGGGAGGGGCGGGGAGGCGATTGCTTCCGGCGGGCGCCGAGGATGCGGCCCGTGTTCCCGCCCCGCCCCGCCCCGCCCCGCCCCGCCCCGCCCCGCCCCGCCCCGCCCCGCCCCCTGCCGCTGCTGTTGTTGGTGTTGTTTCATAAAGCCTCACAAACTGCCGCAGGGCGCCTGGATGATGGCTTTACGTAAGCCGGGATAAACGGGACTGTGGATGCAGCTGTTTACAATAGAATAGTAGTGTTGAAATTCATCGCTAGTTACTAGTGATGAGTAAAATTTACGCACTTCAAAAGTGAAAAATATTTACGAAGAAAAGGTAAATTAGATGAAAATTAATTGCAATATTGCTAAATGACTTTATTAAAAGACTCCAGTAATGCTAACTAAACTATGAAGTAACCTACATTAGGCCTTCATATTGCATAACAACATTTTTTAACTTTTCGCGTCTTCTTAATACTATATTAGTAAATTTTATGGAAGGTCTCAAGGCATTCGCTTACTGTTACAAAACAAATAGAAAAAACCGCTGAGATCACGCGTATATTATCAACGAAATAAACATTATATTATTAGAAGGTATTTCGATTGGCCAAGACAGGAGACGTTATCAATAAAAATATATGCCAGTGAGTAAATGTTGGTTATTACTAGGATTATAGAGTTAAATCGTCGAATGTTAATGTCATCGAGTGCGCTGTAGATCGTCAGTTGATACCTTACACTCTAACTATGCATAGTTGAATGATGAACAAGAGTACCAACAAAGCGAGACAGGAATCATTTGGAAACTAGAAATTTTCGCTTTCAAGAATTTTTGCTAGAAGAGTCATTTGCATCGCTAATCAAACAACAGATTTCAATATTTAGTTGTGTATACAAAACAAAATAGTAACTAACACCCGGCTCTACTCCCACCACAACTATCGAAAGAAGAGCTAAAAAAAGTGCGCACATTTATATCCAGAAAAAAACAACAATGGGCCATCTCTGCATTTGCTCAATGGATTAGGGAAACTAGATGAAAAATCTGATCGACATGGGGGGATCACTGTCTCAGAAGCTATAATACAATATTTCTTGCAACAGGCGTGTTTAGTCTTTTAAAAAGTATACAATACAAATGTGACTTAATCCGTTAAATGTTGCTAGAATACATATTTCCGGCTATCTGTGAGCAAGGAATTGATAATACTATACTACCTTTAAACTTGTAATGTGTATATTTTGCTTTGTAGAGAAAATTTCAAAATAAAAATGAGAGATCTAAACTGTCGAGTTACCAAGCACACTCCGAGCCGGTCACACAGACACACCTCAGAGGCATGTGCCCTCTTTTTCGATAATTGAGTAAAAAATACTTTAGTTCGTATTTATTAAACTTTCGCTCCATAAAATGGAAATGCAGATTTTTTAAGTTTGAGAGAGAGAAAGAGAGAGAGAGAGAGAGAAAGAGAGAGAGAGAAAGAGAGAGAGAGAGAAAGAGAGAGAGAGAGAGAAAGAGAGAGAGAGAGAGAGAGAAAGAGAGAGAACTTTTCATAAGCACGGAATGTGGAGATATCTATATATAATCTTCCTGTATATTACAGCAGCGGTAAACGGTAACAATTCTTTAAACAATTTTGGAATATGCTATCTTTACAATTATTTTTAAGAGGTGCAATAAACAAGAAGTTTTACTTAAATGTCGCGAGCAATGCCGAACAAATATAACGAATACAATATTGCCATTTGAATAATCAAAAATTTGTCGTGATTTAGATTTCATTTGAAAAAAATTACATTACTTTCCTTGACCTATATCTACAGCACGAATAATTTCATCCTGTAGCGGGAATTTCCTCCGATTGATTAATTGTGTTAGGACGTTCCGATTGCTTGATCACTGGCTCTTGGCAGAGACTAAAGGTATAATTCTTTACTCTATGCTCTTGGGTATGAGAAGGAAAAGGATGGGAAGAGAAGATCGCGTGCGGTCCGTGCCCTGTTGAATAGGATGCAGTTCCAGAATTTGTCTCTGGATAATGGAAAAAGTGATCACGGAATCCATGGAAACAAGCGATGAGAGCAATCTGCCGATGAAAACGTAAATGCATTAAAAATTTACCGAACGGAAATTACGGGAATTCCTCGCACTTGGTGTGGATTGAACTCGCAACTTCCCAATGGCTCGACCGCCAGGCGCTGACTTCTCGTCCGCCGCCACCGGCGCCTGTAGGACTCTGCTCCGAGGCCGAAGATCACGGCACTGCCTACTTTGCCTAGGCAAACTCCACATACCGTTGGAGTGTCGGAGATAAGTCACTCAGTATTCAAAAATATCATTTAGCGCTTTCGGCACTCCCAAATAACGAATATTGAGAACTATCATCACAGTTAATTTGATCTCTGGTTTTAAGAGAGTATTCGGAATTATTTGTCACTAATGACCAAGTTTCAAGAAAGAAATACATTGAGGTGACAACAGTCATGGGAGACTAGTATCCAGCGATTTAGAGGACATTAGTATCGCGTACAAAAGGTATATGGGACATAATTCAGAGGTCAATTAGGGCTCAAAATCCAGCACCGGCAACCCCTTCGCAATTATGGACGGCTATAGTGGCAGCAGGGCTCAATATTTCTGCAGAGAACTTCCAACGACTTGTTGAGTTCATAACACGCGGAGTTGCGGCACTTTCCCGGGCAAAAGGACACGATATTGGGAGGAATCCCATCATTTTTGTCACTCAGTGTATTAGATTTACATGTTTCGGAGAGATATTTTATAATAAAAATACGGGAAAGTACCAATTTTGTTTCCAACCGCGGTACGTAGCGAATTGCGAAATCTAATCGACGATTGATATTGCTTTTACACTAATGGTTGTAATTACTTTTTGCATTCCTTTACGATCAAACAGGAGTTCCTGAATCTTGCATCCTCGTCGGCAGCGTGAGCGGAATTGCTCAAGAATAACTCTATTCTTCGCGTTTCAGGTGATTAGGCCTGGGGCCGCTCGATTTCACGGCGCGCTTTCGGTGCCTTGAGGTGTAGCCGGGGCCTCGTTCCCATCGCCCCGCTCGCGCCCCACCCTCCTGGTTATTCTTTGGCGAGCTTCAGCTCGTAAGTTCATAGAACGTCAGATGCTGTAGGTCATCGTGGGGACGCAGCGTCAGAGGTTTAGTTTTGTTTAATTTTTGTAAAAAAACAAAACAGTAAAACTGTATGTGACATATGGGCGAAAAGACTAATCTGCACACGTATTCTTGGGTCCCAGAATCTTTTCTCTATACTTGAACTATATACTATAGTTGAATGATGAATGCAAGTACCATCAAAGCAAGGCAGGAAACATTTGAAAATTAGACATTTTTGTTTCCAAGTTACAGAAAACTTATTTGCATCGGTAAACAAACAACAGATTTGTTTAATAGTATTGTTAATAAAGTATTGTTAATAAACCCACACCTCCGGCGCTACTCTTACAACCACAAAAGGACAGATTAAAAAAACCTGCGCTTATTGAAGCTACATTTATGTCCAGGAGCAAAACGGCATTTATATCAGCAGTTATCTCAGCATTTGTTCAAAGGATCACGAGAAAACGGACGAAAAACCTGATGGACACGGGGCGTCCATTGATTTAGATGCGGAAGTACATTACTTGTTACAGGCATGTTTAATGTTTTAAAATTATACAATACAAACGTTAACTAATGTATTATATACTAGTTAAAGAAGAAATAAAAGAGATCATCATCGTCAACATATGTTGACGCCAAATCAGAATTTCCACAATTTATAGTTAAAATATTTTCCCCCTTTTTGATGCTCACTATAGTAAAGCGCTAACGTTTCGAGCCTTCCGTGGTCTTCCTCAGAAATGTGACAAGATGTTTTGTTCAACATGTCACGAATTTAATTGCAATACAGGCTTTGTATGTGGGGCTTCAGAAAGTTTGTGAGTAGCTAAATTGTTAAAAGTAAATGGCTACCGCCCTGCGTGGCCGACATCAACGCTTCCTCACCACGAATCACCTTTCAATCTTCTTCCTTTCATTCCTTAGTGGCACAGGGAGGTACGACAGCCGCGCCCAGATACGTGTTACATCCAGGCTGGGGTCGAATGGTGGCACGGTTCCTTTGATTCACTGATTCGGTTCATTATAGAAGAGAATCGACTCCATGAACTAAATCCTTGTTTATACGTAGTAGTCACGTGTAGTTAAGTTCATGATGTTACAGCAATAAATATAATTATCTAAAATAAAGGTAGATCGGGAGAATAGCTACCCTCCTGCTCCAAAGCACCCTGTACGTATGAATCTCCGTAGCAACATACTCTCATTAAATGAACTGATTATTCGTATTTTTCACGCTACAAATTTAATTTTATAACCTACACAATTCTTTAACCAACGCATTTTGTTCACCAAGTGGTCCGCGACGTGCTACCGCACGTCGCTACCCGACGGATCCAACGTGCTACGTTCGCGAGGACCTTCCGGCCCTCGCTCTCGAGACCTGGTTCGCGCCTCCGCTGTCGCTTCGGCGCTCACGCTGTATTATATACTTCTCTCACTTTTAAGAGGATTTATTTTAAAGGGAACACTCACTTTTAAGAAAATTCATACCTACCATCTCAGTAGACACACAAACCTATTTGAAGAAGACTTGAAATGCGAAAATACACAAAATTCTACGCCAACAAATTATCATGAGACTTCTTCTCATTTAACATTGAGCATAAATAATTCAGTTGTTATAGTGAACCACGCAACTATAAACATAGGAATCGCGAGAAATAATGAATCATAAAAGGAACCAAAGGAACCGTGCCACCCTAAACCCGGGATAAACCGAATGGTGTGTTAGGTATGGTGGGACAGAGTCGTCCGCCAAGCATTGCCTGTAGCGTCGTGATGAGTAAAGACAACAGGATTCTCAAATATGTACATTTAATTTGTACATAATATACAAGGATAGCTTAGTATTTGTACAGAGCATATGTCATCCGCGTGTCGTTTGCGGAAAACAGATGATGATTCCTTAATAACAACTTTCATATGTTGATACGCACCATGGTAATGTGTTGTCATGGTCGTTAGGCGGGACCGTCTCTCATAAAGG
This sequence comes from Teleogryllus occipitalis, assembly GCA_011170035.1. Taxonomy (NCBI): domain Eukaryota; kingdom Metazoa; phylum Arthropoda; class Insecta; order Orthoptera; family Gryllidae; genus Teleogryllus; species Teleogryllus occipitalis. The sequence continues at coordinate 7,008 of BLKR01000554.1, forward strand.
GATGAGAGAGTCTACCACGTTACATGCCCTCCTCTAAGCTCATTTCTTACCCATACCCTGTAGATACCCTCCCTGTTCTTGGATCTTCGGGCGTTATAATTAACTTTTGCAGAGCAAAATTATAGACTATTAATATTGAAACTGAACAATTTCTAATCGAAAGTACTAGATAATGTATGACATGAATTAGTCTACTCAAAAGTGAACTATGAAATTTACTGAAAATGAATCTTGAGCTGTGATTAACTTGGCTATCCGGGAGGCGCCGCGTCCAGGGCACAGGTGCCTGGACACACACTCGGCACCTCGGCACCTGTGCCCTGGACGCGGCGCCTCCCGGATAGCCAAGTTAATCATGACTCCGGCCGCGGAAGCCTACGCTCTAATCTTGAGCTGTGTTCTTGATATTAGTGAACTTTTATTTCTCAGAAATGAAGCAATTCTATAGCTTGTTGAACTGAACATCGTTAGGAAGATAAGATTTAAATTAATTTACTTTAATATTTTTAAAGTTAAAGAAAGTGAAACCCTTCAAAAACCATGTAATCAGCAATTGCATTTGACAGCAGTTTTGTCATGTTGTATCTCAATGATATAATTTGATGATAACCTAACACTAAAACTTTATTTTGTAAATCATAATTTGCGCTAGGCACTGAGTAATATTATATGCTATGCATGCCAATCAACCGGATTACTATTATAATATGTGTCTAATAGTATTACTGCAAAATGAAACATTATGCTTTTTATCGTTATGAAAAATCACAAGATTCAATTAATTGCCTTAACAAAACAATAAATTATTTTTCTTTTGATATCATTTACTTCCGTCATCTGGAGTCTTACTACGGAACATCAACGTTTGCGGACATATTAATATTTTTTGTGATAGCCAAAGCATCGTGGAAAAATACATCGCGATAAAAGTTATTCTGTAATACATCAGTAATACTTCATTATATATCCACAGTATATATTTCCTTCGTATTGACCTTCACCGGTTTAGATGGCATCAATTGATGCCACTGCAGTGCCTGTTTTGCAGTGGTTTTGGAGCTCTAGTACCGACAGTGGAAAGATTTCCGACACCGGCTAGATAGCTAGGTCGAGTTCATCCGCTGCCTGGAGGAGAAATTTTGCGACTGGCTGCTCTGGTCGGAAGTTTTCTGTGGCTTCTCCGATCAACCTCAGGCTAATGCCGGAGCAGTACCCTAACAAACGAGCTGCGGAACGCCAGGGATCTTTCTTTCCTTTTTATTGTCCTCACCTCTTACTTAAACACACAATTGTATGCACTACACTACCACGTATGTTCGGAGTTTAGAGCTTGTCCCGGCCGGGGTGGTTCTACGCTAGTGAGAGATAACCTGATTGGGGACAATCTCACAAGCCGTCATGTAGCTCGACGCCGGATCTCGCTACTAGCAGAAAAACATTACCACCACCACCTTCCATGCTAAAAACATGCACTACTCTTTCAGGACTAATGGCCTTAGCAGTTACGCACCCGGATTCACAACTCAATCAACTTTCAAATTCATTTCTCTATTGCTTTCGTTAGGGAGTTTTTGCACGGCTTAGCGCACAGTTATCGACTGCAATCTCGATCTTTCGCGACTCCGCAATTGCACAAAAGTGATGCGACACCCGAACTGCGTATGTGCAGAAGATCGATAGTGCTGTCGATTGCTGAAATGCTCCGCCGTGCAAACTCTCCCTATTCTGTTCGTAACAGAAGCATGCATCATATGATATCTGATCCGGGCGCAGCCGCGAGAAGCGCTGCTGTGTGTCAGCGGGCAAGCGGCGCGGCAGCCTAGCGCGGTATCGCCGACGGTCTACCGCAAGCGCGCGCGGCGGCTGGCTGCCCCAACGGTACCCGCAAAGCACTCGCACTCGCACACACCGCAACCCCCGCCAACGCTCCGACACCCGAATCACGTCGTGCACACACGAAAACGAAGGTTTTCGCGGAATAGATGCTTGGCTGTGCAGGTGTCGTCGCGACCTAGACACAGTTGCCAGCGTTTCGGACGTCATATTGGGACTTCCTCAGGGCGAAATGCCTGTCCTTACGCTATCTCTCTCTTACGCCTCTTTCCATTGCCCGATACGGCCCCAAATCTCAAGGCAACAGCCGTTGCGCTATAATGTCTGACCGGGATGAACTAGGATTTGAGTTCTGACGGTGGTGAATGTTTAACTAGCTACATAGCTCCTCCAGTCATTGTCTAGAGAAGATACGAGGGTATTCCATAGTTTCTGCAACCACTATCTGACGAATGTCGAAACTACATTAACATCGGGCCATGGAGCGCACGCGAGCACGCACTTCATAATTCTCTATTTTCCCCTCTCGCATTCCCACTAACATGAACACTATCACATGAGTTGGGACACTAGTCGTGGTTTTAGAGCGTGTTCGCTGGGGCGGTGCTCCGCTGGGGAAGCTGACGTGAAGGACGGCGCCTGATCTCACGGTCCAACGGAACACCGCGATATCCCGGGTACAACATGTTCTAAACTTAAGGGAGTGATGGCCAATGTATTCGGGCGCCTCAGTAGTCAAACCTCATCCCATTGCTCGGCAGGAATCCCTTTCGCGCGGAGCTGTCGCTCTCGGCCGCAATGCCGCCAATGCTCCGTCTCTTTTCCGTCAGTTCCATCACCTCCACCACGCCCCCTTCACCACCATACAGCATCGCTCCTCACCACATCCCGCCTCCCATCCCGCATCGTGGGCGTTTGTACTCAGTTATTCCCTAAATGCATTGGGCCCCATCACCCCTTACTCCCCCCACGTCACACAAAATGACCAGTTCTTCCCCTTTATCCTACGCCTGTATCGTCCCTACCACTTTCTCGTCCTCACGCTTCCTCCTTGTCCCAGTCCTCATGATTCGTCTCTTTCCTCTCGATGTCCGCTGACATGATGAACCGCCGTTCCGACCGAATTGGATGGCTCAGTGACAATCGTCGCTGCTTTAAAATAACTGTCTGGGAGGTCCTAGAGTTCGAGTTCTGACGGTGGTGGATTTATTACGCTAGCTATACAGCTGGACCGAATACAGCCACTGTCTCGAGAAGAATTCTAACGACCAGCTGCCCAGTTGAGTAGTTTTTCGTGGTTTCTCCTATGAATATCAAATGAATGTCGGAGCAGTACAAAGGTACTTTGTTAAGACAAATCCACGAACGTGATTTTTCCTCCCTCAACCTTGTTGTCTCTTCTACCCCCATACGCACACATACACGCACTAACACTACTACACATCGGGAGGCTAGAGCTTGACCCGGCTCGGGCGGTGCTCCGATGGGACGGGGGACCTTGAGGGAGAAAACCCACAAGCCGTGTATGAACTCACCTTCCAACTGGCGATGAACATCGCCACCTTCCGTACGACACTTACGAGGCTAATACCCAAAGTAGTTCACGCACCCGGAAGCTCGCTGCCCCGGCCCGTTCCGATGAGCTCCGTCAAATTCATCCCGGTGCGGCGCTCTCCGGTCCGCTCTACCATCCATTGCGCACCCCGCCCGCACGCAACGATGCTTTGGGAGGTTTCGTAAGAACTCACATTCACTCTACACGACGGTAAAAATAGTCATGTCTAAGTTATTTCAATGAAGAGCAGGAAAATCTCGAGATATTGCATCTCGAACCGAACGTATCAAGTAAAACATGCAAAAAATATTGTAATATTATTAGTTCTTTAAAAACCCTGTTAGCAAGTATTCATAGACGTACGACTTGAGATACTAGAGCGTATACTTGTTCATTCCTGTACATAAAAACGAAATATAATTTCTTCAATTGGCCCGTTCTGTTTTGGTTTCAGTACATGCCAGTGAAACCACACACGTAGCTAAACTTTCAGTCAAGAACTCGTGGTGGTAAATAGAACGCTCGTCTTCCGTTTTGGCGACAGGGTGAGAACATCCCCTTGCATATGGAAATAGAAAATGTTATCTTCCCAGAGAAATGAACCATGCCCTTCATTTTCAGCACAAACCAACCGCAGCCTTGCACCAAGAAATTCTGTGACTTTTCTCCAGCGTGAGAACTCCAGGAATTGCAGTAATGCTCCATGTCATCTAGTCTACCGGATAAAATGAACAAATGTTCTTTCAGACCAAACGAATTCAAATACCAGAAAGATTTTTTTCGGCGAATTCAAATAGCAGAAATGAAAACCATTGAAATATTTCTACCCCCGAACTTCACATGTTATCTATCAATAAGTAGAATATAATATTGAAATATTTTAAGTGTGATACCTCAACAAATATACAATAATTAATTGTTGCGTTTCCGTTTTAGGTGTACTCGCTGTGTCATTGTTAGAAACACTTCGCCGAATTTCTTTGATGATGCAATAATACGAGAGTAAGGATTTTTTAAGACTCAGATTCAAAATATGAAAATTCACTGGAGCACTTCATAATATGTATTTAATCTCCCATATTCTTAGCCTACGTGGAATAGCTCACCACATGAGTTTTACAAGAGCTTCCCCTCTTGCAGGAGACCTTTGCCCTTTATGGGACACACTAGGCTCATTCATTCATTCATTCAATCAATCTTCACTTAAGTTTTCTAAAACAGAACATAAAAAGCTTTACACAATTTGGCTGCATGGAGAGAAGAATATAAGTCTCGAAATGTAACTGTCCTTTAAATTGTATGTAGAAAAATGAATCCTTACAAAAAATGCTGAAACGCACATTGTTTAATAATGTAGGTAAATGTTAAGTTAACTTAATTTAATGTACATTAAAATCTATTTTCGACCGTCTATGAAGTAAAATAAAAAATCTACATCAATTTCGTATGTTTTACTAGAAATGCGGAAAGAGAGATTATGGAAGCATTTCGATGCACTACAATTGTAATGAATTTGTAGATTTCTTTATTTATTTATTTATTTTTACGTCAAAAAACAGTTAAAAACTGCGTATGACGTATTCTTACTTCTTACTTTAATAACATGCTTTTTCACAACTTATCGAGGACAAGTTATTTATATTGTCTTCAAAAAGAACGCCACACGTGTCTCTCAGCTTATCACACACTAATGATACAAAATAAGCCAGTTTAAATATTTACTACTTCTTCACATCAAGACTTTATAAAATCACAAAATTAACTTATCTGGTAGTTTCTTGTAATTTTCAGATAATCCAATAATTATTTCTGCTTGTTTAAAGTCAACATGTGATTCCTACTTTTATGAAACCTATCTTAAATAAATGTTTCAGAATTATAACTTTGCTAGTTGTCAATTTATATAAAATTGATCTTTTTCCTTATTCACATACATGAATAGTCCGATAAACGCCGAGTATTTAGCTATTTACTTATAAATAAAGAAATGTACAAAACAAACGGATGGCTAATATCAAGAAAAATCCAACAGTTACGCCCCAATTTTCAGTTATTCAAGTTTAATATAGTAAAAAAAAAAAACGATTTCTAGAAGATTCCTTTGTTACTTTATATACATTTTTACGAGATGAGTCATTTCTTGCGGCAAAAAACACCATTTTCACCTCTATTACATGGACAAAAGTTTTAAGTTTTTTTTAAACATTTTGCTGCAAAACCCTTTGTTACTGCACTGCAGTTCATTTCTGTTATTTTTTTCTACAATGCTCAGAAGGTTGTAATTTAATTGAGTTCAAATGTTGAGTAGGTGGTTATGTTGAAGAAAACAATTTTTTGGGGAGGGGGAATTTAAAAGACGGATAACGAAAATTTGCGAATTGTTGGAATTGAAGGGCATACTACAACAGGCCTGTATCGAGTGCGGCCTTGAGATCGCGCCCGACATTCGGCCATTAGGAACTTAGCCTGTCATCACAATTTCAGTGCACTCGCTGTTTGCAAATAAAGTTATTGACATCCCACATCTCTAACACGGCTTCCAATCACGGATGTGCGCACTAAGTTCCGGTGACATTGAGGCTGCGACGAAATTGGAAAACTACAACAAAAGACACTTTCTGAATAAATCTATGTTTCTGAGGCCAAGACGGCAAAGAAATTATTTATTGCTGATATTATTCGGACCTCACTGGTGTGGTTTTTACGGCAAGAAATGACTCACACTGTTATTGTGCAGCTCTTACCACCTAGAAAGACAAGTAGAATGGAGACACAACACACAGACGTTCAATAATCCAACACACAGCTGAACTTCACCTGCACGAGGTGGTTCCTGCGCACTGCACTCGGAGAAGCGAGGGCCTCCGGGACGCGGCACGGCGGCTGCGTGGCGGCGTGCACGGGCGGGGGCGAGGGCGGCCCGACAGTCTTTGCACTGAACACTCGGAGGCGGCGCGGCGGCGCCGAGCAAGCGGCGTGGCGGTAACGGCGTCGTCGGCGTCGGCGTCGGAAGGTCTCGGTAGGGCGACCCGCGCGTTCGCAAGGCGTGGTGCGTCGGCGCCGCGTTCTCCTCGGGTACTGGCCGTGCCAGAGGCGCGCGCCGTGCTAAGACGCCACGCTCTGGGCGACGCCGGGGGCGGGAGGGGGCGGCGGCAGGCACCGTAGCGCCGGCCCCACTTCCCCGAAGCCAGCCCCGGCACCATCGCCGCGCCGCTCACAACAATGCCTACTGTTCTAGCCCATTCAGGGGGCTTCATCAAGGAACGAAAGTGATTTTTTTCGTGAAAAGAAAAGAAAGCGGAGTGAGAGGCGGGGGCGGGTGCAGGTGACGAGGATTGTCGTGTCGAGGGAGGCGGAGGCGTCGGTGATCAAAGCTGGTGGATAGGCCGGTGGAAGAGCGCAACAACCAACATATGGACGAAGAAGGGCGAAGGATTTCATCAAGGAACGGGTGAAGAAAATTCGGCTGAATTTCGGCTGAAGAAAATGTAGGGGCGCGACTGGCCGAGTGATTCTGCTGAACGTTAATTATCACACTAAATTGGAAATTCGTTTTCAAATTACTTACAGGCGACAGGAAAAGATTTAACTGCTCGCTGAGAGCTATGTGAGTTTCGACGTACTCGTACATTTGATATGACATGACATGATATGACATTGACAGAAATTTTTGAAAGAAACTTAACATTCTTGCTGCGTTAGTGAGGCTCATGTTTGGCAGATACTATCAACAACCCATTCTATCCGTTCCGTCTGAAATTTCCTGCCAGAAATTGCTGCTGATTTCTTGCTTCTTGTTTACAACCTAACCTAACAAGTTAGTTATGGTTCTTGTTGAATGTCTCAGATTGACCAAATAATTCCAGTTCTTTTAAAATCTGTTCTGCTATTTGAGTGTGAGCATAAGACGGCCTGCGCTCTTGTACTTGAAATTTGGTGGTGAACTGCTGTGTTCGCGTGAACGCGAATTCGATTCTCAACACAAGTATTCAAAGAATTGTCCGGTGCGGAATGTATCTGAGGATAAAAGCCAAATGGTGACACAGTAAGACGACTGCCAATGACAGATGCAAGTGTGATTGCATTACCAACAATGTACATTTGTACTCCTAGTTAGTGCCCGAAAGTTGTCAAGTTGCTGTTATATTTGCATGTTGGTGAGGTTGTCATGATACTTGTCATGCTTACGATTGTCTTGATGATATTACTCATTATTGGTGATGGCATTCAAGATACTGATGGATAAAGCCAACTCTTTTAAAGTGCGGGGAACTGTAAGATTAGATAAGGCAACATAACTAGTTATAATGCCAAATAACATTATACACCATAATATATTTTTATAGTGTTTTTTATGGAACTTGATAATTGCTGAGAGTATGCTGTCGATAATGCTGGTGAGAAAATACACATGCACCACGGCATCTTTTAACGGTTTATACTTTCTCGTATACATACGTACATACGGGTTAATATGTGGAGTAATATACGTAGTATAGAAAAAGTAATGTAATGGTGCGAAAAATCGATATCGAGATTTCAACGGAAATACAGGTTTTGGGATCCCATGATGTGCAAAAAGTGTTTTGTTCAAAACATCCATCCGACTGTCCGTCTATCTGCATGTCTGCTTGTCTGCAATCTGCGTGTCTGTGTCTGTCCGTCCATCCGTTCGTTCGTTTGTGCGTCCGTCGGTCCGTCCGTCCGTCCGTTGGTCCGTCCATCCGTCCGTCCGTTCGCACGTCCGCCCGTCCGTCTGCCCGTCCGTTCGTCTTTCCGTCCGTCCGTCCGTCTTTCCGTCCGTCCGTCCGTCCGTCTTTCCGTCCGTCCGTCTTTCCGTCCGTCCGTCTTTCCGTCCGTCCGTCTTTCCGTCCGTCCGTCTTTCCGTCCGTCCGTCTTTCCGTCCGTTCGTCTTTCCGTCCGTCCGTCTTTCCGTCCGTCTTTCCGTCCGTTCGTCTTTCCGTCCGTCCGTCTTTCCGTCCGTCTTTCCGTCCGTCTTTCCGTCCGTCTTTCCGTCCGTCTTTCCGTCCGTCTTTCCGTCCGTCTTTCCGTCCGTCTTTCCGTCCGTCTTTCCGTCCGTCTCTCCGTCCGTCTTTCCGTCCGTCTTTCCGTCCGTCTTTCCGTCCGTCTTTCCGTCCGTCTTTCCGTCAGTCCTTTCCGTCCGGCCGTCTTTCGTCCGTCCGTCTGTCTTTCGTCCGTCCGTCTGTCTTTCCGTCCGTCCGTCCGTCTGTCTCTTCCCGTCCGTCCGTCTGTCCCGTCCGTGTCTTTCCGTCCGTCCGTCCGTCTTTCCGTCCGTCCGTCTTACCGTCCGTCCGTCTTACCGTCCGTCCGTCTTACCGTCCGTCCGTCTTTCCGTCCGTCCGTCCGTCCGCCTTTCCGTCCGTCCGTCTTTCCGTCCGTCCGTCCGTCTTTCCGTCCGTCCGTCTGTCTTTCCGTCCGTCCGTCTTTCCGTCCGTCCGTCTTTCCGTCCGTCCGTCCGTCCGTCTTTCCGTCCGGCCGTCCGTCTTTCCGTCCGGCCGGCCGTCTTTCCGTCCGGCCGTCCGTCTTTCCGTCCGTCTTTCCGTCCGTCCGTCCGTCCGTCTTTCCGTCCGGCCGTCCGTCTTTCCGTCCGGCCGGCCGTCTTTCCGTCCGGCCGTCCGTCTTTCCGTCCGTCTTTCTGTCCGTCCGCCTTTCCGTCTTTCTGTCCGTCCGGCTGTCCGTCTTTCTGTCCGTCCGTCCGTCCGTCCATCTTTCTGTCCGTCCGAACGTCTGTCCGTACAAATCAAATTCTGTCATCTAAAGTGTCTCGAAACTCGACAGTTTCCTTTGAAAATAAGCTGAAATTTCTGTAGTTTCAGAAACCCTCAAACGCCATTTATTCAAAAGTGGCTTCAAATTTTTCTTCAAAGTTTTCCAACGGAAAGTACTAATTACACTGTTTAATAAGACACAAAGCTCATTTTGCTGTTTTTTTTGTTTTTCCAAAAATTATACAAATGTACTTTTTTTTATTACCCCACACGCCGTTAATATGCACATTTCCAGCAATTTGTAAACTCTTTTGCATTTGTGAGTAAAATTGCTTCTATTGACGGTTTTCGAAAACTCAAACATTTTCAGTAAAAACTAACTACAAATTTCACATTTACGTTAACGCTTAACACCATTTTCTTAAAAACGGATCCAAATTTTTCAATGAAAATTACCAATAGTACGATGTTTTACTTTTCTTTAATATTATTATAGTAATATTTAGTTGATACTATTAATAAAATTGAGAAATTGAGAAAATATTTTTAAAAAATGTACTTTGGGCGGCGATAGCTGGCAGCTGGCAAGACGATGGGGCACGACCGTAAAGTGAGTTCACACCAAGGAATTTAGACGAGAAAGTCTGTGCCGTTCAGTTTCACCACAATTTTTTAAAATTCTGAGAGTCCTAACAAATATGCATTGTACAAGATGATCTTTAATATTTCACTGTAACTAGAGAGAAATTCTTGCAAACAACGGTCAAAATTCCACCAAATGAAAATTAGTGATCATCTGTAATGATTGCAATATCTTCAAAATGAAAATGAAATCTACGGTCACTCACATGTAGAGTCCAGGAGAAAAAAATGTGTGTTTTTGTTAGTAATATGTTCGTAATTATGTATGTCTACAACTCTATGTATATGCATTCTAAACAAGTGTATTCGAAATGGAACACCTAATATTCTCATGCTACTGCACTGATAAGATTGTGCATTAGCACTGATAAGATAGTACAATATCACTGATAAGATAGTGCATTCAGTTGTTCCGACTGTTCGGAAAACCCTGATAGCCGAAGTGTCCTTGTCTCTTGTAGACAACGCTGATAAAAGCGAGTAATCGGAATTGCAGTTTTTAAAATCACGTTTTCCCGTCAACCATAGACACAATAGCACCTCAACTCATTCCCCAAAATGTATCACGTTATAACAACATTAAGACTACATTATCAATCAGCCAAAAATCATACACGAGGGACAGAAAGAACAAAGGAAAAATGAAGGATTGATGAAAAAAGGTTGCACGACCAGTCAAAAAATCCCTCGCGTGAGTACTCAGAAAGGAGAAAAAGAGGAACTGAAAGAAAACTATTCCATGAGATGTCGAAAAATTTCACGCGAGAAAACGTGGAGAGAGAGAGAGAGAGAGAGAGAGAGAGAGAGAGAGAGAGAGAGAGAGAGAGAGAGAGAGAGGGAAAAGCGAAATAACTGGTGGAACTCGGCCCCACGATCTGCTAGCAAATCCGACGCGAGAGAATACAGTGACAAAGAGGTAAAAGGAGGAACTGTATTGATGGAGGCTGTTCCACGAGGTCAAAGAATCCCACAGGAAAGAGAGTGATTGTGTAATTTGTGTTTTCGGGCGCGTCAACTACCTCTGTTATTAGCCCCGTGAGTGTAGTGCACATAACAACCTGGACTGGAAATGGCGGTATTCCTCGACTGCTGGAACACGAGATCCGGAGCCGCACTGCAAGTCGGCTTATCTCCCGCCGCGAAGAACCGCCCCAGCCGCGATAAAATCGAAGCCCCGGATCGGTCCTCCCACGTGCATGGTAGAGTATTGCCTGCAAGCAATACGGAAGGGGAGAGGATGGGACAAGGAAGAGACAGGAAATTTCGCTTGCGGTCCGTTTGGCTCCGCGTGGCTCCTTGTTAAGGTCCTGCTCCGGTATTCGCTCATAAACGACCGTATAAACTACGGAATTTCTCCTATCAGACCATCCGATCGCTAGAATTCTTCAGACAGAGAGAGGCAGGTGAGAAGAGGGGGAGAAACTGACGGAGGTCGAGGCGGAGTAGATGACAAGCGAAGAGACAGCGACGGCTGCGGCCGGAGCAGTTTCCGGGAAAGCGGCGGCGTCGCGGGCGCGGACGGATCGGTGTGACAGGCGCCGCCGGGCGCCGCCCCCGCGCATCCGCGTGCCAGGGCGTCGCGGCGCCTTCCGCCACGCAACGAACCTCCCCCCCCCCCCCCCCCCGGCCGAACGCGAGAGGGCGCAGCCGAATGAGATGCTCGCTTTCCGCGCAGCACGTCCCCGCTCCGCTTCGCCCCTTTCCGTTCCCGCCCCTCCCACCGCCTCGCCCCTGCCCTCATTCCACGAATTCCCTTGCAGCAGGCCGATACGTGTCAAAGGACAACTCGCTTGCCTCAAGCTGTGGACCAAAAGTGGTCTAACCATCCGACTGACGCTCACGCTCACGGTGACTGACGCTCACGCATGTCCCTAATTACTATGTATGTACATGCCAACAATGGTAATAAATGAAAGAGAGGAAAAAGGAAGAACTTAACGAACGAAGGGAGTTAATTAAGGGGTCCGTACGTGTCAATTTGGCCCTAAAAGTATTTTGGTATAAAAATGCGTTCAAATTATGAGTTGTACAGAGTCAAGGTTGTTTAACGAGAATTCTTAAGGCCGACGCTGAAATCTTTACCCTGCTATCTATCAATTACAAAATCTGAGCGATAATGCAGAAGGTTATCTAAAGTGAACTATATCGTAAGCCTGAGACTCCAGAAAAGGAACTGTCGGATGCATCAGTTTTAACTCCGCGCCCATATGAAATCAATATTATATTAAATACGAAGCTTTGCAAAAGTTTAAACCATGCAACATTCTAAAAAATAGCCCGAATCCAGAATTCTACAATGCAACATTTAAACGAATAAAGAAGTTAACGAGAAAGGTATTTAAGAACAGAAAACGCAGTAGCCAGCATATGAATATTTTTGAAATCATTTAAAAGAATTGGAGCGAGAAAAGAAAATTGCTCAGCAAGTGTATTTAAAGAATATTCTAGATGGGGAGGAAAATAACTGGAGAGGATTTCATAAATATGTTCTTAGAAGACGGGGAAACAAGAGGATATCTCAGTTGTTCCTGAAAATGGAAACACGCTCACTACAGACGGTCGGGCAAAAGCCACTACGTTTAAAAAGTATAGTCGAACCTGGATAAGAGATAGTTTAAGGGACCTCAGTCTCGTTTTCACTTATGAAGGTTTTTCACTAAACCAAGTCTTTCGTTTATACAGGTAGAGAAGTGAATTCTTTAATTATAGAGGTTTAAAAATACCGCAAACATGTAGTGACAAATGTAGTATAGATATTACATTTAGTATAAATGTAATATGTACGATTGTAAAGGAATTATTTATTAAAATTTGACATATATGCTTACAAAAACAAAACAAAAATTTGTTGAAAATTTGTATTTCTTCTGATTTTCTGTGTTTACATTTTGTACATGTTTTCCATTTTTAAATCTTACCGAATATTGTTCTACCAACAATCGCCGAGTATTTACAAACTGGTGGAGCGTCTCCAATGCTTTTAAAGCTTCTAGCTTCTTTGGAAGGCTCTTTACTGATTGAACTTCTGAATCCAAAATGTGTGATCGGTCGGCTTTATCATCTCTGTCATTTTCAGGGCTCACGCAGTTCTTGTCGATATTGTCAACGGTGTGTTCTCTGGTGATAGCCACGTCGTCGTTAATCTGTACGAAGTCTTCGAAAATTGGCACAAAAGCAGCGGTTAGTTCCATGAAATTTAAGAAAGGATCATAATTAGCAGATAACAAATACGCTCGACTGTCGCTTATAGAGGCATAGACAAATAGCAGTCTCAGTTATAGAGTTCCACGATGGAAACCGACTTTCTCTTAAAGAGGGTTCTCTTTCTCACTTACAGAGGTTTTAGAGGATTAAAATTAAGGGACCTGCCAATTAATCTCACTTAAAAAAGTTTTCTCGATTATCCAGTTCTCACTCACCTAATTTTAAGAGTATTTCGATTCGGTTTTCAAGAGCAATATGAATCATCCACTACTTTAAGGGTCTTTGCCTACAAGTCAGTTTAATATTGACGTAAATGTTCTACAGAATAAAGAATAATATTTTAAAAATGGTAAGTAAAAGGGTCCAGACAACATTTCTACAGATATAATTAAACTAGGTAAAGAGGCATTATTACCGTACCTCATTACAATATTTCACGTTCATGAACAATTCAAAAGTACCTGGAGATTGGAAATAAGCTTTTGTCGTGCCAATTTTTAAAAGTGGTGACAAAACTATTTTATGTCATTATAGATCGGCACGTCTTACTTCAGTGGTCTGCAAAATTATGAAGCACCTAGTTGCGAGGTACATTCAGCAAGAATAGGAAATAAAAAAATTGCTCTGTGTTGGCCAAAACGAGTTCAGGAGTGATTTCTCAAAAGAAAGTGAGGTAGTCACGCTATTTCAGGATCTACAAGATGAAACTGACGCAGGCGGTAGAGTAGACGCAAGGGTTATAGATTTTGACAAAGCCATCGATGTGGTTTCACACGATCGACTTGTACATAAATTAATGAAAACGGATATCAATTCGAGGATGGTGGCATGTATTGGTGACTTTTTGCGAGGTAGAAAATAGTAAGTTCGAATTGGGCAAGAGTTATCTTCCAAATCAACCGTTACGACAGGAATACCACAAGAGAGTTTCATTGGACCTCTTCTATATCTAGCGTTCTTCAATATAATCTGACAAAGAACTTAATCTCAAATTTTTGACTATTTGCAGATTATTGCATTAAATATCGTATTACGAATTCTAAAGAAGATGAAGCCATAGTGTAATGGAATCAATGCGTTATATTATTGGGGGGAAAATAATGGCATGACCATAAATAGCTCTAAAAGGAAATCCATCGCTTTTGATAGGGGTCGAAATTGCAGATAAACAAATTACCGTTTAAATAACGACATTATTCTAAGAGCTTCCGCATGCAAGTTTATAGGAATCCAATTTGACAAATTAAGCTCGAAAAGTCAGTAGATTTTGTTCTAGGAAAAACCGGGAGATCTCTTCAGTTTGTAACACATCTTAAAACAGAGTACGACAAACGCTAAGAAAATTGTTTATTTATCGCTTGTTCGTCCGATAATAGAATATGGAAAATGTGTTGCGATCCACACAAAATTTTGCAGAGTAAAAATTTGGAAAGGATTCAACGTAGGGCTGCTAAATTTACTTTCAGGGACCAGAAAATAGGAGGGTGGGATTCACTCAAAAATAGGCAATCGATGGTAAGACTATGTTTTGTACTTATAGCGATCATCCAACTTGTAAAGAAATTAATCGGCGGCTAAGTATTCCTACGTACATCAGTAGAAGTGGTCACATGCACAAGATAAATTTAAGATCGCAGAGAACGGATGTCGGGAAATTTTCTTTCACAAATCGAATGATAATGGAGTGGAATGGATTGCCTGCAAAAAACTTTGAACTCGTTCCTCGAACCGTTCAACAATTTAGGAAATTATTTTAGAGTATTCCTATTGCAGACACCGGGAGCTTTCGAGAACTAAGGTGCCTGCTTCGCTTGCAAACTCGGGCGGTCAGGATTCGACGTGAAGTTATGTCAATAAAAACTTCCTCACGATGCGTGCGTACTGCTCAGAAGAACAGCCTTTTGCATTGTTTCAATGTGTCAGTTCTTAAGGAAAAACTTTGCAGACGATGAAGTTAGTTCTTTAGAGATGAGTCCATTTACAGAGATGACCACAGGGACTACATCAACAGGTATCAACCACCACATGTCGCTCAGTTCAACCGCCAAGGACTGACATTTTCGCTTCTTCTCGGCAATGCAGGCATCTATATTTCGGTCTAAAGGGTTTATGTCGACTATAACCCCTTACCGTGCAAACTTGTTGACCCATATTATGCCAGGTCTGTAGGCTTCGACCCTGCGATCAATGGTGACTGCAACACTCCACAAGAGCTTCCACTCTAAAATTCCAAAATTTGGATTCGTCTCCAAAATTGAATCCAACTTGAACTTGCAGTAAGGGACCTCTTTTTGTACCATCTCTGACTGACGATGAAGATTGCTTTTTATGTCTATAGTACAAACGTTCATTTATCGAATGTAAGTATTGACATTCCTGTTTCTGTGAAAAGTTTGTGATATAATGTACAGTACTCATCCACCTGGTACGGTACCACATCATATCTACTAATCACTAAACGCTCATTTTTTTCTTATTCAAAATCGTTTTGCCCGTTTTTATCACTCACCCCTCAAATTTCAAACTTCGCTAATTTAAGTCAATATACATTCATGTACAGGGGCGTTCAAGAGGGACATTTTGTTGTTGAAAATATCAATTAAAAATGAAATTTGATGAAAGCATAGGCCTATATTTCTTTCATAATATTGTTTATTTTTCTGGTGTGATTGATTTTAAAGATCTAACATAAATCATTTAAAAGAAATAATTGTTTTACCGTGTTTATTCGATCTCATTTCTTTGAAGGTGGGTGCACTTCACTTTGATAACAGGGAAATTCGCTGCAAGTCCTTATGCTACGAGATAAGTCACGAAAGGAGCTACAGTGTACTATTGGACCATTGAGACTCAAGGAATGAACATTTTTCACGAAATTGCCAAGGTGTTCTGCGTGCGAATCCAAAAGATGTTGACAGAAGTCTCAAGAAAATTTGAGAAGAACACTTTCAGAGAACATAGAAAGTAAATCAAACTATGATGGAAAGAGAGCTTTTCTATCTTTTGATGTTCTTCGTAAAAAAAAGAAAGAAAAAATATTGCCAAAGAATGCGATTTTGTACAATGAAGAGTGAAGACTATGCCTTCTAAGGATTGGATATTGTTTTACATGCAATCTAAATATTCATGTCAAATGCATCACACAACACTCGGGCAGTATTATTAAAATCTATTTGGTTGAATAACTCCTAGACGAAGCGTTCTAGGGCCTTAAAATCTGGAAGTTTGAAGCCAAAGGTCACAAAGAAACGTTCCTCGCAACGCAATTTATAGGAGGAGAGCTTTTTGGACATTCTATTACATTTTGCTGGTCCGGCGTTTCTCGATAAAAAAACCCAGCTGTTCAGAATCTGTCACTGTATTTGAAAAGAAACTAACTATTTGATGATCTAGGCGATTAAATTGGAAGGGTGTACCGCTCAGTTCGGTAATAAAGGTAAATAAAATTCCAAAGAGTAGGGGTATGCTTTCCCCCGCCCGTGTATTTTCGCATGGACAACTTTAAGTAGATTTCTCGATTGCAGATAGCTTTTAAAATATATAGTAAAACGCTTTTGTAATATTTTTGTGACTACCAAGAAAAGCGAAAGCTGTCAAGGAAAATTGTATAATTAGTTCAAATGTTTTTAAGAAAGTGTTGTGAATTGTTCCAAGAACATGTATGTAATACTGAATAAAACTTGATTAAAAAATTTTGTTCCAAATATCAATTTCATGTTTTTTATTTTTATTTTTATTTTTATTTTAACTTCTATAAGTACCTTGAAAGCTACATTTTTAATTTTTTTTGGAACAAATAAACACGTTTCCTCCCTTAATATGGAAGAGAAAAGATAGGGAAGAGGGTGAAATTTAACTTGCGAGAGTTCTCGCACGGGTACGCTAGTTTTTTCTTTATTTATCTAATAAACAATTTTTTTATAAACGACCATTTTAGCTAGAGGATGCATACTCTGCACATTTGTCGTGATATTAAGAACAAACTGCATGATACTGTCATTAATGTGGCTACATTCAGCAGACCACACTAGTTTACACTCAAGATATTCAAAATAGTGGTGCTCCAACAGCACGTACGTTCTGGTTACATTCTTAATGGATACGTAATATTATAAAATAATTTCTGTCTTACACTTCAAACATCAGTTGAAAAATTCTTAAACAAACGAAGCATGAAAACTACATATATTAAAAAAATTCAAATGTTTAAACGAAAACAGCTCTCTGCCATTTAATTAAGTGTATTCACGTTCTACACAAATGTATCAACGATGCGCGAAGCGTATTTTAGCTGCAAAAAACATTACTTTCTCGTATACGTACGTATATACGTAATATAATGTTCGTAGAATAGAGAAAGTTATGTAATGCTGCGCGAAAAAAACGCGGACTTTCGACACAAAATTCAATGCCGGGCTCTGACAACGAAAAAGTGGATAAATTCAGTTGTTAAATTAAGAAAAAAAGCTTCTAACACGTGATGTTGCCAGAATTCCTGTTTTGTGGGTCCTTGATGCAGAAAAACCTATTGAAAGCAAAACGTCCGTTTCCGTCCGTCCGTCTCCGTCCATCCGTCCGTCCCCGTCCGTCCGTCTCCGACCGACCGTCCGTCTCCGACCGACCGTCACCGTCCGTCCGTCACCGTCCGTCCGTCTGTAAACACTACTAGCACCTAAAACCGTGCGTAGGATTTTTTCCAAATTGAAGAAATCCCTGTCCATCTGGCTCTAGTTGAAGCTTTGAGATTTTGAAAACCATTCTTTAAACTTTGGGGGTACTTTACAGGAAGACCCCCGGACATTTTCAAAATTTTCTCAGAAACGGCTCAAAAATTTTCTTTAAATTTCTTGTAAGAATAGAGAGAAATACACTTATGAAAGTGGCAGAGGTCGGCTTTTCACTGTTAACCATGATTTTCTTTCTCTCGATATTTTTGAAACTTTTAGTAGTTTTAGCGCATTATTGGGTGTAAAAGTTGCTAATTTAAAAAATACAAAAAGCACATTTTCTCAAAAATGACTCCAATTTTTTATATGAATATTGATAAATGCACTGTATCAGTGGACATAAAAGCCATTGTGTTCTATTGTTTTTTTTTCAAAAATTACAAAAATGTAATTGTTTTGCATCGTCTCCCAAATCGTTAATATTTACATTACCAACATTTGTTCACATTATAGGGTTTATGAGTACATGTGCTTTAAATATTGTCATAAATTTTCTGGAAAACTCAACACTTTTCTGTGAAAATGAAGTCAAATTTCCGTACTTTGAGAAACGCTCAAATGCCATTTTGTCAAAAATATCTCTAAATGTTTTCTTCAAACCTTTCCAACGAATAGCAGTAATTGCACTGTTTAATACGACGTAAAGTCATTGAGTGTATTCTTTTGTTTTTTCCAAAATTACACAAATGTATTTTTTTTAATATCTCACACGTCGTTACCATCGATTTATATACATTTTTGCATTTGTAAGTGAATGTCCTTTAAATGGCTTCAAATGAAGTTTTTCAAAAACTCAATAGATTCCTGTGAAAAAGAGCTTCAAATTTCGCATTTACACTAACGCTTAAATGCCATTTTCTTAAAAACGGCTCTAAATTTTTCAATGAAAATTGCCATTTAGGACCAAGTTTTACTCTTATTTAATATTATTAAAGTAATACTTCAGTTCTACTATTAGGAAACCGAAAAGTTGAAAAAATTCAAATAATGTACTCTGGGTGGCGATAGATGGCTGCTGGCAAGACAGTGGGGCAGTACCGTAAAGCCAGTTTACACCAAGGAAATCAGAGCACTTTACTACGAGAAAGTTTGTGCCATTCTGTGGCACCACTAGTTAATGTTAACGCGTACGACCGGCGGCCTCAGCATCGCCTTCTGTTGTGAGTGCGGCGTTACAAAAATGGGTTGCAACAAGCAACAATGACCGCTAATGCGTATGGGATAAACATTTTGCAAAATTGGAATTCTTGATGCCGCTACCAAGAAAATGAAAAATGGAAAAATATAATTAAAAATAATATATTTATATTCATCAAAATTACTCAGTTTTTAAACGCTTTACTCTTCATTCTCATATATTATTATGCAAAGCGAAATCATCTATTCGTTTTCACATTTAAATCCATTAAAGATGGCAATCTAAAATAAGTTTTAAATAACTTATAAAAGATTAATTTGTAAATGTATTACAAAGGCTCGAATGTAAGAAACGAACAAAGAAATATGAAAGAATATATAAATTCTAACTTACGTAGCATCCAGCTGCCTGGCAATACCGTTTATTTTACATTTACGAAGTGCAGTAAATTGGTAGCGGGTGACTATGTCGCCAAATTACACAAAAATACTCTTATATTACAAAAATCAACATGGCCTTACTTGGAGGTGTTTTGGAAAACATGGATTCTGGCTGCACCACATGTTAGAGGATTTTCCCCCTAAATTTACCAACTCGATTTATCCACTTTTTCGTTACAGGGCGCAGCAATAAGAATTTTTCAGGCAAAAATTCGCCGTTTTTTCCTACACGTTACATATCTTTCTTTTCTTAAGAAGCTCCTTCTTAAGGACAAGAAAGTAAAATAATAATTCCAGGAGATTTGTTTAATTTCGACGTCTTGAATCGTGTGCAGAGTTCAGCTTTACGAGACAGAATACCATGGCAAGTTTTTTTTTTAAAATTTAACTGTTTTTCAAGAACATTGTTAAATAGAATGATTAAATAAAGCAAATAAATTTCATTGCTAAACTCCATTGTAATATCATAGTGTACAGCGCGCGAAGCTTTCCTCGCGTTACAATTACTCGTCAGTTTCACCGATAACAGGAAAAAACGAAGTGACTCCCGGTGTTGCAGGGGACGCCATAGAATGTGCAGTGTCGCTGCGGTCAGTTTCAAATTCGCACCCGGAAGAAAATTTAACGCTCAATTTTCTCGAAGACAAAATATGGACATGCTAATCTTCTTGAAATTCAACACAAAATATGGGGGAATTTTTAAAATACGAGTCTCTGGTCTTTCTGTGTACTACGTTGCTGGGTGCGTATACCCAATGGGCCCATACTCCTGGTGTTGGTTGTTCTCGAGCTAAAATGAATATCAATTATTAATTCACTATTATCCGTTCACCCTTTCCCACAAAAAATCTTGTGTAAACAAATACAAGTGTGTTACGATGATTGTTAATAGTTTGTAGTATGTTCTTATACACAGAACTATTTACTTTAGCGTCATGATATCGATAACAGCAGAGCTCATACTGCAAATCAATGAAAATCATCGTAACGCACGTGTATTAGTTTACATTAGCATTTTTCTTAAGGTGAACGGATAATAGTTTGCTAACTTTATCCTTGTGAAAATGAGAAATTTATGTCAAACTGTATGCCAAAAGGATTATATTAATATACCACCATGCTATTCCTATGTTCCTTAATGCAGTTTTAAAGATATTAAAGTAGCAGTAGTAAAGTATTAAATTATCAATATTAGCCTTGTAGCTCAGGATTTGCAAGATAAAACGCATAAAATCGCAACATATATTATTTTTAAATGTTTAAAAAACGCGAGAAAGATTTTTACTTTTTGCAAACTAACTCAATTACCTAAAATGTATGTATATCAGTGTTCAAATGTAATCAATATTAATCAGTATAAAATGTATAACAGTGTTGTTATTTAGTTTTGAGACACTTGATGTTGGCTACTTTTATCAATATGTTATCTCGCGCTTGTGTCCTCTACGTGAGCGGGGATCAGAGAGCTACTCCGGGATGAGTGCAAAATAGAACAAAGTTGGACACTTTTGTACAGAGGTACAACGTTTTGAAGATAAGATAAAACATTGTGATAGTTCATTCACACTGTCACGCTTTTTATGTAACTACATTCACACACATAAATACCGGGGATTCGTCAATTTTTTTCCAGTACGAGACGTCAGAGCTAGCCCGCGACATGGCAGTAAAGACGATTGTGCACAAGTGAGTTTGTTAAGCAAAATACTGTTTGTCGAAGGAATAGCTCAAATACAAAAATGTGAATATTCATCTTGGAAATTGAGACCACGGAATTTGGTTGGGGCCGACCAAATTCCGAGATGTCAATTTCCAATTGGAACTGCATGGTTGTGAATTTCATTATTCTTTATCTACTATACAAACTTTTTATTTTGTAAACTTAGGTCACAGTGTTAGTCTTGGCCCTTCTACCATTCTTCCGCACTCCTCTTCTACGTATTTTTCCCACTATTACTTTTACTTTATTGTATTACTATTTATTTTTACTTTCTCGTATACGTACTTATATACGGAGTGATAAGTATATTATACGGATAAATATATAATATATACGGAGTAATATACGTAGAATAGAGAAAGTTATGTAATGCTGCGCGAAAAAATGGCGGATTTTCGGCAGAAAAAAATTAATTGACGGGCTCTGGTGGCGAAAAAGTGCATTAAACTAGTTACAAAATTAAGAGAAAAAAATCCTCTAACACGTGGTGAAGCCAGAATCCCTGTTTTGTGAGTTTTTGATGCCGAAAAACCAATTGGAAGCAAAACGTCCCTCCGTCCGTCCGTCCGTCCGTCCGTCCGTCCGTCCGTTTTTCAAAAAAGGCTTCAAATTTTTTTCTTTAAATTTCTTGTAAGAATAGAGTAAAACACATTAATTAAGGTTGCATAGGTCTGACTTCTATTGTTAACTCTGAATTTTCGAAAATTGCAAAAGTTTGAATTTTTTCGGCGTCTTCCTACAACTACAAAATTGAAGATAGAGATTTTTCCTTCAAATAAAATTGGTTGTGCATAAATAGTTCATTCGATAAGGTCATGTACATTTTTTTCGGAAATGTTAGTAGTTTTCTTGCAATAGTGCATGCAATATTTGCAATTTTAAAATATTTCAAAAAAAAATTTCCTCAAAAACAGCTCCAAATTTTTTCTTTAAATTTTTGGTATCCTTAGTTTCAAACAAACCCCATACTATGACATCAAGGCCATATTGCTCTATTCTTCTGTTTTTTCAAAAAATTTAAATATTAAATTTGTTGACTTGTCTCTCTCGTCGGTAATATTTACATTAAAGGCAATTTCTTCACATTATTATATTTTTGAGTACATGTTCTTTAAATAATGTCAATTAAAGCGTCTCGAAAACTCGGCCGTTTTCTGTACAAATGAGCTCAAAATTCCGCATTTTCAGAAACGCTCAAACGAAATTTTCTCAAGAATGGCTCCAACTTTTTTCTTCAAACTTTTTCAATAGGGGGCTTAGGTCCGATTTTCACGGTTTACTCTGAATTCTCGAAAATTTCCAAAATTTTAAATTTTTTCGGTGTCTTCCGACAACTACAAAACCGAAGATAGAGGTTTTTCCTTCCAATGAAATTTGTTGTCTATCATTAGTTCTTTGATTTAGATCACGTAGATTTTTTGAATATTCTAGTGGTTTCGTGCTTTCGATGCGTGCTTTCGCACAAATATTCTAGTGGTTTCGTGCATCGTGTGTGCAATATTTGCAATTTTAAAATATTACAAAACAAGATTTTCTCAAAAAACGGCCTCAAATTTTTTCTTTAAATTTTTGGCAGGGGTAGTGCCAAATGTCCCCTATACGATGACATAAGCTACATATTATTGTATGCTTTCCTTTTTTACAGTTTTGTAATTTTTTGACTAGTCTCTCACGTCTACAATGCGAGCCGATTTCGTCACATTATTATATTTATGAGTTCATGTGCTTTAAATATTGTCATATAAAGTTTGTCGAAAACTCAACAGTTTTCTATTAAAATGTGCTCAAAATTCCACATTTCAAGAAATACCAACACCACTTTCTGGAAAAAAGCTCCAAACTGATTTTCAAATTTTCCAATAGATAGTGCCAAATGCAGTGTTTAATATGAAGTAAAATTCGTTTTGGTGTATTCATTTGTTGTTGTTTTTTTAATTATTCAAATGTAATTTATTTTAGATAACACTCACGCCGTTAATTCACACATTTCCATCGATTTCTATACATTATTGCATTTGTGAGTTGAAGTGTTCAAATGACTTTATGAAGTTTTTCGAAAACTCAAAAACTTTCTATGAAAAAGCTTCAAAATTCACATTTGCACTAAGGTTTAAAAGCCATATTTTTAAAAACCGGCGTTTCAAATTTTTCAATGAAAATTGCAATTTAGGACAAGGTTTTACTTTTCTTTAATATTCTTGAAGTAATATTTCGGTCGAACTATTAGGAAAGAAAAAGTTTAGAAAATGCCAAAAAAATATACTTTGGGTGACTAGAAGGCAGCTGGCCACAGAATGGATAAAGACCTTAAAGCCAGATCACACAAAGAAAATTAGAAAAATTTGCTACGAAAAAGTCTGTGCCTTTCTGTAAAACCACTAGTTACTTTCTCGTATAGGTACGGAGTAATATATGTAGTGCAGGGAAAGTTATGTAATGCTGCGGAATATAAATCGATTTCGAGATGACAGAATGATATTAAACATTTGCCAGATGACATTAAACGATTAAATTCGATAGAAAAGTTTAAATCTTATGTGAAATCGTTTCTGCTGCATAACTGCATACAATTAGAGACTATACTGAACATGAAAAGGTTATTCATGTTAACGGTGATATTTAATGTATTATTTACCATTTGGACTGTATAATTCTAAACAATCTGTAACAAGTATTGTACTGCTGCTTCCGGGTCAATGACCCCATCTCGATCAGGTTTTTCGTCCAGTTTCTCTGATCCTTTGAGCAAATGCTGAGATGGCTCCTTGTTTTGCTTCTGGACATAAATGTAACTTCACGATCTGTGCACTTCCTCTAGAATTCAGTGGGAAATATAGTTATTCAAATTATTGTTCTTCATGATGTCGTTGCAGGAAATATTATTCCTTGACGGAGGACATGATGAGGGATAAGAACCCAAATTTATGACTGATTTACCCTTGAAAATATATTTTATTACATTGAAGCATATATTTTGTTAACAATCCTTGCAGAAAACGCTGCTGCATAACTGCATAACTACATACAATTAGAGACTGTACTGAACATGAAAAGGTTATTAATTTTAATGGTGATATTTAATGTATTATTTACCATTTGGACTGTATAATTCTAAACAATCCTTGCAAAAAACGCTATTTTCTTTCTGTATACAAACTTCAAGTAGTATATGGCTTAGGATAAGGATCTCAGAATTTTGAAATCGTGCACAGAAATCACTTCTCCCCATAGCATGTCACAAACAGTTTTTAACTGTCTTTTACGTAAATTAAAATAAATAAAATACATACATGAGATTTCAACGGAAATAGAGGGTTTGGGGTCTTGATACCGAAAAAGGGTTTTTTTTCCAGAACGTCCGTCCGTTCGTCTTTCTGTTCGTCTGTCTAATGTATGTGAACAGCACTATCGCCTGAGCTATACGTACGATTTTTTGCAAACTGAACAAGCCCCTGTCGATGTTTCCCACTTCGAAGCTCCTCGATTTTGAGAAACATTCATTAATTTTTGCGGGTACTTTACATGAAGTCCTTTGGATATTTTCGAAATTTTCAAAAAAATGGCTCCAAATTTTTTCTTTAAATTTCTTGTAAGAATAGAGTAAAATACACTTATAAAACTGGCTTCGGTCTGATTTTTACGGTTTAATTTACGGTTCTAAATTTTCGAAAATTGCAAATGTATTTTTTCGGAGTCTTCCTTCAACTACAAAATTGAAGATATAGATTTTTCCTTCAAATAAAATTTATTTTTCATATGTAGTTCTTTCAATAAGGTCATGTACATTTTTGTGAACCTTTCACACCAAGGAAAGTGAAAGTTGAGTAACGCTGCGGCAAAAAACGTCGAATTTGCGACACAAACACTTGTATTCTGGGTCCTGATATAGAAAAATCCTGTTTTAAGTCCTTCTCTACATAACTTTCACTATACCACGTATAATACCTCCTTTATACGTACCCTCTCCCTCAGAAAAAATGTCGTTCAAAATTCTATCTTCCACACCGCGCCGACAAACTTGGACACCCCTCGGCCTGGGGGAGGGCAGGGGGAGGGACGCGTTGACCAATCGCTACCAGGTAGAACCACAGTTGTCTGTGGTTGGTGCAACATCCCAAGGAGCAGAAAGAACGCTGTCTCAGGGGGAGCGGGCTAGTTCGTTTACGTACGAGACGGAAATATCGTCATATTTCCCTGCCGAGGAGGTAGTTTGCCTGCGCGTACGCCACGACGAAAAAAATATTTCTAAGCGGGGTTTTCCGTCCAGAATGATTGTCTATAGACCAGTAAATATTTATCATTTTAGCAACAATTATTCTAACTTTTAGTAACCGATTTGTAACTCCTGACAAAATGCTATTTTGAGATATTCATATCAGACACAATTTGCGGAGCCTTCCCGGCCGTTCTAACGCATATTTCGAATTTGTTTATAAAATTATAAATTGTTGCAAAATTGTTAATTCGCTGTTTTTGGTTCTGCTGGGACATCCAGGGAGACTCTCCCCACTTTAGATTTACAAAATTTAAGGTGATTTATAATTTTTACAATTATTTACAAATTTTTTATTGTCTAATCTGAATGGCGTTTAAATGTGATGCAAAATTCCGGAATCGTTCGGTGCTATTATATCGTTCTCGAGATATATGTAATTGTTATAAGAAATTAACATCTTAGTAGACCCCATTTGTTTGCGCTTAATTCATTCGCGCTAGCAGAATAGCGTGGGATGGGCCACAAAACAGTTCAGCAATGCCGCTTTTACTTACCACGCCCACGCTTAAAATGCACGCGCGTAAACAAATTCTGTGGCCAATTTAATTATGCTAAATTCGTATTTTTACGGCGAGTATGAGCATAACTTTTATTTAGTTTTTATATTCTCTTTTAAGTCCTATAATTTGCAAGTCGATATATTTATCAAATAGGAAAGAAATTGATTATAAAAATATATTTTTCAAGGTGCATTACGCCCAAACAATTGTTTCTGTTTTTCTATCAAAGGGGTGTTGAGCAACCGAATAACTGTATTATTAATTTTTTTAAGTCCCCTGTTAACACCGAGAGTCAGAAACTATTTGTTCCTCTTGTTTAACCATTACCATTAAAAAATAGGAAAACATATTGCTTAGCTGTTTGTTTTATAAACTGCACTGGATTGGATGAAGGTAGTGTTAAGGTTTTCAAATACAGAAATATTCAATTTTGTGTTTTGAAAGATCACGTACCGACAGACAGACGAACAGACACAAGAACAGACATATCAACAGACACACGAACGTACGGGCTTTCGTCGTCGTTCGATTTTCTGTATCAACGACCACAAAACATTGTTCGGGCAACACGAGTTAAAAGGATTTTCTACATTTCGGCATTAGTTAACCAACACACGTTACCAGGACCCGGCATTAACAGTTTCCCATTGATTCTAACAATAATATTCGAATGTTGCTGATAATGCCTTTATTATGATTTTCCTATAGATTTGTTAAGATGCCAAGTAAAGAACTGAAGATTCTTCCTTTCTTATTGTATTTCATTTTCATTGTTGTAAAATCTCTTTTTAATATTTACTGATTATTTCATCTTTGGAATTGATTGAAAATTTTCGTTGAATTGAAACAATGAAAAACAATTTTTTCTTACTTTCTGCTAATTATGTGGTAAGAAGAAAAAGTATTGTAATCATGCGCCGGGGACGGGGATTTTTCGACGAAAACCTCTAAATTCCGATCACTGGCCACGACAAAAGTAGACAAATTTTATTCTTGTATATAGTGCATTACGTCAATACGTTTGTAGACAGAATCCATGTTTTGTGGGTCCTTGTTACTAAAAAATCTATTTACGACAAAACGTCTGTTTGTCCGCCTGTAGTTAACACAAGCATCTAAACGCCTCACGTTCTTTTTAGTCAAATCTGTGATACATGACAGTTTAAAATCATCTTTGTGAGAGACAAAAGTTATAAGAGTTTCTGTGGTATAGCAAGTAAGCGCACTGTTGGAGAAGCTTAGGCACGTAAGATCGAATCTCATCCACGGCGAATAATTTTTGCGGCCTTTATTATGATTTTCCTATAGATTTGTTAAGAATACCAAGTAAAGAACAGAAGATTCCTTTCTTATTGTATTTCATTTCATATTGTTAATAAATCTCTTTTAATATTTACTGATTATTTCATCTTTGGAATTGATTGAAAATTTTCGTTGAATAGAAACAATGAAAAACAATTTTTTCTTACTTTCTGCTAATTATGTGGTAAGAAGAAAAAGTATTGTAATCATGCGCCGGGGGACGGGGATTTTTCGACAAAAACCTCTAAATTCCGATCACTGGCCACGACAAAAGTAGACAAATTTTATTCTTGTATATAGTGCATTACGTCAATACGTTTGTAGACAGAATCCATGTTTTGTGGGTCCTTGTTACTAAAAAATCTATTTACGACAAAACGTCTGTTTGTCCGCCTGTAGTTAACACAAGCATCTAAACGCCTCACGTTCTTTTTTAGTCAAATCTGTGATACATGACAGTTTAAAATCATCTTTGTGAGAGACAAAAGTTATAAGAGTTTCTGTGGTATAGCAGGTAAGCGCACTGTTGGAGAAGCTTAGGCACGTAAGATCGAACCTCATCCACGGCGAATAATTTTTGCGGGTAGAAACAATTTTGCGGTTAATTGTATAGTTATAATCATTCGTATCCATTATAAATATCACATAAAGCATGTGTTTTGAGGCGCCACTACTTATTTTAGTGTGTTAATGTCTTTAAGAATCACGTATAAATATGCCCCTATTGCGATTCTGGCTTCAGAACGTCTGCAAGCGCCCGTGTTGAGCTCTAGCGTTATCGCAACTTTCATCTGTGACGTAATTCAACCTTGGACATAGTCGCCGAAAGATAAGACCGGCAACGACTTCCACAGAGGGTTCTAAAGACCACGGCTTCTGGTTGAAAATATTTCTAAGTAAAATGAGCTATGTAGTTGCGTGGGTTGTAATCGTTTGGGTTCTTATTGCGAATTTGATACCTTTGACACATGTAGAACATTCCTCTAATAAAAAATCTAAGTGCAATGAATATCACGTAACTATTCTTTTCGTAATAAGTGTGCTTGGATAGCGTGTTGAGAAATATCTGTGATAGCACAGTGCGGTCGAGCCAGACCTACGGACTACAGGGATCCGAGTTCAAATCCCAGTAACGCTGGAATATTTTTACCTCCACGTGTAAAGAGAGTTACGTAATGCTGTAGGAGGAAGTGTCGAAATTTTTACAGAAAACACGTTTTGTAAGTAGCTAGTTCGAAAAAAGTGGATTGTTGGTATTGTTCTTTTATTTTCTATACACAAGGCTGTCAAAACGCTTGTTTTTTGAACCCGAAAAAGTGATTTTCCAAAAATCCTCTTTGTGAATCCGTCTTCGTGTGAGTAATTCTAGAGCCTAAAGTAAACACGATTTTCACCAACATGGATATTCCTTGAACGATCTGGCTAATATTACGAATCTTCGAATTTGAAACGAATCTTTTAATTTTGAAGGTACTTTACACCAAACCCCATCATATTTACATAATTTCCTCAAAAAGAGCTCCAATTTTTCTGTAAATCTATTCCTCGAAGCACAAGATGTTTAAAAGTGGCGTACGTTCAATTTTGGGCGAACGATCTGAATTTTCGAAAATTGCGAACAAATACCTATTAACATTGTCGAAAACAAATATTAACGCTAGAGATTTTTGTTTCATGAAATCTCTTTTTAAAAAGAGATATTAAATTAATGTAAATTAAACACTCCACTCTTTCCTAGTAATGATCCACTCTTCACTAGTAATGATTGCTGCTATTGGGTCTAACCGCTTCCTTATTCTTTGGAGGGCTACTGTTTTTTAAATTTTTTTCCAACAGTATTATCTCAAAAGTACTGGATGAGAACAGTTGATATCTGGAGTTGAAGGGATGGTGTTAGCTCCTATTGTAGGCCTGGTTCCTTGTGATTCCAGTGAAAAATCAGTAACTGCACTGAAACAGCAGAAGCTTCCGCCAATTGATAATCATAAGTGAATCACCATGTACTGGGTAGGGAGGAGAACGAGGAAATCTATATGAATTGTCGCCTGGTCTTTCTTTCTCAGATAAACACTTGGATAGTTTATCAACATCAAATCGGAATTTTAGCGCCTTTGATGTAATATTAAACATAAAAAAATCCCTTCCAGTTGTCTGCGTGTTAATTTTTAGTGTATCAAAATAGCCCCGACACCCGTATTGTATTACATTAGCCTCTTAAGTTGTATCATATTAGCCCCACAAATTTGAGGCTGTATATATCATGACACGATTATTATTATTGCATTATGTAACGCAGAAAAGAATATTAATTCTTTCTTAATGATAACCTATTTTCAAAAATATCGTGTCATAAAAAATAACGAAGTAACATCAAAAGATTTATATCACGGTGGTAAAGTTCTGACTGGAAAAATTAGGCATTTTAGTTTTGATTTTTTCCCTCCCAAATATTGTTACATTCTGAGTGTTTGCTATATGGTCATTATAATAGAATATATTTCCTATCATTTGTCATTTTCTCTTTAATTTTGGACATAAATAAATAACAACTCTTAAAGTGTAATACATTAATCCCAATTTTCTACTGTATAATATTAGCCCCGACTGATCTTTATAACATTGTCGAAAAACAATATGAACGCTAGAGATTTTTGTTTAATGAAATCTCTTTTTAAAAATAGATATTGTATTAAGAAAAATTGAACACCCTGTTTTTTTTAAAACTGCAAATGCTTCACTTTTTTTTCGCATCGGAAAGCAGGTAATCTTGTCGTGTACCTGGTGGTGAGGGGGAACCGTGTCAGGTGAGTTAACTTTAAAGACCCGAGTTCGAATCCCGACGAGTAGAAAATATTTTCTGCTGCAGTAGGTCTTTTTTTTGTTTCTTTTTTGCAGGTTTACATAGTTCGTATTGAATATTGCATAGCAATTACGAATAATACGTGAAAATATATGCTGTTGAGGCAACACTTGTTTTGAACATAAAACACTTTCTAAATAGTATGTATAGTAAGATAAACTTTATTTAGGTGAGTAAACTTAGACTTTGATTCTCTAAATTAAAACGACGTAACTGAGAACAGTGTCGACATAAGAGTTATTATGATACATATATCCTTTATTTTTAAAATCTTAGGCCCCGAAACGCGCCTCAAATTAATTATTAATATAATAGCAATAGCTATTTATATATAATATAATTTCATAATTATTTCCAAAGAACCGGAACGCCGTTCCGTCGCGTACCAACAGAAATCAAGCGTTTTTTTACAGGATATTCGGGGAAGAAATGTCGAATCTTCGAAAAATAGCTGTTAAGACAATTTTAAGCTTATTTTGTCTAATAAACTATACGGATATTCCAAATGGCTAATCCGCAATAAACATTCAAACGTTGGTTTGGATATATGTTTTCTAGGCAACTATTTGCGTTGTAGAAGCATATAAACACTTCATTAATATCTAAATTGTTTATGATTAACAAAATAAATGAATACATTTGATCAGAAAGAAAAATTAACCTAGAAATAAAAAAGCACCCAATTTTCACAGTTCGACTGCTTTTTATTTCTCGGTTAATTTTTTTCTGAACTAATATATTAATTTATATTGTTAATAATAAAGATGTTACATGTTTCTGGTCTGTTTACATGATTCTAGAATGCAAAGTTTTGCGTAGAAATCATATTTTCAAACCAAAATTTGCGTGTTTATTGCAGCTCAGCCATTCAAAATATCTATGTATTTTATTAGACAAAATATGATTAAAATTGTTTAAACAGCTTTTTTCAAACTTTCGACGTTTCCTTCCCCGATACTCTGTATATCCATGCTTCTTTAAAACCAAAAAATATAATTTGCGTACTGCAAACTAATTAATTAAACCCATGGCAGTATAATTGTTAACATAAGTACTGTCACACATCTTTCGCAGGATAAGAAGTAAAATTTAAAGAAAAATTATAGTTCACAAGAATTTTGACAAATTGCGTCTTACTTTCTATGATATTCAAATGGTAACATTATATTACAATATTCAATTGGTTAACAATTTCGTCTAAAGAGTCTTGTTTGATAATTCTCCAATTTCGTATTGTAATAAGATATCTTATGATACTCATGTCGTAAATAACTATTTGACAACTATTATGTTTAGTGTATGTGTCTAGCAGGTTTTGCATTATTCTGAGCAACTGGATTATACGAATCACGTTTACTACGTTATTCACACAGGAGCACATGAATCTCAAAAAAGTATTTAATAATATAATCCTTGCTGATGAATCAACGTTTTATTGATGGTTTTAATTTTGAAAATTTTCATTAGTTTGGATGTTTAAATAGGTATCACATGTATTTACATGTCTGTTAAACACGATAGCATTATATGAAGCAAGAAACATTGTTTTTCATTTGATCATTCAACTTCATCAATCACTCAAAATAACTTTAATTTTCTCTGCTTATCAGTTTTTAAATCTCAGATCTTCGATGAAGACTTGAATCAAATAACATCGTAGATATTTGAGTGTTTTAAAAATAATAACGTGAATAAATGCTTATATTTATTGAATTGGTTTTATAATAACCTGTAAAAACATGGGTTTTCTGTTGGTGTTGGGGATGTTGAAAACATTCAAATAGTAAGGGCAATGTTAAGCTGGTGACCTTTAACATTGTTTATTTGATATTTTTCTTAGGGATAGTTTATAATGGTTAAACGTTTTCAAAGAGTGCACATTAGATAGCTCGAATGGCCCGTTTCCGTTTAATAAACCGCTACGTTCTCGCTGTACAGATGGTCGTGCAAAATTCAAGGTTTTGATAGATTCGTAGAATGGTGGCCAACAAACCACCTTCGAACTCTGACGATACTGAAATGTAGTCTGTGTTGGGAAGGTCATATCACTTGACCACCAAGTTCGTTCTATGTATTTTCACTGGGAAATGCTAGTGCATTGATATTTACTAAACTGTAAACAAACGGTAAATTTCTTTGAATTGTTATAACATCTGTTTTGCTTTCTTTTAGTAATATCAACTCGTTTTACCAAATACGTGAGTTTGTTATATTTTTACACTCTACAAGTATTTAATTTTACAAGTATTTATTTTCAAGCATTTAGGAATTGATGAAATTTCATTGAATCGTTCGCCAATCTAAAAACCTTTTAAATGTATATTAAATATATTAATGTTGTTTAAAAATATGTATTAACAATGCGTAGATTTAGCACATAAAGCTCTGATTTGAATATTATACAATGAAATCATCAAATTAACAGTTTTAGAAAGGAATGATAAATTGAATTGAAAGTATTAACTTAAAGTTTATATACGTTTATTTAGAAATTTCTATACTTGTGTAAATATTGTGATGTGTGATTCTACTCATGTGATCTTTCAAAACACAAAATTGAATATTTCTGTATTTGAAAACCTTAACACTACCTTCATCCAATCCAGTGCAGTTTATAGCAAACAGCTAAGCAATATGTTTCCCTATTTTTTAATGGTAATGGTTAAACAAGAGGAACAAATAGTTTCTGACTCGGTGTTAACAGGGGACTTAAAAAAATTAATAATACAGTTATTCGGTTGCTCAACACCCCTTTGATAGAAAAACAGAAACAATTGTTTGGGCGTAATCCACCTTGAAAAATATTTTTTTATAATCAATTTCTTTCCTATTTGATAAATATATCGACTTGCAAATTGCAGGACTTAAAAGAGAATATAAAAACCAAATAAAAGTTATGCTCATACTCGCCGTAAAAATACGAATTTATCATAATGAAATTGGCCACAGAATTTGTTTACAAGCAAGTGCATTTTAAGCGTATGTGGCAGGCAAAAGCGCGGCATTGGAGAACTGTTTTTTCAGTAGGCCCATCCCACGCTATTCTGCTAGCGCGAATGAATTAAGCGCAAACAAATGGGGTCTACTAAGATGTTAATTTCTTATAAACAATTACATATATCTCGAGAACGAGATATAATAGCACCAAACGGATTCCGGAATTTTGCATCACATTTAAACGCCATTCAGATTAGACAATAAAAAATTTGCAACAATTGAAAATTTATAAACAATTTCCAAATTTTGCAAATCTAAAGTGGGGAGAGTCTCCCGATGTCCCAGAACCAAAAACAGCGAATTAACAATTTTGCAACAATTTATAATTTTATAAACAAATTCGAAATATGCGTTAGAACGGCCGGGAAGGCTCCGCAAATTGTGCCTGAAATGAATATCTCAAAATAGCATTTTGTCAGGAGTTACAAATCGATTACTAAAAGTTAGAATAATTGTTGCTAAAATGATAAATATTTACTGGTCTATAGACAATCATTCTGGACGGAAAACCCCGCTTAGAAATATTTTTTTCGTCGTGGCGTACGCACAGGCAAACTACCTCCTTCGGCAGGGAAATATGACGATATTTCCGTCTCGTACGTAAACGAACTAGCCCCCTCCCCCTGAGACAGCGTTCTTTCTGCCCCTTGGGATGTTGCACCAATCACAGACAACTGTGGTTCTACCTGCTAGCGATTGGTCAACGCGTCCCTCCCCCTGCCCTCCCCCAGGCCGAGGGGTGTCCAAGTTTGTCGGCGCGGTGTGGAAGATAGAATTTTGAACGACATTTTTTCTGAGGGAGAGGGTACATATATGGTACATATATTAGTAAGCCCTGATGATGGAATAAAATATTCCGAAACGTTGGCAAACTAGTGTAATCCATTAATTGACCGATCCCGTGATCCATTTTCCTACTACTTATTAACGGTCGTGATTTCTACAATGATAAAGGGCAAGTGTAGTAAAAGGCGAAGAAGGAATATCAGAGGTATATGTGTTAAAAAGCAAAGGAGGAAGTGTGAATCCTTGAGGTATCCCTGATGCTATTGGTCTTTGTGAAGAAAGAGATGTATGAATTTTAGCAGCAAAAAGATGGTCAGAAAGAAAACTTTTTAATATGTTGAATAGATATAACGGGGTGCCAATATCTTGTAGCTTGTAGAGAAGACCTTGATGCCATGCTATATCAAATGCTTTAGAAATGTCAAGAAATATACCAATAGTGTGTTCACTAATATGAAAACCATTTGCAATTAGTTCCGTAACCCTGCGTAAGTGATGAGTTGTTGAGTAGTGAGTTCTAAAGCCAAAGTCATAATGTGGAAGAGCTGGAGTTCAGTGAATATACTCATTTAATCGTTTCAATAACAATTTTTCAAACATTTTGGATAGTGAAGATAATAAACTAATTGTTCGATAGTTAATAGGGGAGTGAGGGTCTTTTCCAGGTTTGCAAGTGGGAAGTATATATACTAATTTCCATGCTTTGGGGAAATACGATATTCGGAGCAAGTAATTAAAAATTTTAGTTAATTTTGCTAAAATCGGTAGATTCAATTCTTTAAGCATTTTATTTGAAATATTATCATATCGTTAGACTTTATGACATTTTTAGATTCTTTGTTATCTTTAGGACTTCTTGGGGGAGATAAATTTAATTTTTAAGGGAATTGTAAAATTAGTTTTTTGTGAATTTATAATTATCATTCATAAATTTTCTATAACTTCCCCAATTGATATGTATATTATTTGGTGTTGAGTGAGTCTGTAGTAATTGAGATTGAAAAGAGATTATTACCCGAAGATGGTTAGAATCTAATTCTGAGATAGGTGATTGAAAAATTGAAAAGTGGACATATTTTGATATGATAATGTCTAGAATGTCGGGAACAATATTATCATGTGAAGAATAGTATGTGGGTATGGAGGGAGCATGTATTTCAATGTTATTGTGTGTAATGTATTGGAGTAAACGAATACCTTGAGAATTGGTACTGTTATATCCCCAGGAGGTATGTTTAGAATTGAAATCACCAAGTAATAAAAAATAAGTTTTGAAAAATGTTGTTATAAATTGTGTACGGAAATATTTTGTTAGGTGGTTTACATGCTGCATATATATTAAAATATATTTTATTAATATTGATAGTTAATGATACACATTCTAAATTTAGTGAAATAAGGGAAAATGTTTGTTGATTAGGTATAATGGTTTTAACAAGTATAGCTACACCACCAGAAGCGTATGCAAAAATACGGTAATTTTTGTAAATTTAATAGAGTTATTGTATTCCAATTTAATAGAGTTAATTTAATGTACTCCAAATTTAATAGAGTTATTGTATTAATAGCCATGAAGTAAATTTGGAAGGCTGTTTTCAATTAAATTTATAACTTTTGGAATATGTGAAGACATTATTTGTTGTGCAATATTTGATATTAAGTTCGAAAAGTCGGGTAAGTAAATTTTTAGTAATGTAGGAATAAGTGAAATTGTTATTATTAAAATAGTTTTGTGGGAAGTGAATAGTATGGGTATTGGTATTAGTAGAAAAGTTGCGTTGAAATGGATGAGAGGTAGTCGACAATGAAGGGAAAGTTTTAGCATTTAATTTAAGAGTGGTAATACCAATATTTGAAGTGAGTTTAATTGGAGTATTGAAGGGACGTTTTTTATTACAAAGAAGTAAGTCTTTATACATCTTTCCAAAGTTTATAATTTGCTGTGTGATTACTACCACAATTAACGCATTGAGGAGGAGTTGTTTTAAGGAGAGAAGAATTTGTGTAGTGATGATCTTGTAAACAGCAAACGCAGTGTGGGGCTAAATGACAATTTGCTTGAATATGGCCAAATCGCTGACATATTTTACATTGAGTAGGTATTTTATGAGACATTTTTGTTTGAATTTAAACTATACTACAAAAAATTATATCCTAGATATATTATTACTTGACGATTAACCGTCTTTATAGTACAGACATTAAATTTTAATAATATATTAAAATTATCCGAATGAAAGTTTATCTACCGTCATTTGTACATAAAATCGTTTTTATGTGACTTGCTATCATCTATCGGAATCAGTCAACGTCTTGTCTCGAGTTAACGTGTGAACACATTTGAAAGTGAGATAAGTTAGCAAAACAAATATCTCGAGTTTTTTAACTTTGAGATTGAGTGGTTTTGAATATACAGATAAGTGAGTATACATAAACGCAATATCCAGCAATCATTAGACATGTTCGTCTAGAAACAAAATCTTTATAATATAATATGATGTGATTAGATTATTCATAGTGTACGTTTTTATATTAAGTTGGATTTCCTGAGACAATGCAATAAAACTTACATGTACAGATTGTTTCTATTACATTTTCAGAAATATGTTTAAATCTGTGATCAAAGAGAATAAAAAATAATTGTATTGTTCCAGGATTTGTAAAACTCTTTCATTTCATGGCTCTTGGAGAGTAAGATCTGAATGGCATGAAACAATGTTTTTGAGATTTTTTATTTTCTGAAGTGTGTCTGAATATGTTCTACCTTTTTTTAGTTACTCCTTGTGTGCAATGTAATCGCAAGTGTTCAGCATGTTTTCTCTGATTTCTTTTTTTCGAAATGGGTGCAATAAAATATTGATGACGCTTGCAGTTCTCAGTTTCTTTACCAGACAAAGGAAAAACAACTACAATTTAGGTTTCGTATTTCTTTACTGTACGTACACATTGTGCATTTTGGTGTTCACGGTCATGGTGTCACCAAACAAACGAGAAATTCAAATAATTATCTATTTAATTGGGAATTAATTTGTCATTTCCAAATGACACTCTTGACTGCTATCGCAAGCCGTGCATATGAAATGCGGACGACCGCTTTTTGCCCTAGAAAATGCAGTAAACAGATCATGTATAAACCAGAGCCGTTAGCATTTACAAAGTAAATGCCTCAAGCGCTTTCACAATTACGATGATAGGAGATGGGCACGCACAGCGTGTAAATTTTTAGAGTAAAAAACCACGTCAACATGCTCTCTTTATAAAACGCTTTGATACACACATCATAGTCCTCTCAATATCACCAATATCATTTCTGTCGTATTTGGTCTTTAAAGCAAGTAAAAGCTAGAACGTAGTTTGAATCTCATGGGAACATTGTGTGAAAACAGACACTTTCGCAACATGAGAGCCACCGAGTGACTTGGGATCATTTGCGCACCCACGGCTTGCAGCTCCTGAACTTCAGGAGACTGCAGATGGTATCCACAAAACTCTTTTCAGGCTCAGTTTTTTTTTTAAAATTTGTTGCGTCTACTTTGACGCAACGCGTCCCCAAGCCCCTTGGGGGGCGTTGAGCGCTTTGCGCTTCTCGGAGTAATCCTCCCATTACTAACAGCGCCTGTTTTTTTTTTTTTTTTTTAAGTAATCCTCCGTTAATATTGTCTGTCGCGTCTCGTCGCAGTCGGTTGTCGAGAGGACC
Organism: Teleogryllus occipitalis; assembly: GCA_011170035.1. Lineage (NCBI taxonomy): Eukaryota > Metazoa > Arthropoda > Insecta > Orthoptera > Gryllidae > Teleogryllus > Teleogryllus occipitalis. Next base: position 44,414 of record BLKR01000554.1, read on the forward strand.
GCCAGGTAGCATCTCCGCGTTACGCGCTTCCTACCGCGCGCTCCTGCGTCACTACCCAGCGGCCAGAATTAGGAAGGAATAAGGATACGGGTAGGGTTGAGGGCACTTCACAGGGGGTAGACTAGCCCTTGTGAAGCAGCCGAACTCGTTTTGTTGGAACAAATTTCACACGAGATTCGACGGGAATCGAACCCGGATCTCGGTGAAAGCGGTGAAAGGCTTGCGACTATGCAATGAGCCACGAGTTCAGAACACGCCTAGCGTTATACGTTCCCTTACTTTTATCACCAAAAAATTAGCCTTTTTATTGGGTTGCATTCAAATAATATACATTTTCTGCTCGGTGATATTTTGCACTCTGCTTACAGACGGCACTCATCATAAAAACTAGCTTTATGTTATGGAACAACTCGTCGACAAGCTACAGTGCAGTACAAAAACTTTCTCCGCTGACAAGAAACATTGCCCTCGCAGTGCGAGGACGGTACAGGGGTGTTTTAAACCGGAATTGAAAACCGTTGTGTGTCCAAAGAAAAACTAACTTGTAGCTCGCTCCGAAGCCAGATGACAACGTATTAGCCACAACTACTGGACCAATACGACAATTTCCATTCCGGTGATCACGGACATGACATCGTTGCGAAAATATAATTTCATTTAATTTTTCATTTAATTTAGTTTATTTAAGGTCGCACCAACATCTAGGTCATTAGCGACCACTATTGTATTTATTGATTGATTGATTTTTTCGTGTTTCCGGGCGCGTCAACTGCTTTGGTCATTAGTCCCGGTAGTGTAGTGCATGTTTTTTTTCTCGGGAGATGGCGGTGATCTTCTCCCGCTGAATGGCGAGATCCGGCACCGACCTACCGTCGACTAGTGGGGTTTCCCCCTAACCAGGACTCTCCCACCAGCTGGACACCGCCCCAGCCGGGACAAGCTCTAAGCTCTTGTTGTTTTGTATTTATATTTTTTACGCTTAATCCATAACCTCATTAGTGGAAGTCCGCAAATCAGCCGATGAGACGTACCTGACTTTACTCCTTTTTGTGATTTTTTGACATATTGGAACCAACAACACAAACTTTTGATTATTAACAATATTTAAGTAATGCCATGTATCCATGTATGCTATTTTTACTCATTACCATTTAATTAAATTAATTTTTCAATAAATACAAAACATCCAACTTGAAAATTTTTACCGGTGAACCAATCAAATAACAATATAGCTAAATAATTATAGGGTGATTTTTTATTCTCCTTGGCCTCTTCAGTCCAGACGTTACTGAATTGTCTTAAGGCAAATGAACTAAATTGTCATAAGACAACTTAGAAATTTAAATGTGTTAGAAAACGTTAATTCGGAGCTACTTTGGATTCCTACGATTTTGAAATACTATTTCCAATACCCTGAAATTTCCCTGCAGTTATCTTTTCCTTGCTTACATTTTTATTTTCTTCTTTCGATTTGCTTCTATTTACTTTACTACTATTGGTAGTACTTCAACCTTCCATGATATTTTGGAAAAGTTGCATCTGGAATACCCATAAAAATACAGTAAAATGTGCCAAGTGTGTTATACTTTACTACTTATTTTCTTTTAAATCATACGTATATCGTTTAAAAATTTCCGACTACCTTTAGGAAGGCTTTTTGAAATAAAATTGTAACTCAAATAACTCCATACGCTAATGCTCAAAACACAATTGGCAGTAGTTCAGCTCTATCTTATTTTCTATGGCGCCTTTGGCGAGATATTCCCTTAGACTCACATCAGAAGTATCCGTTCGTAAGTATCTCTCTCGGAGAAATAGCGGGTGTTCGTAAAACTTTATCGGAGTTTTACGGCGCTGTATCTGCAACGCTTACTTGAATCATAAAAGCTCAACAATAAAATGAACAACAACTCCACGGTTTATGTTGGCATCCGTGTCCAACGCGGTGGCGACGGCAAAGGGAGGGGGAGCACGTGCCGGGAATGGGGAGACCGCGCCCTATCAGTAGCGTGAGATGCTGGACACGTCTATTTTTCGCTTCTCGCCTGTGACCGAATACTCGAGAATGGCATGTTTAACGGCGAGCACTTTATCGCTGCTGTCAGGCGGTCGCGGCTGACTGTGACTATGGCAGCGAAAATAAACAGAGGTGCCACAAGGTGTAGGAATATTCTCGAATACAGCGGAAGAAATCTCTTTTAGCATCACATTCAATTGCGTTTTACAACGGGGATTCGCTGCACAATCAGGTGGTACGTCTTTTGCAGAATGATTCTGTTTTCTTTATGTTTCTTATTATATTTAATATCTTGCTGATTTCTAGATTTTTAGCCATTGGTAAGTTAGCTTTATAGTAAGGTATAGTTGGCATTTAAATAAGAATAGAAATACAACATAATAGTTTTTACCAATATTGTAAAAGTATTGGTAAAGTCGATATAATTTCGTCATAGCATTTTAGTTTGGTTTAGCTGATTTCATGGCGCCAATAAGGGAAGTGTAAAAACTGTGGCGAATATGATGAAATGTTAAACCTACATACTGTAATGTATTGCATTGCCATAGAATCTCGTAGGCAGGAAGGCCGGCGTCTGGCAGGCGTCCTGTGGTTGGTTTAGTTCAGGCAAAGAATGCCGGTAGGAGAATGTGAGAAGAGTTTGAATAGACGGTAGCTAGGGGCAGAAGGACTCCGAGATATTTTGGGAACTTCCAGAAATTCATGGAAAGGGATGCTCAAAATGCGTGACGGCGCGACAGTCACGTGGCGTGAATTTCCGCGTGAACCCAAGATGATGTTTCATGTCACGTGGTTTGAAAGATTATACGCGAGAGCGCCAAAGCGCGGGGGTGGGTTTTGAGCTGAGTGAAAACCTCGTGCAAAGGCACAAAACTTGCGCCCAGGGCGGTGCGGAGACGAGAGATGCTCGTAGGGCAACCCAAGTGTGGACGCCATTGTGGAACATTCTTTACCACGGGTGATTGTGGTCACGGAGCTCTACGCTGTGTGCGTAAGCCCACGACGTCACAATATACTTTTTAATACCGGTACAAACTATATTAATACTTATATTTAAAACACCAAATCAAATTTCTGTCAAGAAGGCACACTCGCCATTCACTATGAGCATATTTTTTGTCTTCAGCCATCCAGTCACTTGTATGAATGAGCAACCGATATCAGAATAGGGATATGCTTCCCGACGTGAGAGTCATAGCGATGGAGTCTCCTTTTATTTATGGTATCATCAAACATACGGTTTATCAATCAAGTGTATAGTGCGTGCAGTATAGTGCAAATTTTTAGATCAAATAATCACGAACACTTCACAGCAATGGTGACTGCTCCTCAAATGTTTTAAGGTAGCACTCCTCCCTAAAAATCAATTACGGGAAAACTACAGGACGTATTAAATTTACAGTAGTTCGTCTCGTTTCATTTGTGCATACCACCAGAGCTTATGTGTATGAGTACAAATCTGGTAGTTAATTTTGACAAAAAAATGTGATTTTTTTGTTCTGTTTCTCAAACAAAATTTCCAATCTTTTCTCTTCAAGTCTATATACACTTTTCTCACTTTGGATCATTTAAATGGTTTAAGCAGAAATGTAAATTTCCATGTGGACGCCCTTTTAAACAGGCTTTCCCTGGACTAGTTCTGTTTTCCTTCATTTTTAGGATAATTTAGGGTTGGTTTTTTTTTTGCTAAGAAATCCTGCTTTAGGTAATATTAGCTATTCTGTAAACATGTGATGCTCTATTGCCTTCGTTCACGGAACTTGTCTTGTTTCATTTTAAATTTCTGGCTATGAGAGTTGTGTGGTGTTTTTTCGCGTTTTGTTGCTAACATAGTTCATTTTCCTGTCAGAACGGCTAGAATAAAGAAGTTTGTAATTGTTTTACAAATATAACGTGTGAAAATAAAGTTGATATTTCCACGGAAACAATTGTAACTCCTGGTGCAAGATCCACGCCATCGACCTCAGAAAAAAATTATTTCATCTAGCAGAAGAATGTGAACTTTTTTGGTGAATAGCAGACATAGTGGTTACGTGATGGCCAATATTAGTGTAGTGACTAGGTTCTTAAAATTCTTATTGAGTGTAAATGTTTAAGTGTGAATGACATTATATGTGGACCGGGAGCGGTAGCTCAGTGCATCAACTGATGTCACTGTAGCGCCTCTGACCGGGAGGTTCTAGGTCTACAATTTGAAGTCTACAATTGCTGGTAAAAAGCCCAATTGAATTTTTTCTTCAATTCAAAGATATAAAACTTAATATTACTGGAAAATTTAAAGCTAAAACGTACCATCTGGCCTGAAGTAAGGTGTGAAGTGAGGATAGGAAAAGAAAAAGGAAACCTCGCGCGCTGTCCCTGGCCCATTTGATAGGATACTGCTTCGGTATTCGCCAGAGATTGATCGAGAAACCACAAATAAACTACCTATCAGAGCCACCGGCCACTAGAATTCTAATCCAGGCAGCGGCGGAAGTCGACCCAGCGATCAAGCTGGTATCGAAAATCCTGGCACCGTCGTGATTCCTTCACACAGATGAAGGGGGAAAGGGGGACAGTTGTACGGGTGCGAGAGTTTTCGTAAGATTACGCTAGTTTCTTTATTTTTCTTTTAAAACTTTCGATTGATTGATCGTATAATTGCCATAGCTCTATGTAATATCAACATGATTATTTTTATTTAAATATTAATTGACCGTGTGGTCGGGACTGCAGTCGCGCCTGGCTAGTTTCTACATGGTTTTGTACACTTTCACAATTTATAAGTGAAAGTGCAATTGGTCAGATGTCGGTAAAATTTTCTTCCTTTTAACGCCTAATTTTAAGGCTTATTCGGCGCGAGAGCCACAAAAGTTCATATATTCCTTAAACTAGAGATTATGAAATTGAACAAAGTGATGGACTTTCCAAAGGTCTTGTACGAATATGAAAATGGAAAATAAACGTCAGATAGAGCTATGGTTTTGGATTTAAGCGCTTGCATGTGAAACAAATCGTTTTTATCTAAATTATTCGTCTGTCAATTCAGAGTTGTCCTTTAGAAAACCGACCAGTAAATCGATATGTTTTTAATTCAAACAAAGCGATGATTAAATTCGTAAACCTGAATTAAGAGTGTCGTTAGCAATGTTGTTAATAATGGAGCAGAAAATTCCGGAAGCCACCTTTTTACTTGAGTGGAAAATCCGGATGAGTTTTAAAGTAAAAGTATAACTTGGTGTATGTTCATTTTAGTTATTTCCTTTTGATGCTGCAGAGCGGCGGTATTTTAGGTAGTAGAAGAAGTACCGCCTTCAAATATTAAATTCAATGCTATTACACAGGAAACATGGATCATGCAAAATGAAACGACAAGGCAGCAGTACAATTTGCAGACGTAATAAGATCATTCCGGGAATATCATTTCCGGAAAGGTACAACACGCCACTCCGAACTCGCAAAAAAGAAACGCTGCGAAAAAGCCAATCTCATAATTCGCCCCGAGTGCCGTATCACTTTACGCGCGTCACACTATCGACCTGCAGCGGCGGCGGCGGCGGAGAGAGCGACGGCGATGGCGGGAGGGGGGCGGAGGCGGCGGCGTCGGGCGCTGAGCTGCGCTGGTCCGCGACCGACGAGGCCGGATGCAGCGGGGAAGGCCTCCGCCGCAAACGACCGGTTTAATTCCCTCGCTGATAGCAGCCACTTCGGCACCGCCCACGGCACGGCCCCCAAAACCCCGACTCCCTTTCCCGCCCCCTCCACCCGCAGGCGAGCTTCACTCCGCTCTCCGCCCCTCAGACTCCATCCATCCTGCCCCGCCCACGCCGTGCGCAGCCTGCGAGCGTCGGTCACTCCCAGGACCACTCAACTCTTCTTCGCCTTCGGTTTGCCGTCGCCCCAACCTCCTTCACAACCAACGTCCACCCCAGCCACGCTCCGAAGCGTCCACTGCTTCTCCGCCACCTGGCCAGCTTCACTCCGATTCCACCTTGCGTTCTTTTCTCTCTACTCGTCCCGCCCTCTCCCTGCCCCACCCCTTCATCCACAGGCCAGCTTCACTTCGTTCTCCGCCCCTTAGAATCCATCCATCTCGCTCCACCCACGCCGTCCACTGCTTCTCCGCCACCTGGCTAGCTTCACTCCGATTCCACCTTGCGTTCTTTTCTCTTTACTCGTCCCGCCCTCTCCCCGCCCCACCCCCTCCACCCGCAGGACTGCTTCACTCTGCTCTCCGACTCTCAAAATCCACACGCCCGTCACGCTCTACAGCGTCCACTGTTTCTCCGCCACCTGGCTAGCTTCACTCCGATTCCACCTAGCGTTCTTTTCTCTTTACTCGTCCCGCCCACTCCCCGCGTCGCCCCGTCCACCCGCAGGCCAGCCTCCTTTCGCTCTCCGACCCTCAAATTCCATCCATCTCGCCCCGCCCACGCCGTGCGCAGCCTGAGAGCGTCGGTCACCCCCAGGTCCACTCCACTTCGCTTCCCTTCGACTTGCCGTCGCCCTAACCTTCTTCACGCCCTACGTCCACCCCCGCCACGCTCCAGAGCGTCCACTGCTTCTCCGCCACCTAGCCAGCTTCACTCCGATTCCACCTTGCGTAATTTTCTCTCTACTCGTCCAGACCTCTTCCCGCACCGCCCCCTCCACCCGCGGGCGAGCTTCACCCCTCATTCAGACTCTCAAACTCCATCCTTATCGCCCCGCCCATGCCCTTCGCAGCCTGAGAGCCCGATCACCCCGCGATCCACGCCACTCTGCTTCGCCTCCGACGTGTCGTCGCCCCAACCTCCTTCTCGCACTACATCCACCCCCGCCAGGCTCCAAAGCATCCACTGATTCTCCGTCTCCTAGCTAGCTTCACGCCACGGTGTGGGCGGGGCGGGATGGACGGAGTTCGAGGGGCGGAGGGCGAAGTGAAGATGGCCTGCGGGTGGAGGGGGTGGGACGACCTTGCATTCTTTTCTCTCTTCTCGTCCCGACCTCTCCCCGCCCCGCCCCGTCCACCCGCAGGCGAGCTTCACTCCGCTCTCCGACCCTCAGACTCCATCCATCCTGCCCCGCCCACGCCCTGCCCAGCGTGAGAGCCTCGGTCACCCCCACGTCCACTCCACTTCGCTTCCCTCCGGCTTGCCATCGCCCCAACCTCCTTCACGTCCAACGACCACGCTCCACAGCGTCCACTGCTTCTCCGCCACCTAGCTAGCTTCACTCCAACCTTGCGTCCTTTTCTCTTTACTCGTCCCGCCCTCTCCCCACCCCGCCCCTCCACCTGCAGGCCAGCTTCACTCCGCTCTCCACTCCTCAAAGTCCATCAATCTCGCCCCGCCCACGCCGTTCGTAGCCTGAGGGACCAGTGCCTAGGTCACCCCGAGGTCCACTCAACTCTACTTCCCCTCCGACTTGCCGTTCCCCCAAGCTTCTTCGCGCCCTGCCCCCTCTCCCGCCACGCTCCAATGCGGCCACTGCTTCTCCGCCACCTGGCCAGCTTCATTACAATCCACCTTGAGTTATTTTTTCTCTACCCGTCTCGACCTGTCCCTACCACACGGCATTGCCCCTGGCATCTTCTGACCTGCCCTACCATCGCCAGCGGGTCCGTCACAGCGCGATTCCGTTCTGGCCGTACCCCGCGCTGTGAGGCTGTTGGCTTCTAGCGCTTCGGTCCCTCTACCGCTGCTCTCAACACCATCATAACCTTTCCTGCCCTTGGTACCACCTCGTTTCCGTTCCCGGCTTGCCTCCATCCAAACTCACACCACATCCAGTCAGTCCACACTCTTCACCAGTTCTACACACTCTTTAGGTCCTTGCCCCGCCCCATCTGGAGATGTATCCATCACTGTAAGAAACTCGTCTGCCGTGCAGACTAAAATCTACGCTGCCCTCCGTCCAACTCGATTCTTCCTCCCCGTTCATTCACATTGTGCGACCTCCCACAAGGTGTTGCTTTCTCCAGCTTCCGGCGTAACTCCCCGCCTCCATGTCTTCGCCCCAGTCCAATCTACCCCGACTCGTCAGCGCCCCGCGCCATCAAGGTCCATTGTTGGCTTCCGATACTCTGCCACCGGAGCCACCGTCAACTTTTCCTCCCTGCGGCACGCCTACCTCTACGACTCTTCGCTCTTCGCCCGTCTCCCCACCGACGCGCTTCCCTCAACTTATCTCTTCCCGCTGTGTCCACACTTTACCAGCTCACGCTCCCCTCTCCAAACCAACCCCTTTCATGGATTCATTAGTGATTCCGTGCGCGTCAACTGCTAAGGTCATTAGTTCCGAATTTGTAGTGAATGGTTTATCTCGGGAGGTGGTAGTGATCTTCTACCGCAAGATGGCGAGATCCAGCGCTCACTTACACGTCAACTTGCAGGATTTTCCCCAGACAGGATCTGCCACCAGCGTGGCATCGCCCTAGCCTGCACAAGCTTCCGAGTGGTGTCCCAACATATGTGTTTGTTTAGTGCTCGTAAGTGTGTGTGTGTATGTATGTAACGGGTGAGGGCAGTACAAGGAAGGGGAAGGAAAGATCGCGCGCGGTTCGGGCCCTGTTAGTTAGGATACTGCTCCGGCATTCGCCTGGTATTAATTGAAGAAACCACAGAAAAACTACCGATTAGAGCAGCCTGCTGCTTGAATTCTTCTCTAGACAGTGGCTGAGCTCGATTCGTCTGTCTAGCTAGAGTCGAAAATCCTACCACTGTCGGTATTCGAACCCTACGTCTTGCCGGTCAGAGACACTGTAGTGCCTCCGTTGATGCCCTTTTGCCACCTTTGCAGGTAAATCGATCCTTTCACTCTCACTCCGCATCCCCCGTGCAGCCACATAACATGCCGTCACAAATGTATTTACTGCCTTAACATACCCCCCCCCACACACACACACACACTGTGCCTCATACCTACACGTTGCTCCGCTCAATTGGATTCTTCACGTCCGTAGTTCCTTTATTTGGAATTAGGTTCCGCCTAATTCCACTCTTGCTTCTTCTCCTCTTCCTCGGCTTCTCTAGGTCTCAATCCTCATTCTTCATTCACCACCCCTTACCCGCGTGACTCCGCTTTTCCTTTGGGCTGAAAACACCCAGGTTCTTCGGTACCAACCCCGTACTTCATTCTGTACACTCCACCCCTACTCCCGCAAGACTCCGCTTCGCCTCCGGCCTGAGTATGCCCCAGGTTCCGTCGCCCCAACTCCCGCGCTCCATCCCCTCCATTCCGCCCACAGGCCCGCTTGACTCCGCTCCACCTCCGGTGTTACTCCCCCCCATTGTGAACTGACTCCGTCCCGCCTCGGGCCTGGCTGAGCTTCGGCTTCCGTCAGCCCTAACCACCACACTCCGCCCCAGGCCCTCCCGACTCCTCTCCGCCTCCGGGCTGTTTCCGCCACATCCTCCCATCGCCAGCGTGTCCGTCCCACAACGCCCCGCCCCTCTGCCCCTCGCAGAGGCTGATGGCTGCCGCTGCTGCGTTCCCACCCGCGCCTCCCGGTCGACTGCCCGCCGCTGGGCCACCTGGTGCGCCTTCCCCACACCCCGCCACCGCTCCCACGCCCACGGCGCTCGATGGCCCCGCGCTAATTCTCTCTGTGGAGAACACGTCATTTGTAAAGGCACTTCGCTGTGCCGTTGCGATACTTGTTTCGATAGGATGGTTTGATTTCGATTAGACAATTGCTTCCGTAGGATGGTTTGATTTCGATTAGCTACTTATTTACATAGAATGGTTTGATTTAGATAAGATATATGTTTCGATAGGGTGGTTTGATTTCCATTAGATACTTGCTTCTTTAGGATGCTTTGATTCAGATTAGATACTTATTTCGATAGGTTGGTTTGGCTTCAATACAATGATTTGATTTGTATTGTAGCTGGGTCAACTGGCGCGCCCTGACCGCACCTTCCCCCCACTCCGCCACCACTCCCCCGCCACCGGCGCTCGATGGCCCCGCGCTAATGCTCGCTGCGGAGAACACGTCATTTGTAAAGGCACTTCGCTGTGCCGATACGATATTGGTTTTGATAGAATGGTTTGATTTCGATTACACTCTTGCTTTCGTAGGATGGTTTGATTTCGATTAGCTACTGATTTCCTTAAGATGGTTTGATTTAGATTAGATGCATGTTTCGATAGAATGGTTTGATTTCTATTAGACACTTGCTTCTGTAAGATGGTTTGATTTCGATTAGCTACTTATTTACTTTGGATGATATGATTTAGACGTGATACTTATTTCGATAGGTTGGTTTGGCTACATTACAATGATTTTATTTTGATATGATATTTTGAAACGATGGTTTGATGATGACACAAGATGATGGTTTCGATACAATTCCTTTCGATGCCATTGATTCTTTTCGATGCCACAGATGTTTCAAAGTGACTTCCGTGGTCCTTCACAACTCAATAATCTCAAGTATCTGGCATTTTTTACATTCTTGCAAATTCGTCTAGAAACATCGTTTCGTAATTATTCCATACTTTAGTAAAAGTACCTAACTCGCCGCAGGGTGCACCCTGTCGAATGCCAAGGTCATATGTGATCGCGCTGATACATGGAGTTTTGCACCTCAATTGCCAGTCTTCCACAGACCACAACGCGTATTTTCATTGTATGTATCTAAATAATCGAGTAGGCTCTTTGAGGGTGCTGTCGTTGAATGAAATGTCTTATGGTCGCAGCAGAGCACTGTGTAAACACTAGAATATAGAAGGACGTAACCAAATTCACAACTTTCATTTATTCATGATTCGGGAGTCGTAATGTTCTAATTGTGCTACTAACTGATCCTACGTTTTCCGGGCGCCTCAACTTGTATGCTCATTAGTACCGTAAGTGTACTGTATGTTTCATCCTGAGGGATGGTGGAATTCCTCCCATGATACGAAATGAGATTCAACGCCGACCAACATAAGAGATGGTTGAGATTCCTCCTCATTGTATCTCCTCCCAACGATGCCCCCACCAGTCACGACAAATTCTAAGCTCCCGGTTGGTCTCCCTATAGGCGGTAGACTAGAGCATGTAAGTTTGCATGTGTAAGGGGAGAAGAGGGGAGGAGAATGATAAAGGAAATATCTCGCAAGGTCCATGGCCCCTTCCTTAAGGCCCGCTCCGGAATGCCCCACGGAAAACGACCGACAGTTAGTCATCTACTACAATTTCCTTCCAGACGTATTAAAGTCGACTTAATTCCAGTCGACTTAACCAGGTGGCTAGTGTAGAAAACTGCTACGGACGAAACTCGAACTCTAAGGCAACACCCAGGCTGCCACAGTCAGAAACAGTGCTATTCATCTTTGTGGGTAGTGACTCCGTCTGCTTACCGAGCACGATTTGGGCTGTGTTGTTCAGTTGTGGGTGAGGCTGAATCTGTGTGTCAGGCTTGATGTAACAACAGCGCCATCTCCGCACTTGTTCAGACGAGTAATGGCTTCTTTCCTCTACACAATGATACTTAAGTATTACATGCTCATAAATCGGTTGTCAATGATTCGTATAACAGGTTTTCGTAGGTTTACAGTTTATCAAATTTCCATACGAAGTGATTTTAAAGATATTTCACGTCAAAAAGTAACTTTTGAGGTGATGATAGAAGAATGTTTATATTGTCAGCTTTCCATTCTAGACTTTATAAGAACAGTTTTGAAACATCTTCTAACGTTTCTTAAATAACTTATTATAAACATTTGTAACTTTTGTAATATTGGAAAATGCAGCTCTTCGACCTTTAGACGGAAACCATTTATAAGCACACGTTGCTCCTTCCAAGGGAAAAGGAAACTTTTGAACCGTTTAAAACGAAAATTATATAGTGCCTTTTATTTTAGCAAATATTTTGTGAAAACTACTCGTATTTTCAAAAAGATTTACATGACCTTATATATGAATTTTAGGACAATTTCACTAACGAAAAAATCTCCATCATCAATATTCTACTTTTGCAATGATTTTTATTAGTTTGAAAGGTACAGAGGTCTCAACGAAAATGGCATCTGCACCATTTTTATAATCGTACTTCGCTATATACCAGAAAGAAAATTATAGAAAAAATGCAGCCCGTTTTGAGAAAATAATTTTATAAACATTATCTATATTCCACGCAAAATTTTGCAAAAACTAATATTTTGAAAAAACGTACAATATCTTATGTACAAAATTTAATTAAGGAATAACATTTATATCTTTATAAAAAATCATTAAGCAACAACATTCATATCTTCCTGGGGAAAAATTTAATCCGAAAAATTTAAGGAGAGTTTTGAGAACATTTTGAAAATGTTAAAGCTTTTTGTAAAGACCCCCTCTCAAAAATCAAAATTTGCAGGACCTTGCCTTAGACTAGATCAATTGAGAATATCAATTTTGGAGAAAATGGTCTGAACGGTTTAGGCACAAGCGTTGAATACAGGTAGAGAGACACAGAGACGGACGGTCGGACAGACAACCAAATGTGTCGCCGTATGCCAAATTTTTGCTATCAAGAACTCATGGGACTCCATAGACTCATGGGATTCTGACTACACAATGTATTTTAGAAAGTAATATTCTGTACAGGATGAGTCACGTAACTTTAGTACTTCCTGTCGTTTTTGAATGGTTTAAGTTATTGCAATGTAGTTTTCTTGAAATTGCAGGAGGGAATATGGCAAATTGATGCATGTATTCGTTTCGATTTTATCACTTGTGTTTTAAGAAATATTGAGGTAACTTTGTTTTTTCAAATTGAACTACACATATTTTTAGTCTATTATGACGAGTTCGATGATATACGAATCCTACGATATACGAAACCACGAATCCAATGATACACATATGGTCATAAGTTAGATAAGAATTTTTTAGTGTTTTGGTAAGTTTGCCCAAGGTCTCCCTGCTAGCTCGTGCTTCGCCGGCCAGCTACCGGTGCCCCCCTTGCCTGGGCCTAGTTAAATTCCCATGCTTGGGGATAAGAGCGAGATGAGTCGAACATGACATATTCTTTTCACTGTAACTAGCAAGATCAGCCTACTTGAGCTTTTCTTCGTCACACATTCTGTTATGCACCGTCTATTTTATTAAATTACTTATAATAAACAAACCCCTAATAGAAACAAAAAGTTCAATCGGTGTTTTCTCTCGTTCTTGCAATCTCACTCTTCTGCCTTAGGCTAATAAGGATTTAAGGTTGTGTCAAGTTCACGGTGTTATTCTGTACGGATTCCTCTGAAACAATGAAGTAACGTAGGTGTGCCATCTCGCGTGTCGGGCACGATACGCAAGTTTACCTGCGTACACCTTGTCTTCTCCCTCTGCAGCTTCTCCTTGAATTCGTTTAACTAAGTGGTCTGCGCTTCTTCCTTGAAATTCGAGAACTCTTCTCCTTTAGATGCAAATGCTGCAATATTTTGAAGTGCTCCTTAGCTCTCCTTAGCATATTCTTATTAAAGTTTTTGGCTATTGGCAGAACTGTTGTCTTACACGACTAGATTACCACATTTGTGGTAAGGAGACATGACTTGATGATGATTGCTAAAGTAGATATTTGATGTTCTATTTCCATTATCCAGTAATGATATACATGCTCTTTATAAAATTCGAACTACCAAATTTGTATTACAAAAAGTGCCGCTTATATTTCTACTACTAACAACTCAACGTTTGTTTAAAATATGTTCGAAAATATTTTTCAGCAAACTGCTGAAAGAATCTGTAATATTTTCCATCCCTCTTATCAGTTAGTGTAATTAAAATATTTCATTAAAGAATGGTAATGTTTCTAATCCCTAGTTTCGTTGTAATTCATTCTAAAATGAAAGAGTCATTTGTGAGTCTTTCATGCAAGTAACGTTAATGTTTCATGACTTCAGAAAAAAATGTTAATTATCTCATTCCACTTCAATGAAGATCAGACAATGTTGAAAGAAATTCTCAATTGTAAGAACCCAATAAATTCTAATATTAAAGTACGTTTTTAAAACAAAATAGAGATTGGTATTTAGTTTAGTGGAAATACAAAAAAAAGGAAATATCAGTCGTTTGTTACCACTCAGTTTATTCCTTAATGACATGTAAATCACATACGTCTACGTGTGACATTTATAGTTCTGAATGAATCTGCTGACATGCTTACTGCGTATACATTACGTTATGTGAAGCCGTTGTCATAGCAACGAGACGCGGGGTAAGGAGAATCTCTCATTGAGACTGAGGGTATTTAGCGCCTTCCACATAGTTTGCAGCGTGTGTTCTGTGGGACACTACTTTGAAGGACTGCACAAAACATATTTTGTTTTATTTTTATTTCACTTTCTTTGAATTCAGAAACACGATAATTTTCAAAAATGTGTTCGAATCGTGGGAGAAAACCTAGAAAAACAAATATTAAGAGTCAATCCTGAAGTAAAATCCTTAAAATATCTCAATAAAACAGCAGAGAAGACAAAAAAGTCAGCGTACACCTTACGAAATCTAAGAATAATTGTAATGGTGTTATGAGCATTACAATTTATAAAAACTACATAAATAATCGAAACGAGAAAATAACAGTCAAAAATTTCAGAGGAAACACGCGTGGCACATACATCTGGGAAGGATGATGGTTTACAACCAATTTTCATTTGTCTGAAAGATATTCGGATACATTTGAAATTCGGAGCAGTTTGTAGTACACATAGCAGTTACACTTGTGTACACTCCAGAATCATCTTAAATTAGGTTTAAGCATCTCTTGAACTACTTCATCTGCTGTCTGGAGGAGAATTCTAGCGGCCGGCTGCTCTGATCGGTAGTTTACCGTGGTTTCTCTGATCAACACCAGGCGAATGCCGGAGCAGTACCCTACCAAACGGGCCACGGACCGCGCGCGATCTGTCCTTCCTCTTCCTTGTCTTATCCTCTCCCTTACACACACTTTCACTAACATGCACTACACTACCACATATTCCGGGAGACCGGTCGGGAGCTTAGAGCTTGTCCCGACTGGGCGGTGCCCCGTTGGTGGGAGAGTCCTGGTTAGGGAAACCCCACTAGCCGACGGTAGGTCGGCGCCGGATCTCTTGGAGGGCTTGCGAGGATTTTCCCCAACCAGGTATCTCCCATCTGCGGGGTACCGCCCCAGCCGGGAAAAGCTCTAAGTCCCCGAGTGGTATCCCAGCATGTGTGGTAGTATAGTGCATGTAAGTGTAAGTGGGTATAGGGAAGGGATGGGGATAGAAGAAGGAAGGGTTCGGAAAGATAGCTTGCGGTCCGTGGCCCGTTTATTAGATTACTGCTCCGGCATTCGCCTGGTATTGACCAGAGAAACCACGGAAAACTACTGATCACGGCAGTGAGCCATTAGAATTCTCTTCCAGACAGCGACTGAACTCGACCTTAGCTACCTAGCTAGTACCAAAAATCCTGAATCTTGCCACCGCCGGGAAGCCTTAGAACCTCCCTGTCAGAGACACTGCAGCGACATCAATTGATGCAAAGCCACCTCAGCCTCCACCTCAGCTACACTTTGGTGTTTCATTAATAAATAAATTTCTTGGCGTAATTCTACGACGCAACACGAGCACGTCCTGCGTTGCTTCCGCCAGATGACGCTCACCTCCATATCCGCCCACGTCGCGCCGCCTCCTGCGGCGTGCGCTCCGCGCTTCTCAATTGTCTGCATGGCGCAGCGCGCGGCGCACACTGGTTGAATCAGGTCAAAAACCTGGCCATAATGGCAAAATTCAAAGTGCCCGTTAGGAATTCTGACTTTCCAAATCTCGTTTGGAAGATAATGGAGCACACTACTTCAGCTTCAGACCGTTATTTCAATAATTTTTGACGTCTTCATGCTCTCGTAACGTTATCGTTGCTCGAAACACTCGAATTGATTGATTTTCGTCAAACTATATTTGTTAAATTAAAAAAGTGTTGAAATTATTTTTTTGTGGATTTTCTTCGTATTTCCGAACAGAAGACTCTTGTGACTATAAGTTAGGTATATTTTTAAGAAAAAGGGTCGAATAATTATATATATATATATATATATATATATATATATATATATATATATATATATAATACGGCTGAACTCTAACCTCTGGAACGTAACAATGTTAGTCACGTATACCGTGGATTATATTTTTTTCTCGCATATTACTGCCTCAATCATTTTTTTATTTATCACGTAGAATGCTCTTAATCAGAAAATCATATATTAGCTGCACATACCATCACGTGTTTTGTTTTATAGCCACTTTACTGCAATGCTACATAGTAAGATTTAACATTAGATAACCCTGAAGTGTCTTCAACGCCACAGTGAATTATTTTCTCAGTATATTTTTTCGATTTCTCGTTCTTATAATTACTTTTAATAAGGAGATAACTGATATACATTTTTGGAATGACAACAATATTAACCCGCGACCGCGAGAACTACTGTATCCATATTTCTACACATAGTATCATTATTTTTATCAGTCAGTTAGCCACTTTCATACCGCCATTTTGAATTCGAAATTTCATTATGATATTCGAAATCAATGATCTCCAGACTTCAATATGTATATTGTTATGCACTTTCGTTTGTCTTAAATCCGCCATTTTGAAGCCCCTTTTCGAATTTTGAAATGTATTTATTATATTCAAATTCAACGACCTAAAAACAACCATTGATACTCATTTTAACGCAAATTCACTTACATTTACAATTATGACCAGGTTTTAGGCCCGATTGAAGCAGTGTGCGGCGCGAGGCGACGCATTGCGCATGCGCGAGCGCGCGCGAGGCTCAATTTCCACGCGGGAGGCGCAGCGCGGCGCTCCCGCCTCTCGGAGCGAAAGCGAGCCGAGGCGAGCCGAGCCGAGCCGCCTTCATTTCCTGTTCCGGCCGTATTGTCTCATCATCTCCCGCGGGCGCCGCCCCCGCCCCCGCCTCCGCGCGATATTCGCTTTCCTGCAGCAGCCGCTTATTCGCGCGAGACCTTTTTCGGGTGGGGATACGCGCCGTTTGCGCCCACGCTGTGCCAACACCCGGTTTTGTTTCTGATATTTCTTTTCGCATTTCAAGGTTGTTGCAGCTTGCTTTGTTGTCGCATTTCGTTTTTCAAGCTGTTTTCATCTCTCTTGCATTCGTGGATATGATGCGTTTAAAGATATGACAAGTGTTTTCCTTCAAGCTGTTTTCTTCAGTTATTTTATAATATTATTTTATATAACATATCAAGTCTTTTACGCATTATTGCATCTCATTGTCCGTATTACATCCCATTCGATCGTTCATGGCCTTTCGTAGGCTCAGCCCCGATAAAGGAGATATGGGTCATGTTTGAATTTTGCACCACGTGGTCACCCAAAACTAACATTCCCATATTCGACACCAGAGGCCAATAAAACAAATATATCTCTTATCTGTTAATTGCGTCAATCTCTGACTGAGCACATATTGGATCAGACAAGGACACAAATTGTCGAAGTATTTCATTGTACGGGGTATTTGGCAGGGTCTCGTGATACATGTCAGCAAAGTTCGGACCCGTAAACTGTCTTTTATAATCTTACAAATAATGGAGATATTAAGAGATTTTAGAAGAAGTACGAATTCTAAATTTTGGAAACAGAATACAAACAACAATCCTAAATTGTTTTCGAATTACTTGAGTAACGTTGAATTCGTGTTTTCGAACTTCTTTTATATAATAGTGAACAATCATAAAAGTTAAAGCAACACTATTAAAACACTTTTCGGTATCGTTTAGATACGGTTTTCCAAACCTCTCTCCTTCAGGCACTTATTCATCTACGTAAAGGTTTATAATTAGTCAAGTGCATGTCATCTTTCTGGTACTCACACTATTCGTAAGTGAAGGAAGATGGCCCAATGTAGGGAGAATAAAAATAATTTTTAAAGTTCAGAATTCAATGTATCCTTTGTGTTAAGAGAAGTGTGAAAAAACGAATATTCGAATTTTCCCATTTTGAAGTTCTCTCAAAATAAAAGAATCGGAATATCGTCTAAATGAAAGAGTAATTAAATATTCAGACGCTATTTTTATACTCTCGTACAATAATACGATGTTAGTCGATCCACAGGTTAGAGGTTGTTGTAATTTTTTAATTACATGTTCGATTTCTTCACAGCATCCAACGCTCTATTCGATGTTCGATTCTTCCCGGTTGAGTGCAATGCAGCTAATTATGGGGGTCATATCAGATAAGAGCACACGAGGGAGTGTTTTAACAGTTCACAAGAGACCAACACTTTCCGCATTTATGACTTTCCACAACTCCACATCTTATCGGGTCTCCTCTCCTTTTATTTTCCCGGAGTGTGCCTCACGAGCTCTTTCCTCCCAGTTTCAAAGCTTCCACGGGGTGAGGGTGAGGTCGTAAATCAGACCGCGACGGAGAAGGACGAAGCAATGGCAATGGAAACAAAGATGGCGGCGGATTAGATTGCGACTCCGCGATGGCGATGGGAGCGACAGACTCGCCCTAGGCTGGAACGCGTCCAATCGCAGGCATACGTGTAAAAGGATTTTTTTAAAAAATCAAAGCACCATATAACGTCAAACTAAAAATACACTTTTATTTTATTGACGTTTTCATTTTAAGCACATGTTCAAAATTAGAGGATTTTGTTCTATGAAACTTCTGGCCCTGGCAATGAAAATTCCCTCACATTTGGTTTATTTCTATAAACCGCATCAATTCTTCTAAATTATATCGTAACTTTCAAACAAATAGTTTACCATATTGTTCTTAAGTTAACATTAATTGAATCATATGCAACTATCATTTGTCAACTTGTTTGTGACTTGTTTAAATTAAATAAGTTTCGATGATGAATGAAAAAAGGTTAAAAAATTAATCTAGAATGTTAGATTGAGTTGAATTGTAATTTGGTAAGCCTTGAGTAATGTAATTTTGATATTATAGTAAATCAAAAATATATTTCAAACCATTCTATTAATATTACAATACGTATGAGGTACATAGTTTATATTTATAAAATTAAAGAATTTATAGAATATTTAAAATATTCCTGTTATGATTTTTAATGTATAGTTATGAAAGGAATATATTGTACGTATATAAAATATGCAATCCCAATAATTACGTGCAACATTAATTAAATGGGTTTCGTCTGGGCCCCTGTCTTTATGCAAACTGTAGTTGTAACTGACGCTGGAATAGTGAGTCGGAAAACTGTATTCCCTTAATCCAAAACGCCAATATTTCATATTTTGAATATGTGATTATCAATTATTGAAAATATGGTTGGTATAGCCTGTTATGTACAGTTCTTATGAATTGTATGGAGGATATTGAACTTTAATGCCCTCTTGACCGACTTTACCCTTCAGAAAAAGCCTTCCACATTAAAAATATTTTGAAGTAAGTACATTTGTATTTGCAAAAATTAAACCAAAAGTGTACGCGTCGCCAGCTTGCGTGCTTTTAGGACCACTGTGCGGCGCGGATATCCAGAGGTGGGCGTGGCACGCGGAGGCAGGTTCGTGTGCAGGCGGAAATGTCCCAGACGAAGAGCGCTCGGGAAGGCGGCGAAAATGAGGTGCAACCGAGAGCCTCCGGAGACCCAGTTAAAGGGGAATCACGTGACGACAGTAGAACGCGTTAGCTCCAGACGTGCAAATGGAACGAATGTGTGCGCTGGAGCTGGAACACAATTTAAGTTTCAAGCACAGTGCCCGTTGGTATTGGGAATGTTTTCCCCTGCGTTTTCAGCGTGCTTTCCTTGGGTAATCATCGTTTCCTCCGCTTTAAATTTGGCACGTAGCGGTGCGCGTGTATAGTCAGTTCTCTTAGACTGATCTAGAGGATCGCGAAGCCCTGCTAATTTGTAATAGATCTGGGGAATTTTGGACTGAGTTCTAATGAAGCACGTACAATATTTTCAAAATTTGCTCAAGAACGGATCAAATTGTTTTTCTTTTCTCGAACATAAATTAGTACTCTTATGTATTTGGTAAAGTATTGCTACTCATTAAAAGTTTTGAATTTTTGAAAATTGCAAAAGTGAAAAGAGTTTTCGAATCTGTACTACTCTTTATTGTTGATGCCAATAATTATTTTATTAATGTGAACGCTACCTCTACAATAGTGTCTTAAATCATGTAGAGTGTTAGTAGAATTCGTTTTGAGTGTTAGTAGCTTTCAAATAATTTTCAGTAAAATCGCGACACATTTGAAGAAAAAAATCTTTAAAAAATTGTCTATCAAATATCTTTTGTTCTTTTATGTTTTTGTATGGAGTGCCAAATACACTGAATTGTACGGCAGGAAAAACATTTAAATTTTCAAAAATTTAAGATATGGATTTTTTTTCGAACCTCTCACGCATTGTTTAATAAAGAGAGTTTTTCAAGAAATGACTGAAGTATCAAAAAGAATAAAGTTGCGATAAAATAATATTACTTAACCGTTAAAAATAATACGAGAAATCATGTGCTGATCCACCATTTATAGTTTCAGCAAGTCCAATATAAAGTTTATGATGTTACCAAAGCATATACTTTCTCGCATTATTCGTAACTTTTGCTGTTTAGAAAATTCTATGAGATCAAACCGGGAGCGGTAGCTCAGTGCATCAACTGATGTCACTGCAGCGCCTCTGACCGGGAGATCCTAGGTTCGAGTCCTGACGGCGGCAAGATTTACGACACTAGCCTATTCCGACTCTAGGTGGAATTCAGTCGCTGTCTGGAGAAGAATTCTAGCGGCCGGCTGCTCTGATCGGTAGTTTTCCGTGGTTTCTCCGACCAACACCAGGCGAATGCCGGAGCAGTACCCTACCAAACGGGCCACGGACCGCGCGCGATCTGTCCTTCCTCTTCCTTGTCCTATCCTCTCCCCTTATACACACACTTACACTGACATGCACTACACTACCACATATTCCGGGAGACCGGTCGGGAGCTTAGAGCTTGTTCCGGCTGGGACGGTGCCCCGCTGGTGGGAGAGTCCTGGTTAGGGGGAAACCCCACTAGCCGACGGTAGGTCGGCGCCGGATCTCGCCATCCAGCGGGGGACGATCACCGCCATCTCCTGAGAAAAAAACATACACTACACTAACGGGACTAATGACCATAGCAGTTGACGCGCCCGGATACACGAAAAAAATTAATCAATCAATCTATGAGATCAACGAAAATCACTACTTTTATAAGCGTACTTTGCACCATTCTAGAAAAAAATAAAGATAAAAATGTCCTTCGTTTCACCCAAAATTACGTGAATATTATTAATAGTAGCGTACCCGTTGGAGAACCCTCGCATGTTAAACCTCACCCTCTTCCCTAATCTTCCCTTTCCATGTTATGAAGGAAAATTGTCAACGAAACGCGTTATTTGTTTTTCTTTCCTGCACTCTACGGCAAAAGAAATGTTTCTTTGAGACCGGCGTCAAAAGGTCCAGGTTTTAAGGTCCTAGAACGCTTCATTTATGCAACTATATAGATATTAAAAATAAGGACGGTGTATTGCGGGTTGCATCTAACGTGGATTTTAAGATGTTATTTTTTCAACAAATCCTCCATATTTTTAAAGTTAAAATGCAATAAGCCACGTATCTGTGAAATTCTCTTTCTTAGGAAAACTCATTTATAAAAATTGGTTGCGTGTGAGAACCCTACATTGCATCTCTATTACGGAACAGAATATAGAATAGCATTATCATACAATTGTACATGTTCTTTAAAAATCTAATTTTGAAGAATAGATTTCATTAGGAAAAATATCTTCAATATTGATGTTGAAGGAAGACGACAAATAATTTTAACTTTTGCAATTTTTCGAAAATTCCGAGAAATCAATGAAAATCTGCCTTGCACTGTGTTCTGTTTGTAAACGTACTTTGCTCTGAGAAATATAATCCATATATTTTGAGCCATTTTTGAGACAATTTTGAAACTTTTGGGCCTTTAATGTATTCCTCACAATCAAACATCCGTTAACCGTTTAAAATCTAAAAGAGTGCGACAATAGCCTGAGTGATCCCGGAATATCAATTTTGGTGAAAATCCTTCCTGCGGTTTAGCCGCTTACGTTGTTCTTTGTATGACAGACATTTTGACGTAAACCTATGTTTCGGTATGAAGAATATACAAAATGTGGATTCTAATTTCACAACTTGTTAGAGGAAGTTATTTACTACACATAAGAACAAGAATTATAAACTTTTCAGTACAGGGTCTCATAATGTGTATTTTCTGTAAAAAAAAATCGCTGTTTTTTTCTGAAGCTTCACAATACTTTATACTACGTGAGTATAGGTGATAAATGAAAAAATAAGGTGATAAATGAAAAAATAAGGTGATAAATGAAAAAATAAGGTGATAAATGAAAAAAATAGTATGAAATGCGGTAGAATATGAACGAAAAAATGAAAGGAAAAGAAGAAATCTTCCAATCATTGTGTGGACGACGAAGTCAAACTGGTACGGGGAGGATCATGAAGGTTCAGAGGTTGTTACTCTTGTAAAAGATAAGAGGGAACATTCAGAGGGCTACAGAGGTCGACCCACCCTCCAAAGAATATCTTCGGGCGTAAGCAATTGCGTGTAACGAAAGTGAGGTCATTTAAAGCCGTTGAGAGCGGAAAGGATGTCGGAAAAGTGTCACACAGAGTGGATACGAGTGACCACTCAAGTTAACAAGAAGTGACGTGACGTGATGCACAGAGGGGATGGGAGAGTGGAATTAACGACCAGTAATGTAGGGGTTCTGGAGAATGCAAGGGAGGAATAAAAACGGTAAGCATTCAGAACTATTTTCTGTAACATAAAGAAGAACGCCCGGCTTTCCAGTACCTCCAAGAAGGTTCTCGGAGCCGTTTCGACTGTGAACCTTCAACAAGCTGCGAGTCTTATATTTATCTACGTCTGTACAAAACTCTTCAGAAAAATAATTTATTATGATAGAACAATTCTGCCACATTTTAAATATATTTTAAACATTTCGTGCCATTAGATTGTTCTGCGGGATGAAACAGAAAGGAATATCTAGACCTTAATGTGAAAGAAAAAGGTAAATAGATATATTGAAAAGTAAACTTGTAAAATATTTGTTGCGTTGAATAATACTGATGTTTCGAATACTGAATGCCTGAATGTTTCGAAGAAATATATTGTAATTCAACCTACATTCTATAGAAATGCTATTCCTTGATTTACGATTAATTTTATATTAATCGATTACTTTATATTAATCGATATTACGATTAATTTTATATCAATCGTATGTTGCAGAATATGATTAATAATTATATTAATAATTTACTTTACGAAACTTAATCATATATATTTGTTGTATCGTTACGAAACTTATCTTTATTGACATTTTGCATATATTTTACAAAATAAGAAGCACAGAAAACAATTCAAAGGAATCAGAGCATATTTCTTTAAAAGATATCCGATATAACCGATATACAAGGAGACATATTTTAACATTTTTTTAGCACTGAAATACACGAAACAGAAGCTCGGCAGAGGGTCAGCACCGAAGAAACTGAAATAAGGCCTGGAGGGGCGTTAGATAATTCTATTATTTTCTCACTAAATACGTTTTGTATGAACTTGAATTTTTGACAATCTGTACACAAGCGCAAATGATGAAGAGGCACGGAATCACAAAATTCTATCTATAAAAACAGAGAGGCAACAAAGACATAAAGAGAGCCAGGGGTCGAAACGACGCCCATAGACATTCTAGTGTTAAAGAAAGAATTATGTGATTGAGCAAAAATATGACACTCCGCAGTAAACAATGTCGTGTACAAGCACACGACAATCCGGGATGTGGGCGAAGGGTAAAAAAAAAACTGCGGGCGGAAAATTGGAGAAGTGGAGAAGACGATAGTGCAGGCGGTCACAGAGGAACAATGAGGGGAAAGGAAATAAGCAACACTGCCAAGAGTCAGCGAAACTAGATCGGATGGTAATGACAACATACGACGAGGAAAGCCATACTGGTGTGACAGCATTAGGATCTCAAAGAAGGAAATGAGGCAGACAAATATTGAGGTAAGGGATCAAGGCAGGATGGATTTGCAGTGCGCAAACAAGATGAGGTGAAGTGCAGTAAAGAATCAAGGGAGAACGTAACTCAAGTAACGGAACAAGGTAGATTTGGAATTATGTAACAGAAGAAAAGAAGAGGGGATTGTAGTAAGGGAAATAGGATGACGCCATTGTCTCTATTTCTCTTGTTTCATTTATTTCCCTTATTATGGGTTAAGGAAAAAGGCCTGATGTGTATGATGTAAATGAACAAGGTACAATGAAATTGAAATAAAAGAACAAGACCTGGTGAGATTCAGATAAGGGAAGAAGGCGGGATGAGGTAGGACAAGTGGGCAAGGATGGATGAGATGTTGATAAGTAAGGACTGGAAAAACATGGAGTATGAAACGTGAAACTATGTACATAAGTATGTAATAAAAACAGTAAGAATATGTAATAAATATGAAAAATCGGATATAATATGTAATATTAACCCTTAAATCACAAGGCTGGGGTCACCATTGTGACTTTTCACTGTGACCCTACTGTGAAATTATCACTTTGAAAATTTGCAGCCTTGAATCGCGCTGCCAAGCGGTCATTGTATCGAACATTCCAGTCATTCTCCTTCCGTCACGACAGTCGACTTGTACAATATATTTTTCTCCTCGACTCCTTCTACAACAGGTAATATAAAATAAAATGTAAATGGGGTTATATTTGAACCCACCTTGCAATTAACGTCACAGATTTTTCTAACTTGTGAGTATGCTTTTGCTGATGGTTTTCATTTATTTTCTGTTAGAATGTCAATGCATCCAACATTAGTTACCCATTTGTAAGAATAGCGTGGAAGATTGAATTTTATTTATTATTTACACGTTACAATTTTACACAAAGTTTCTAGGCAGTTTGAAAGTCATATTAGGTACATTCATAATTGTATAATATTTTTTTAATTTTATAATTTTGAATCAAGATTTCGACTATTTTCTTTCAGAAGTTATTTTGTAACCTAACAGCACCTAATATTATATCTCATAGGTTTATCTGTACGGAATACTAGCTTTGTTTGCAAGTTAATCGATATATAGTTTGTTCCATGGTTTATAGTATGACAAATGACAAATAAATAAACTTTATTGTACCTAAAACAGATATTTCATCTTTCATTGTTGAACATTAAATCTGAAACTAGTGGTGCTACTTTTTATAATTTTTCTAATTTTCCTGGTGTGAACTGGATTTACGGTCTTGCCTCATTCTCTTGAAAGCAGCCATTTATTGACGTACATTTTTTTGAATTTTTTTAACTTTTCGGTTTCTTTATAGTAGAACTGAAATATTACTTTAAAAATATTAAAGAATAGTAAAACCTAGTCCTCAGTGGCAATTTTTTTAAACTATTGAAGCAATTTGTAAGAAATATCGTTTAACCGTTACACTAAATGCTAAATTTGAAGCTCTTTTTCAAAGAACTCTATTGAGTTTTCCAAAATCTTTATTTGAAGTTATTTAAAGCACTTTCACTTACAAATGCAAAACTGTATATAAATTGATGGAAATATTCATATTAACGGCAGGATTTAAAAAAATTACATTTTCGTAATTTTTGAGAAATCAAAAGACTACACTAAAATAAACTTTACGTCATATTAGACAATGTAAATAGCACTATCCTCTTGAAAACTTAGCAGAAAAAATTTGAGCCATTTAAAAAAAATCATTTGAGCATTTCTCAAAATGCGGATATTTGGAATAATTTTCACATAAACCTGTTGAGTTCTCCAAAACTTTTATATGACATTATTTAAAGCATATGCGCCTCTAAATACCACAATGTGAATAAATGTTCGGTAATGTAAATATTAACGAAGAGAACGTGATAGATGGGTCAAAAAATTACATTTTTATAGTTTTTGAAAATACAAAATAGAGCTACGTGCCGTTTATATAATACAGTGCATTTATCACTATCCATACCAAAAGTTTATAGAAAAAAATTGAAGCCATTTTTGAGAAAATCTGGTTTTTGTACTATTTTAAAATTACAAATATTGCACGCACTTTCGCACGAAAACTACTAAAATTTTCAAAAAAATCTACAGAACTTATTAAAAGAACTGATTATGAGCAACAAACTTCATTTGAAGAAAAAATCTCTATCTTTAATTTTGTAGTTGCAGGAAGACGCCGGAAATAACTCAAACTTTTGCAAGATTTAAAAATTCAGAGTTAACCGTGAAAAACGGACCTACGCCATCATTGTAAGTTTATTTTATTATATTCTTACAAAATATTTCAATAAAACATTTGGAGCCGTTTTTGAGAAAATTTGGAAAATGTCCGGGGGTCCTAATGTAAAGTACTCCCAAATTTTAAAGAATCTTTTTCAAAATTTCAAAGCTTCAATTAGAGTCAGATGGACAGGGGTCTCTTTAATTTGGAAAGGATCGTACGTGTGGTTTAGGCGGTAGCAGTGCTCACAGACGGACGGACGGACTGATGGATAGACAGACGGACGGACGGACGGACGGACGGACGGACGGACGGACGGACTTTTTGAGAAAAAAAACTTTTTCGGTATCAGAGGACCCCAAAACGTGTATTTCCGTTGAAATCTCGAAATCGATTTTCCGCGTCATTACATAACTTTCTCTATACTACGTATATTACTCCGTATATAGTATGTATACGAGAAAGTAAAAAGAAATAATATTTATGGGAGAGCGGGGTCAGCTGTGACCCCGTCTTGTAAGTATTCATTGAAATGAGCCTTGTGAATCCAGAGTTAAAATACACTAATTATAGTAATTCACACAACGAGAAATTACATAACAAGAAATTACATTTATAAAAATGTCCTAAACAAAATTTAAAAATAATAAAAATGTTTTAAAAGCCATTTGGAGGGCACACTTTGCACCATGTAACTTTCCCGTCAGTAGTACAAGCTTCATCTATTGCCATCCAGGACCGTAGTTTTGTATCCAGACTAGACACAATAGAAGACACCGTGCAAACTGGTGATAGCTACGACCAGCAAACAATCACTGCAGCGTGCAGCGCTCTCATCGAAGTGTTACACGGCGGCGTTCGCGGAAGTCGATCGGAAACAACGTTAATGGTCACCAAAAGCCATGTCAGTGATCCTTTTTCACACCTAAAGGTGAATATGATCTTCTTGTAGGGTACGTGGAGTAGACAACACGCAGCAATAATGTAGAAAGAAATTCAGATTTTCTTTTAAAATACTTCTTTTCACAAAAAATATGTAATAAAATTCAAGAAAGTGCTAAAAAATTGTGAAAATAGCTAAATATGTAAAATAGAACTAAATATGTAAAATATGTAACGAAAACTTGGATACTGTGTTAGGACAGCCACGATTCGTCAAGATTACAAATTGGAGAACGGTAAGTAGAAAGACAAAAATTATGTAGTTACAGTCGACTCCGGTTATAGTGAACTTCTGGGGACTCACTTTTTTGGTTCACTATATCCGAGGTTCACTATATCCAAATATGTCAAAATTAAACAGGATTTTTCCACCACGATTGATTTCGTATTTAATAATTATTTTATTAATAGCAAAATGCACTAACAGCACGAACACAAAATTTCAATATCTTTATTTTGCCCATAAAAAATCAATTTCCTTTCAATATTTTGCTTCGTACTTTTCATTAGTAATTTATCTAGATCCTTCTCCAGAATTCGGGCTCTCTCCATAATTGATTGTGCATTGTCCTCTGTTTCTAAGTATCGTAATGCAGTCTTGACATTGACACCTTTCAATGTCTATTGCACTGTTGAAACCGTCCCATTCTCCGAAGGCCCTTTTACTCGCCTAATAATACGCGAGATACTTTTGGTAGTGGAATAGCGCAAGAGGCTAATGAAGCTGATCGCTTTTCCGCGGAGGACGTTGTATATCTTATGTTCACTGTAGCCGAGGTTCAGGTTCACTATAGCTGAGTGTTCTTATGCTGATTTGTAACGCAAGTGAAACGGGACCAGTGACGTAAGTTCACTATAACCGAGTGTTCACTATAACCGAGTGTTCACTATAACCGAGTGTTCACTATAACCGAGTGTTCACTATAACCGAGTGTTCACAATAACCGAGTGTTCACTATAACCGAGTGTTCACTATAACCGAGTGTTCACTAAAACCGAGTGTTCACTAAAACCGAGTGTTCACTAAAACCGAGTGTTCGCTATAACCGAGTATTCACTAAAACCGAGTGTTCACTATAACCGAGTGTTCACTATAACCGAGTGTTCACTATAATCGAGTGTTCACTATATCCGAGTTCACTATAACCAGGGTCGACTGTACATAAAAAAAGTCTCTATTGATAAGAAAAGAAGGTAGAATGAGTGAACGCAACAAGGCAGGAGGAATTGGGGCAAGAGAAGGAGACGCGGCGCGGCAAATGGGAGGGCGCGGCGGGCGCTCGCGAGAGGAGCCGGCGAACGGCAGCTGCGCGGGGCAGCGATGAGACCGCGGCGGAGCAGGCAGCCGAGCGCTGCGGGGAGGGAGCGGGCGCGTGGGAAATTAACGAGGCGCGCAGCGGGTGGCGGAGGGCGCTGTCGCCGGCGCTACCTGGCGGAGGCGCTCTGCAAACAGCCGCAGGTGCGCCGGGCGCCGGCGGAACCGCTCGCTCGTCCGTTCACCCACCCACCACCCACCGCCCACCGCCCTGCCCACCGCCCGCCCGCGGGCGCGCGCGATCGACCGGCCGCGCTCGGCCGCGTGCGGTTCATCCGCCCCGCCACGCCCACCGACCCCCCCGTAGCTGCACAACCGCGCTCACCCGTAGTCCCAGCTCGTAGCAACCCTCGCCCTCCGGCTCCCGCCTGAACATCTTGCCGCCCCTGCTCACTACTAGCTAGTACTCGCCCTCGACCACCCACGCCCAATCACCCCACCCCCTCGCAGCTGCACGTCGGCGCCCGCCAGTACCAGCCCGTGACCTTAGTCACCCTGCGCCTCAGGCCCCCGTCGTTTGCTCACCCTCATTCGCCTAAGCGCACTAGTACCTGATCTCGACCCTGCACCATCCCCCCTCGTAAACCTTGTCGCATGCGCCCGTCCGTCTCAGCCCACGCCTGTCAGTCCCAGCTTGCAGCCGTCCTTATTCTCAGGCTTCCGCTCTAGCCGCCTACCAGCGCCCGCCCCGTGGCACCCACCTTCGCCTACGTCCGGTAGTACCCGCCGTCGACTACCCGGACCGACTCACCCCTATCCGACTCCGAGACGTCCCCTGGAACCACCACACTCGCACCCGCTAGTTTTCCCCCGTGGCCGTTCTTACCTTACGACTCCGCCTACCCACACGCCTTCTCACCCGCCTCTTCGTAAGCGTGCTAGTTACAAGCTCTCTACTATCCGCGCCCACCCACCCCACCTGTCCCCGCCCACACGTTGCTGCATGCCAGTTTCAGCCGGTGACCCCCATTACCCTTCGCCTCACGCTCCCCTCCTTCTCCAAAGCGCACTAGTACCTGGTCTCGATCACTCGCGCTCACTAATCCCAACCTGCGCCGCTCCTCATAGGCCGTGTCGCATATGCCCGTCCGTCTCAGCCCACGTCTGCCAGTCCTAGCTCGTAGCCGTTCTCACCGCCAGCTCAGCCGCTAGTTCCTGTACATGGCCGTCCTTACGCTCCGGCTCGCGCCTGCTCACTCGCTTTTTCGTAAGCGTGCTAGTACCAGACCTCGTCCATTCCTCGCCTACTCTCCCCAACCATCCTCGCAATCTCAAAGCTGCACGCCCGCGTATGCCAGTTTCAGATCATGACCTCCGTCGCCCACGATCTCACGTGCTCGCCGTCTGCTCACCCGCCTTCGCCTATGCCTAGTGCCTGCCCTTGACCATCCACGTCCATTCACCTCACACTGCCCCGCTCCTCATGCCTCGTTGCCCACGCCCGTCACTTCCCGCACTTACTCTCCGAATCCCGCCCCCGCCGCCTGGCAGCCGTCTTCCCTGCTCACCCGCCTTCACCTATGCGCGCTAGTATCCTCCCTCGACCACCTGCACTCACACGCCTTTCGTACCCTTTCACTCTGCATACGTGGCGCCCGCCCCCTCCTCCCGCCTCCGCCCGTGCGCGCTATCCACCCATCGACCTCCACCAACGACATCGCTAGCCCGCACCCGCCCACCCCGCCCCTTTCCCAGCTCCGCACCCGTACCCGCCCGCCCCGCCTTTTCGAACTCACCCCGCCCCGGCTCTTTCCCAGCTCCGCATCTGTTACCGCCTACCTCGCCTTTTGGTCTCCACCCCGCCCCGCCCCTCCCCTCCGCTTTCTCAGCTCCGCACCCGTACCCGCGGGCCCTGCCTTTCCGTGCCCACCCCGCCACGCCCCTCCGCTTTCCCAGCTCCGCACCCGTACCCGCAGACCCTGCCTCTCCGTGCCCACCCCGCCACGCCCCTCCGCTTTCCCAGCTCCGCACCCGTACCCGCAGGCCCTGCCTTTCCGTACCCACCCCCCGCCCCATCCCCACGCTTTCTCAGCTCAGCACCCGTACCCGCCCGCCCCGCCTTTTCGTACTCACCCCGCCCCTCCGCTTTCCCAGCTCCACATCCGTACCCGCCCACCCCGTCTTTTCGTCTCCACCATGCCCCGCTCTCCGCTTTCCCAGCTCCTCTCCCGTACCCGCTCGCCCCGTCTTTCTGTGCTCACCCCCCCCCGATTTCCCAGCGCCGCGGCAAGCCCGCGCTTTGCGCCGCGCTAAGGAGCGCATTGTCTGGCCAACTTCGACTCACGGAAATCGCTGTCCCGGGACGCGAAGTAATTTCCCATTCAGCGCTGCGATTCCGGTGGGCGCTCGGGCCAGGTCGCGCCGGGGAGGAAACCCGCAAAAACCCGCCCGACCCGCCGACAATTCCCCAACTCAGCGCTCTTCCGTGAAAATTAGAAATATCCCCAAACATATGTAGTGGAATTACACTTCAAAACAAAGTCTCAAAGTACTTAACGCGTAAATAATTAAAAGCAGTTCCTTACCTTCCCTCTGTTATTTTTAATGCGGACACGGGGATTTATATTCCACGATCGTAAAGTTCACGAATAAATCTTACATATTCCTCCCTTGTGCACTTAAAGCTGATGTTCTTTGCATCTGATTCGCGCCGAGGGTACTAAAGTGCGCATTTTAACGAGAATCTGCGCGAGTGTGCTCGCGAGGCGTGGCAAGCGTGCTCTATCGCCGTGGCCTCTCGCCGGCACACAGTGGGGCGAAACGAAGGGAATGTGGCCCAAAAGTTCCGAAATCAAAATATACTTCCCCGGCCCGGTGGCCGAGATCGCTAAGGCAGTAGTGTCGTAGTGATATCGGACTGAACGGTCGCGTGTTCGAGTCTCGCCTCGGACATCGTTTATTTGTGTTCGTCCTTTTACCCCTTATCACCATTTTGTTTCATCTTCATAGTTACCATAACGTAATCTCCAATAGTGGTCGCTAATGACCTACATGTTGATGCGATCTTAAATAACAAAAAATATATATTTCAGAACCTCTATTTAACTTTAAAGGGGTAGCAACATGTCTCCTTCATCGTGCCCTAATCAGGAAAGGAGGAGGGAATCACGCTACTGCTTGCAGTGCAGGTTTGAACTTGCACAAGTGATGCGCGGCGCACTTCCGCGCTCTCGCAGTAAGAAGATAGGTGTGCTTTTCGATTCAAATATTTTTGCTTTCGCAAATAGCAGAATTGTATGTGCTGTGGGATATGGATTTTAAATCTGTATTTCTAAAGAATATATTCCTGGAATAATAATTTAGTAATTCCAGGTAGAAACTTCACGCGTTACAATAGAATGAAATTTTTAAATCCGATTTTTCATAATCACATTAACTTAATCTGGTTCTGGAATTCATCTAGTTTTCAAAACATTAATCAAAGTTTGCCCATGTTTGCCCCATTTTGCGTTAAGGTACCTTGTTAGTGATGATGCACATCTAGTTTTGTTAGCCTTTTACCTACAATATTCACATGTTTTTTTTTTATTTTTCCTTAACTATCTGGTACTGATCGCTCCTTTTTAACAAGAAGGGATCTGTATGGAGTTATTACACACACGAAAAGAAAAAAACGGAAGAAAAAGTGCAACTTGGAAGAAGAAAAAAAGGAAGTGCTTCGCAGGCTGTTAATTGTATCTAACCCACTAACCTCACAAATGAAATTGTGAAATTGGAACACTATTGTATTGGTGTAACTTGGCAGTTACACCAATGTTAATGGCTTTAACTATGAATTCACTTCTTGAAGAAAAGTCATATGATGAAAATTCTGACTTTGAGGTTATATAAATAAATATTTGAAGGTTAAACAATTAGATAAGTCATTATTTTATTATAAAATGCGTTAATTATAAAATTTTCAAAAATTCCGAAAAACACTTTTTGTCAATTTTTCCCCTTTTTGGCCCCACTGTGTAGCGCCACAGAGTTCCCGCTCAGCGCAGGCTCGACGCGATGGTACCTCGGATGCAAACCAGCCTCTCGCGCTTGCTGACGGAGCGCTTAGTTCGTAGAACAGTCACTTGCACTATTCACATGTTGCTAAATCATAAATCACTTTCTATACTAGATTACATAAATATTTCTGCCCGAGTTCGAACCGGGTTCTGTTCGAGTGAGAAGCGCACATGATAGCCACTACGCTATGGAAACGCTAGACGACTTTGCCCAAACAGTACTAAATAATAAATTGCTCTTCGTTCTATGTTAAAAATAAATGCTTCAAAACGGAAATCGAATGGAAATCGATTGAATCGGTTGCCTTCCAGCGATTGACAACATTCATGACAAGGCGATTTTTTGCAATTCATAGAGAATGTTTAAAGGTGAAGAACATCATGGCAACGAAATATAAATTGATACGTCCGTTGGAGCACGTACAATTAATTATACGAGTACAATTACATACTCTACGATAACATTGGATAATTGTTCACATATATTTCTGTTTATGCTCAATTACGTTAGTTATTGTTTAAAATATTAAACAGGCGGGAAGATTCTGCTTCTTTATCTAAAATGCCCCTAAAAACATCTAGTACGACCTAAACATCGGACCATTGCTAGTCATTTGGAACGGAATTGGTGGAGAACCTTGTCGTAGTTGTTTGCAGACTTAATTGCATAGCATCGTAAGTATTGATCAATAATATATGTTCAATCTATTAACTGAAGCATTCAGTTAATAGTTTCAATATTACTACCAGGGTTGGCTACACTTTCCCCAATCCCCAAAATCCCACCCGTTTAAAAAACATAAAAAGTTATAAAACAAAAATCACTTAAATGTTTTTAATGATTTTAAAACATTTCAAATTAAATAACAAAGTCTGTCATTTGATATATAATATGCATTAAAACTCAAACATAATCACAACACCCAAAACACAAACCTGTGCAAACAAGTTCAAAATAAACTGACAATAAAATTCAAAATTCATTTGCTAGTAATCCAAACTCCAATTTAATCACAACAAACAAATACAAAAGCAACACACATACAAAATAAACTTCACAGTAAAATGCATACTTCATTACCTCACTGTGCAATCACCAAGGGTAACATT
The DNA here is from genome assembly GCA_011170035.1 of Teleogryllus occipitalis. Classification (NCBI taxonomy): domain Eukaryota; kingdom Metazoa; phylum Arthropoda; class Insecta; order Orthoptera; family Gryllidae; genus Teleogryllus; species Teleogryllus occipitalis. Next base: position 77,997 of record BLKR01000554.1, read on the forward strand.
TACCCGACTGCGGAAACGCAAAGGGTAACATGATTGGCTGTGGGTCGTGTTTGTTTGTTCGGTTCTACCGAGCGCTCACTCAGAATACTAGACCCGTTAAGATTAGGTAAACTGAAACTTACTCCTTTTGTCCCACAAGTAACATAGGCTAGATGGATGTCTAAATTTTACCTAGAATTAAAAACCCACTCTCTTACAAAATGTAAAAATCTTCAAAAGTCCAAAAATTTGAAATGTTTGGATTATTTATTAAATTATTTCAAATAAAATAATAAAACTTATAATTTTGTATACTAATATATTCAAATATCAAGCGAGATTTCATTGTAACTGAAAAAATAATTTAGTAAATAAAATTTGTTTCAAAGTAATATGAAAATATATGTGAAAATATATGAATTTCCAGTATCCTTTGCAATTGATTACTATTGATTCAAAAGCATTATCATTAGGGGTACGTTCCATGGGACCAACTAAATATATTTTCAATATATGATTCTTATTTTCCCTAGTTACAGAGAGGAGAAAGAAGAACAAAAAGATAAAAGAGATATTATCTGATCTAATAGCCAGTATGATCATTGGGAAGGGAAATCAATTACTAACAAATAAACCATCTGATGAGATACGTGGTCACGTGAACAACCAATCTCGCCACAATTACACAGCAGGAACACTCGTAACTTTCGTGGGATTCGAACAGGAAGATTTCGACTTGTACCCCGATCCCTCAGGGTACTCTGTCAGCGAGGTCGACTCATTTTACGGCAATCTTCATTAGAGATTGTTATTATTCCATAACAAAGATATGCACTTAAAGAATGAATATAAATAATTAACCATCTATTAGAACTTGAACTGCAGAAATACTTGCCCGTTCTGTAGAAATACATATTTGTAAAATATGTTTCTAAAATGTCCATGAAATATTTCATCAGAAATTTACATTTTTTGATGAGTTAAAACCAAAGATTCCTCCTATTTTCTTGTAGCTTGAACAGTTTTTTAAATAAACAAAACGGCATCGACTTGGTTGCGGGAATGAAGTGTTTTTTCATTCTAAACACAATATAAGTCTAGTTAGCAGTATTTTAAAATATATTATATGTATAATATCTTTCTTCTTTTTTTCACCGGGAGAGATGGCTCAGGGCATTAACTGATGTCACTGCAGTCCCTCTCACCGGGTGATCCTAGGTTCGACGGTGGCAGGATTTTCGGCACTAGCTTTTCAGGTAAGTCGAATTCAGTCGCTGTCTGGAAGAGAATTCTAGCGCCCGGCGGCTCTGAACGGTAGTTTTCCATGGTTTCTTCGATCAACACCAGGCGATGCCGGAGTAGGACCATAACGGGCCACGGACCGCGCGTGATCTTTCCTTCCTCTTCCTTGTCCTATCCTCTCCCCTTACACACACACTTACACTAACATGCACCACACTATGACACATGCCGGGAGCCCGGTCGGGGGCTTAGAGCTTGTCCTGGCTGGGGTGGTGCCCCGCTGGTGGGATATACCTGGTTGGAGGGGAAATCCCCGCTAGCTGACGGTAGGTCGGCGCTGGATCTCGCCATCCACTGGGGAAAGATCACCGTCACCTCCCAGGGAAAAGCATGCACTACACTTACAGGACTAACGACTTAAGCTGTTGACGCGCCCGGAATCTCTAGCAACCAACCAACTTTCTTATTTTCCTTTCTACTTCTCCTTGTCATTTTTCTTAGTAAATATTTCAGGCATTTAAAAATCGATCATCTCTAGCACATAATAAAAGTGAATTGACAACCAAGAGATTCGAATTCTATCATCCCTCATTGCATCACGTTACTGTACTTTCACTTTATCATTAATCAATTACCCGGCTTATTGCTGTAATAAAGCACATTGGAGGACGAAAATAATGGTAAGTGACGGAGAACAACTAATGTCGTTCGTAATCAACACATCAAAATATCATTTCAATTTGTTAACCAATCATATGCAGTTAACTAGTCAGAATCGGATGTAATTGTGATACATATTCGAAGCACCCAACAATGATCAACCCTCGGCTGTGGCGTTCTTGAAGGTCCCTTTACGTCGCGTCGCTTATTGCTGTAATAAAGCACACTGAAGGACGAAAATGAAAGTAACTGACGGAGAACAACTAATGTTGTTCGTTATCAACACATCAAAAAATCATTTCAATTTGTCAACCAATCATATGCAGTTAACTAGTCGGAATCGGATGTAATCGTTAAACATAATCGAAGCTCCTAGCAATGAACAACCCTCGGCTGTGGCGTTCTTGAATGTCCCTTTACGTCGCATCGCGTCGCTTCGGCCGAGAGGATTCCCAGTGCCATCGACAGACGCCCCCAGCTCTCCCCGCCATTCCAATCCGAGTTCCGGCCGCCTACAGGAATACCAATCAGCTACGATCACAAAGTTCGCGCGGGTCTCCGCTGGCTGGCGGGCGCGCGTGCCGATCGGCACAGCCAAGCGAAGCCGCATTCCTTTCCGATGAGACCTGACTGTCGGGATCCGCCCCCTCCCCGCCTCGCGGGACGTGTCCGCCGGGGGAAACTAGGAGACAGCGCGAGCGGAGGTGGCAGCTCCCAACCCCAACCAACTCCGCTCGCCTCCCCGCGTTGAGGGCGGGACTCCGGTGTGGACCGGAATTTCTGACGTACGCACAACGAAACATCCCAACGTCCCAAAGGAAACACGCACACGCACAACAAAAACATGCACGAGAAGAAATAAAAGAGGTTATCTTCGTCTACATATTATATAAAAAATATGTTGACGAAGATGACCTCTTTTATTTCTTCTCATAAGAACGTCAACAACACCACATCAGAATTCCCACAAAAAACATGCATTCCATCGCGCAAGAAAACATCCCAAAGTCAACATAGTATCGGAGGCTTTCACGGCCGGAGTCAATATAAGAGAAATTTTCCGGGCGGTTTTTCAAGATGTCCACCGCAGATGTGGACGAAACGTTTGGCTCTTCAATGCCAACTGGACCATGGCCTACCAGCCCGGAAAATTTCTCTTATATCCCAAAGTCTACTTGAAACTGAATAACATGTAATTATATGTAATTGGTAGAGTGAAATAGAATCACATGTATCTAATTTTTCTCTTATCCACATCGTCCTCAAAAACGAGATGTGAAACTTTTCCAACAAACGCAATTTTATTTATATTTTTTAATAAAATTGATTCCGGTTTCCTGCAGTAATCAAATAACAAACGGGGCACAAAATAGCTCAAAATTTCTCGTGTAAGTTAATTTCTATTCCCTTATGAGGGAGCTACATTTCCAGTGTTGCCCCACCCTCTTTCAAGCTGCCATTTATCGGCGCCTAAAAGTCTTACCAGCGACTCCCGTGGTTCCTATCGCTTCTCTAGGCTCGTCCTCAGTAAAAATCAATTTCGCGCTTGTCAGTCGTAGCCCTGGCCTACCTAGATCCTGCACCATTCCATATTTGCCTGGGTATCCCATGGACATATCTCCGTGCTTGTACCATTGTTCTTGGTGTAGGTATCCTGTTCCTCAAATACCCAAACTGAGAGATTGCTCACTGATCTGACACACAATTATCGAGCATGCCAACAGTATCTGAAAGGATTCGGATATTGATGTAACACACTAGGCACTCGGAATGCCCCCATCGCCCCGAACACAATTGGAAATTCAAAACCTCGCTTGAATTTTGAACTCGAAGCCTTATTATGAAGATCTTGTGCTCACTTACCCCAAGCCCCTGTCTCGCTGAGAGAAACCATTTATCCGTTCAAATTGCATACCTGTAACTTTTATGTAATATTGACTATTGAATACTGAATTTGTTGACCTTATTTTAAGCATATGCGGCCTGTAAGGTACTTTAAAACCATGCATCGAAGAATCTCCATGTATCTGACACCAATTGATACCAAAACAATAGCGAAAAATTTTAGTCAATATTTAATATATCAACAACGCACTCGGCAATGAATAAATCACTTTCTGGTTTTCTGGATTTTCAACAGCCTGATGTCTATTACTCATGCCTCGCAGACGCAATTACCCGATTCGACCCGCGGCAAAAACATGATACAAGGATTTTGCAAAGGGCTCCATAGTTTGTAGTGTGTGAGAAATTGCAGTTTCCGTAGTGTAGTGGTTATCATGTAAGCCTCACATGAGTAAAGTCCCCGATTCAACATACGTAGAGCGATACCGTGATATAATTATACGGCATAGAAACCATTCATTATGTTATAGTCTTTTATTAATATTAGAGACTATCCGTAGTTTAGTGGTTGTCAGTGGCGTCTTACACTCTTTAGGTTCTCCGTTCATCCACGAGCGTAAACGTTATATAATAATATTACATAAAAAGTCGTGCATTATTTTCTTGTTTTAATCATAGCCAATAGTTTGCTCTGTATAGTGGTTAACATGGGCACCTCCCACACTTAAGGTTCATGAGAAATATAGACTAATAGAAGTTGAACACCTGCGATCACATCGAACTGAAAAGAGTTGTAGAAGAAAAGTTAGAAAAGTTCTACGTATTCAATATACGTAAAATCGAAAACCATAAAAACTATTTGTGACGTTCAGTATTTATTTTCGAAGATTTGCAAAGTGGGGAAGGTTTACAAATTCCTGCAACAATACAATCACAATTTACTGTGTTTCAAACGTGTTTCTGAAAATGTACTTTAAACGTTTTGTATCCACCAAGTTCTGGACAAGTATGTTGTAGTACGCGAAAGCCGAAAATCCTGCCCTCCATTTTACTTTACGAAAAAAGTTAATGCATTTCATATAATTAAGATAATTAATTTTAATTTCTCTTGCTAGGTTTACGTGGTAAAGAGAAGGAATTTTAATACTATAGAGGAAAACTTTTTTTCTTCTTTCAAGTCCCCTTCGACAGTTACTGTAAGTACTTCACAAGACGTCACCGAGGTTTTTTCACATTTTCACCGCGCGTGTTTAAACCAAGATACTTGCCTAAGAATCTAATTCCTCCATGTTTCAACTATTTCTATTAATTGATTTCAAATATTTCTATTTATGAACTTATTTATTTCTTTTGTTGTTTTATTACATACGATAATTATGTTTTCTTTACTTTCTTCTCCATAGTTTCACTACGGTAAAAATATGTCTATGTACTCCAAATATGTCGATAAAATGATTTCAAGTTAAATAACATCAAAACGATTGTGGTTGATATCTCTCTTATCCTTATAATAATCCTAATAATCTTTAATCCTAATAATGGATACCACAAGATTTCCGCTACCACAATATAATGCCTCATTACTAAAATATGCGTTTTTTAAGAATTTTGTTATCTTCTGAATGGATCCGCAAAAAGTTATCAGTTATTCCCCCAGGAAATCTAGGCAAGTGGGATGACACCTCTTTTGTCTCGATGTGGACCGGAAGAGGTCGAAACGTGAATGACAGACGGAGGTTAGATTTAATTAATAATTCTGCAATTAAGTGTAGTGACTTGGTGGCAGAATATCTTAACTTTACATGCATTAAGCTTACACGACTAATAATAAGTTAGATAAAAAGTATTTAATTAAAATAATAATAATAATAATTATTATTATTATTATTATTATTATTATTATAAAAATAGTACATAATATCACCGTGCAAGCCTTACTCCACTTCACTGCACTGCACTGCACTGCACAACACTTAATAGTAAAGCATGTCTTCCGCATTCCTTTCCGTCTACATCATAACACAACACTGCGCTGCACTACACTGCACTGCACTGCACTGCACTACACTACATAAATAGTAATAATAATAATAATAATAATAATAATAATAATAATAATTATTATTATTATTATTATTATTATTATTATTATTATTATTATTGTTATTATTATTATTATATTACAACAACTGCTATGTATACTAACAATTAAATAACTTAATAGGAAATACTACTAATTTAACAGTAGAGTATTAACACTGATACATTGACCTAAAATATAATTAGCTAGAAAACTAATTTATTTTTAAACTTGCTCAAGTTTTGAGGAAAGGGTTCTAAGATTGTCGCAGGCAAACTGTTCCAGTCTCTAATGGTTCGGTTTGTAAAAGTAAATTTTCCGACGTCCGTTTTCTGTATTCTTGTCTTAATTTTATGCACGTGATCCGCTGGGTCTTCTGGTGAGGAACTGATATTCTGTTTTTCTATCCGGCCAGAAGATTCAAAGAAATTTTTAAAAACTTTTTTGCGTGTTTTGGCGCTGCAATCTTAGTGAGTAAGCCGGGAATTAAACCAACGCCACCTAAATGGATGTAAGTGGCGTTGGTTAAACTCCACTACCCAAAGGCAGTTTTCACTCAATACGCCATAATTTTCCTTCAAGGCGTTGAAAGCACTGTTGTTATCATCTTTAAGTAAACAAATGAAGTTAATTTGAACAAAAGAGTTAATCGCGCGGCAAATTTCATTGAAGTTTTATCCATAAGTCCTATTTCCATCTTTTTAAAATTGAATTTGCAAATCCTACGAACATGATTGCCTTGGAACTCATGAAATTTGAAGAATTTCAAGTGAATACAGAGAAAACAAAACTGTGAGTAATGTTAGAAAATGAATGAACGTTCGAATTCTTAGTTTTACGTTCTTAAATACCGATTTTAAAATGAATGTGATATAGAAATTATTCTTATTAAACTTAACTACCTTATTCACATAAACAAACAAAATAGACGGCGTTTATATAGATTCGCATATGAAAGGATTAATAGAGCACTTACGGAAGTGGAAGTAATCACAAATTAGACTGAGTTTGTGGAGTTTTAATCTTTTATAAAATTCGAAGAGAAAAATATGGAAGTGTTAAGCAAGTCCGGGTAAGAATCAAATGTAGTATCTGAAGAAGATTATGCCACAGAATTTTCGGAACTAATTGAGAATGATTTTTTATTAGGATTACAGAATAACTCCGAAGAACAGCTTACATGTGATCTTTGTGCATTATTGTGCATATTAGAAAAAATCGTAAAAAAAGTAGCTGTATTAAATTCTATTCGCATCATCAATGCCTTCCAAGTATTTTGAACGGTTATTATAATAATCTTATTATAATTTTGAAATTGCAATTTTACCATGGAGGTAACGTACAAAGCCATTAGATGTAGGGAATTTGTGATGGGGAGTGTAACATTATCAGCTAATACGATTCATTGATAAGTCCAAAGCCAGATACTGTAAGAAGATATTTGAACATGTAAAAGAAGAAAGCTTCGCAAGATAGAAATGATGAATAAAAGAAATTTTCAACCCATGAAAATACTTTTGAAACAGTTAACGCGTCGGCAAGTCAACTACTAAGTAAAAGATTAAACATATAAGTAAGCCATCAAATAATGAATTGAGTACATTAAGGAGCACATAGAAGTGGATGTCTGAGAACCAAGCGCAGAGGTGAGGGAGCGGACGAATTTCTGTGTCGCTGTTTGATCACAGGTGCTGAGGAGGCCAGGTTTTTCCCTCTTCAGGTTTTTTTTCTTAGCTGCATCCTTTGGTCTCTTTTCCGCTTTGATGCAACGGAGAGAACATTTGGGATGAAAAAACAAATTTCGAAAGGTTAGAAGGCGTTAGGATGTAGGTATTGCAATGACTTAAAGGCCTTCAGATGAAAACAAGTCGTGTTTGACTTTTCAAAGAAATAGCTTCCTCAGCCGAGACTCGAACTTGGATCTCCCGGTGTGCGCCTGCGCCAGTCGTTCATTCACTTAAGCCACCAAGACAGTCATCTCTTTGAACTACCTTTAGGAGTAAAGAATCCGTGTGACGGTTACATTTTACATTTCACCACCTGCCCACAGTAGTGAGTTGCATTTCCTCATCCTTAATGATGCGTTGTTTCCCTCAGAAGAATGCGCAACACCCAAACGGCGTCCTCATAAGCCGTGAGTGATGCGAGGAAGGTAGGCCAGGGAGCCCTTCTCCCACGACGGGGCTCTCCTTCGCCGGAAGGAAATTTGCGAACGCCGCTCAGCCCCGCCCCGCCCCGCCCCGCCCCGCCCCTCCCCGCCCCGCCCCGCTCCTCCCCGCCCCGCCCCGCCCCGCCCCGCTCCTCCCCGCCCCGCCCCGCCCCGCCCCGCCCCGCCCCGCCCCGCCCCGCCCCGCCCTGCCCCGCCCCGCCCCGCCCCGCCCCGCCCCGCCCCGCCCCGCCCGGCCCCGCCCCGCGCCGCGCCGCGACGCGCCGGCCTTTTCAAGAGGCTCGCTCGGCGCTGAAGGCGGCAGCTGAAAGGGCCGGCGCGGCGTGGCGCGGCGTGGCGCGGCGTGGCGCGGGGCCGGCAGCCAAAGAGCCAAGGAGCGCCGGCTAAATGGACGGCGTCGCCCGCTAATCTCTGCACCTGCGCCGCGCAGCGCCCGGATATGCGGATCGCTCCCCCGGCTCTCGCCCCACGGCCCGTCCCTCGGGCTTTGCTCGCCCCCTGGCCCCCTCTTCTTCCTCTGCCTCGCCATTACCACGTCTCTGCTGCCGACGTCTCCAGAGCTCGTTTCTACTATCCTATGGCGAACAATCCAGCTCCTTAATTCTTTCCTTCCACAACCTCACCCACGGTCCCTCCTTGTCTACTTTCCTCCCTCTCTTCCTCCCACCCTCCCTCCCACCCACCCACCCTCCCTCCCTCCCCCTACCTTTCACCCTCCCTCCCTCCATCGCGCCTTTACCACCTTCCACACTTATCTGCCTCCCTTGGACCTTTCTCACCGGCCCCTTTCCCACCAACGCCCCCTTTTTCGTCTTGCGTCAGCGGCCCAGCCATCTTTAGCCGGGCTTTCTCGACCTCTCATTTCCAGCCAACCAAAACCCTCTTCTGTAGCGTCTGTCATAGCCGTCGGTCGTCCCTTCACCATTACCGTCGCGTCTCTCTATCACCCTATCGCGAACACCCGTCCACAGCTTTGCGCCTTCCCCATCGTCTCTCCCCTCGACGCTCTCGCGCCCGCCCTATGGCTGTTTCCTCTTCCGGCCACTTTCCGTCACCGTCGTCTCAGCCGCGTCCTCTTATACGTCAGCACCGTCTTCTCCTCCCGCAAATCTCTCGCTGTCATCTTCCGCAAGTTTTCCTACTCGAGCATACCTCGTGGCCATCACCCGTTCACATCCGGCATCCTACTGTCTTACCCGCCGCCCTCGTCGCTGTTTCTTTCTACCACCGCTTCGCTTCGGAAACCTCCGTCCCGATCGCTCTCACCTAATTTCGTTCTCTTTCCGGCCAAATTTGTTCTCTCTCCGCCCATTCACATCGTTCTCTCACTTTACAACATGTCTTTCCTTCACCTCTTACTTACATCATTTATACTTACATGCACTTCACTACCACAAATGTCGGGAAACACCTGGATGGATAAATACCCGAAAGTCGACCTGTAGGTTAGCGGCGGACCTCACCATTCAGCGACGCGAAACACCCCTTAATCCCGCTATAAAACATTTACTACATTAACGAAACCGTGGCAACTAACGTGTCAAGAAACATCAATCATTCAATCAATCAATCAATCCTCTCTTTCATGCGCCACCCCTTTTCAGCACTTCCTTTTTCGCTCAATCGCCCTTTCCCGGCCTTTTCCACTGGAACTCCACCCAGTTTCCCGTTCTTGTTGCCTCTCCACTCCACCCGAATCCTTTAATCGGCTTCCTTCCCACAGCGAACGCCTTTAACATGGACTCCTTCCGTTCCCAGCCTCGTCTCTTGATCGCACCTTTCCGCCTTCCCAGCGCCCGCCCTCGACTCCGTTTCCTGCTTTGCCCCACACCCTCGCGTGGCGGCCGCCCCGCCCCGTCCGTCGCGCCGGGCGAGCAGCTCGTTTCCCTGGAGCGTCGCCCTTTCAGCGTGGGGCTTTTTCATGCGCCCCGTCCCCGCCTCCGCCCCGCCCCCTCCCCGCTTCCGCCCCACCCCGCCCCGCCCCCATCCCGCCCCCGCCCCGCCCCGCTTCCGCCTCCTCCCCACCCCGCTTCCGCACCCGCCACGCCCCGCCCCCTCCTGCCCCGCCACGCCCCGCCACCCCACCACGCCACCACGCCCCCTCCCCGCCCCCGCCCAGCGTCGTTTCGCTTTGCCCGCGGGCCCACACCCTCCCGATTTTTCGCCTTTTCACTTCTTTCGCTCGGCCGCCTGCGCTGTCGCTCGCCCATTCCATTTGCGCTGCTCCATTTCGCATCTCCTCGTCTCTGCCTCTGTGATTTGTTGCACTTTCATTCAGAGAGGCAGGCTTCCTTTTTTTGCGTACGCACTCCTAATTTAGGGTTTACTCTTTTCTCATTACCTAATTTTTCTAGCTAGCTTAGCTAATTTAATTTGGTGGTTGGATTATTTCTTTCATCAAATCGAACCTTATCTACACAATCTTCCCTGTGTGTAAAGCATATCAGAACACGATAATTGTATTTTTAGGTCCTATTTTTATTTTTATAGATTGAAATCATGTAAATGATATGAATATTGTATTTACAGTTATTTACATTACATTTACTGTGGTTATAGTGAACTTCTGGGGCTAACACTTTTGGTTCACTGTATCAGAGGTCCACTATATCCGATGATGTCAAAATTAAATAAAATTTTTCTACAAAGATTAATTTTATTAATATACAGATACATCATGAACAGTAGCAAAAATAGTAACACCAAGAACTGGAAATTTTAATATCTTCATTTCTCCTCACACATTTCATTTTCAATTGTTTGCTTCGTACCTTTTTCATTAGTAATTTCTCTAGAACCTTCTCCGAAATTCGTTCTCTCTCCATTCTTGATTCTGCATTTTCTGCTGTCTCTACGAATTGTAATGCAGACTTGATACCCTTCAATACCTCTTGCACAGTAGGAACACCCACCCACCTTCCGAAGGCCCTTTTACTCGCTTAATAACATCCGAGATGCGTTCGGTAGCGGGATGGCGCAAGCGGCTAATGAAACATCGCTTTCCCGCGCGGCAGGGCGGATATCGTCAGGCTGTAGCAGATGCATTCTTCCTGTCGCCATGCAGAACTCAGTATTGTCCCACAGAATATCAAGTAACACCAAGCTTGAAACTGAAGAAAACGTGCATCCCCACCGCCAATAGAGCCCACGCAAGAGACGTCCATTGTTTCCGCAGTGAAACTGAGGATACAGGCATAAGGTTATCAGTAAGTTCCTCATTCCGGTTCCACTACCCTCATCTCAGAGGAGAATTCTTCAATTAAGACCTTTGGCCGACGATATTTTTTAAGCTGCCTACTGTTGGAGTTTGTGACACAGAGGCGATGTATTCCTTTCCAGGAGGGAAATAATTTCCAGAACGTTGTATTTCCTACATTCATTAAAGCCGAGGTTCGCTCACTATAACCGAATCTTTCTATGCTTATTTGTAATGTAAGTTAAAAGGGGCCCAGTGCCTTCAATTCACTATAACTGAGGGTTCGCTATGTCCGAGTTCACTATAACCGTAGTCGACTGTATTATGGTTCGAGTTCTTACTCATCACTTACACATGTAATAAATATTTTCATTCACATCTACCTCAAACTGTGGCACACACAGGTCGCCTCCTGGTCCACGAGCAATACGTTAAACTCGGTTCTGGGAAGAGGAATGGGAAGGAGTGACGGCAGAATGTAACACAGTGAAGACCTGGATTGATTGATTGATTGATTAATTGATGTTTCCGGGTATGTCAACTATTTTGCTCAAATCGCGTTAGTGTAATCAATGTTTATTCATAGAGCTGAAAGTGTTCTTCCCTCACTGGATGACGAGATGCGACACATATCTAAACATTGGCTTGCAGGGAATTTTCCCTTCCACGTATCACTCAGTGGGGCCCCGCCCCAGCCAGGACCCGCTCTAAGCTCCCAATTGGTCTCTCAGATGTTGTGGTAGTGTAGTGCATGTGAGCGTAAGTGAGAGTGTGTGTGTGTGTGTGTGTGTGTGTGTGTGTGTGTGTGTGTGTGTGTGTGTGTGTGTGTGTAAGGTGAGAGGAGTAGACTAGGAAAAGGAAGGAAAAATTGCGCGCGGTCTATGGTCTGTTTGTTAGATTTTACTCAGGTATTTGCCTGGTATTGATCGTGTAAACCACGGAAAACTACCGATCAGAGCATTCGACCGCTAGATTTCTCCTCCTGGCAGCTTCTTAATTTAACCAAACTTTCTAGCTAGTTTCGAAAATCCTCCATCGGGACTTGAACTCTAGGACCTCCGAGTCAAAGACACTGCAGTCAGCCGAAATGCTGACGCTGAGCTACACTCAGTGTTGCTCCGGAACTTTTCCGGGGCTCGTTTCCGGGGATGCATCTCGCTGGTTAGGCTTTAAATCAAGAGAAAGCTGGTCTCTGCAGGTAGACGCGGCATCATTACAAGGCCATAGAAACTTATACTGAAAGAATAATGTCATTTGAATAATTTTTTTTTCCATTTAGCTTTCGTGATCTTCTGGCGTATTAAAATATTTCAATTGTTATTCTACTAAATAGTGGCACTTTTTCTGAATTATTACTTTACTCATCAATAGTTTTGAATATAGAGTGGTTCATTCAGATTGCTTTCTGTGTGAAAATATTACAATTTTCAATATAGCTTACTTTATTAAACGAATCATATCTTTTTAAGTTCTTACGTTTACTCCACAAATAAAAGTAAAACGTTCCACAAACAAACTATCAAAAAGAAATTATGCAAATGAAGATCTTCGAATTCAATAGGTAGTGCATTGTGTGTTTCCACCTCTAGCGTTTTTGACTGTATCTACCTCTTCCACGTGCGTTTGCATTTCACTACTCTGTTCATCTTCATTTTATTTCACTCGCTTTCATCCCCTCTGTTCTCGCGCTCGAAAATCCCCCTCGCAAATTGCTCTCCAGAGAAGTTACACCGCCGTCGCCGTGGATTTACAGCGAGCAAAGAACTCAGAACGCGCGACTTAACTGCGAATTCGGCCCCACCCGCTCATCAGCTCTCACAAAGGCTCTCACAAAGGTGAGGTTTGGTTTGTTTTTTTCGTGTTTCCGGGCGCGTCAACTGCTTTCGTCATTAGTCCCGTTAGTGTAGTGCATGTTTTTTCTCTGGAGATGGCGGTGATCTTTCCCCGCTGAATGGCGTGATCCGGCGCCGACCTACCGTCGGCTAGTGGGATTTCCCCCTAACCAGGACTCTCCCACCAGCGTGGCATCGTCCCAGCTGGGACAAGCTCTAAGCTCCCGACCGGTCTCCCGGAATATATGGTAGTGTGGTGTATGTTAGTGTAAGTGTGTGTGTATGGGGGAGAGGATAGGACAAGGAAGAGAAAGGAAAGATAGCGCGCGGTCCGTGGCCCGTTTGGTAAGGTACTGCTCCGGCATTCGTCTGGTGTTGATCGGAGAAACCACGGAAATCTACCGATCAGAGCAGCCGGCCGGTAGAATTCTCCTCCAGGCAGCGACTGAATTCGACCTAGCTGAAAAGCTAGTATCGAAAATCTTGCCGCCCTCAGGAATGGAACCTAGGACCTCCCGGTCAGAGGCGCTGCAGTGACATCAGTGGATGCACTGAGCTATCGCTCCCGGTACAAAGGTGAGGATTGCGCCGCCTGGACAAGAGCACATGACTGCAGCTTTGCAAACTGCGGTAATGCCAAGAAACAAGAATCCGAGAAAATGTTTTTTAAGTGTGTGAAACCGATTTTTTTAATTTTAGACATGAGTACTATTTTCAAGTCTCTAAGCATTTTATAACTTGGGACATTTCAGCTGATCGTTAGAAAATAAAATTCCTTGTTTACACGTAAATGGCATAGGTAAAAAAGATACAAAGTTGGAGGGTTCTTAAAAAATCTAAAACGTATTTTGGAATACTTTAAAGAACATTCAGAGGTGATTAATAACATGGGCACACACAACAAAATTTCTCAGACCCAACGACTTTATGTATGTTTCTCTAAGCAATTCGACGTGTTGAATCCAAATATGAAGCCAGTTATTTCGTTTCTGAGATATGTAATGAAATTTAAGATACTGAAAGTTAATAGTATTGATGAAATTGCGTCACCACCTTCCAAATTTTTTAATCGCAAAAAACCAGCGATAAATTTAATTTTTTGCTTTCGAGGGTTGTTGTCAGACCCAAAGACTAGACAAATGTTTCTCTATGTTTATCGACGCACTGAATCCGAATCTGAAGCCATAATTGCGCCACCACCGTCCAGTTCTTTTTAAATCGCGAAAAAATGCCGAGGAATTGTAGATTGTAAATTTAAGGATGGTTTTTGTCTATTTAAAAAAAATGTAGGATGAGAGTGAAATTCCGGCTTCAGATTAGGATTCAGCGCGTTGAAATACTTTGAGAAACATGTTTCAAGTCGTTGGGTCTGACAACATTTTTTTGTGTGTGCCTGTGTAAAATTATTCATTCCATTTCTCTCAATATGACAAATTGATTGACCCTGTTTTTAGCCCTATCCTCTCAGAATGGTCTGGGAGAATTCTAATATAAAACGAGTTCTAAGGGGGGGAACCTACAGTTGTGAAATGCTGTGAATAACCATGTCTTTCTCGTATAATACCAATCAACCTGTTCTGATTGATTAGACAGACTTAATTAAATGTAACAGTTTTGAAGCTTTTCTATCTATACTTTCTGATATAAGTTTCTATTCTCATGGACTGATAGGGCAGCAAAATCTATTATGTTCAAATGTTATTTTTATTATGAAATTGCATAGCACAACTAAGCGTTCTGAATATGAAACACGCAAGAGGTGCCACGTAAAACTAGTTAGTAGTCCTTCCATGTTTCGGACCTGCCAAACGCCTTGCATTTGTAAAAGGTGATTGAGAGTCCCCTTGGATCAATCGTCCCCTAGAACATCAATCGCATGTCAGTTGCTCGTTACACAGCCACTAAACCGCGTCCAGACAGTTAGTAGGGTACCCTTTATTACACCTCACGAGTCACTCTCCACCTTCATGGTTGTTTATCACGATTATTTGGTGATTTTGATTATATGAGAACGTATCACATGGAATGTGAGCAAACAAATTTTTGGGACGAAATTTACCCACACAAGTGATTTCTGCGCATGACACTCATGATAGTAAAATTTAACTACCTTGAAGAAAGGATCTGAAGAAAGAAATGTATATTTAGAAACTAACAATACATGTATTTAGTAATAAAGTACATTACAAATATTTTTGCGCCGGCCTGGATAGTCGAGGTCGTTAAGGCTGGAGGGCCATAGCTGTCTCGGCTCGAAGACCCGTGGGCTCGAAGCCCGTCGAGTGTTCGTGTTGCCCTTGTGTGTTACTCCTGCAGTTCTCCATACAGTTAAAACAATCATGGTGGTCGCTATATGACCCAGATGTTAAAACGCAATCTTAAAAAACACATTTTTGCAAGTTCGAGTTATAATATTTTTAGTTTTTTAGACACGGCAAGGGTATAGATATCTTGAACATTTTCTGCACTTGCGGTTCTTTTCATGGAGACAGAGAATACCATGCCCTTTTTATTATTTAAATAACTCTTTCAACATTCACCACGTTACTCCGATTGCAGAACTGTTATTTACATCGATCCATACTAAAATAAGATTACAAAATGTTTATGCGCAGGTTTGACTGTAAAAAAGTACATAGGTGTTTCCACGAATCGATTATAAATGACGACGGTTTCGAATATTCTCAAAAACATCTGATAAGCGTGTAAAGACGAAACTATCACTAAAATTTCAGAGCGCTTCTAATAATAAAGGTCCTTATCGATGAAACATTAATTTATTATCTAAATGATGATAGAAGGGACAATCAGCGCGGAGGTCCGTCCTTAACCTTCACCCTCATTGGTATCCGTATGCAACTGTTAAAGAAATCTGTCAGCTGCAGAAAAAATATATACATTTATTTTCCGATGGATAGGTCCTTCTTCTCATGTGGCCCTCTGGTTGCATTGCCAACGCGGAGAGAAAAGTGCGTTCATGCGTCCCCGCGTTCTTGCGATGTGTCTCTTTCCGTGCGGAGCAGCTCTTTCCGTGTGCTGAGAGCTCTCGCGCCGTGAACCTCCGCGCCTCCAAGCAGATTCGGCAGCGCTGCGCAGGAGCCCCGTGATAAGAGCAGGGGACGGGGAGGGGGAGAGAAGGGGGAGGAGAAGTATTATCGAGTGCAGGTGTGCGAGCGTCGAAGCCGGCTTCCGATACGAGTGTAGTTGGGGAGGGAGGAGAATGGACGACGGCGGATGTGGGGCAGGGAAGCGCGAAGGGTTTACGGGAGATGGAGACAGTGCGGAGAGAAGAGAGATCAAAAAAGGACGTGAGGGACGGAGGTGCAGGGTGATACGAAGTGTGGCAGAGGGAGTTGAAGGGAAGTGGAACGGAGCGAAGGGCCGGGGAGTGGCGGAGGGAACGAATGGAGAACGGACGGGGCGATGGAGGTGGAGGGGACTATTGCGGGGGGTTAGGAGCGGTCTAGAGAGACAAGAGTGAAGTTTGGAGAAGGGGTCAAAAGGTAGGAGGGAAGAAGGCAGGAAGGAGGCGGAAGAGGCGAACGGGAAAGAGAGGGTATGTTGCATTGCGGAGAGGATGAAAAGTTTGCAGGGACGGAGAAACAGATAAGGGGTAGAAAGGGATATGGATGACAAAGGGGAACTCGGAACGAACACGGAATGGACAGAACAATGGGATTGGAGTGATCAGGGGCGGGAGGGGAAGAATGGAGTTGGGAGAAATAAGGGGAATGCAGTTGAGGAAATCGGAAGGGAGGAGAGTGACTAAGAAAATGGAGAGATCAGGGAGGTACAAGGTGGCAGACTTGAAGGGAACGGGTTTGCGCAGAATGAAGGGGGTAAAAGGTTGTATATGTGTACGGGGCGATGTATTTAGAGTGGAGGAGGTGGGGGAGAGAGAATAGGAGTTGTGTAAAATGAGTAGAGGGCGAACGGGACACGGGTGGTTGGATGGAGTGAAACCGTGAGTACAGCGAGCGGAAGGGGGTAGAGGAGGGGATGCACAGAGACAGAAAGAGAGAGAGAGCATAGAGTAAAGAATTAGTCTACGCAGAGAGAGACTGAAAGAGACAGAGAAAGAGAGAGACAGAGAAAGACAGAGAGAGACAGAGAAAGAGACAGAGAAAGAGAAAGACAAAGAGAAAGACAGAGAGAGACATAGAGAGACAGAGAGAGACATAGAGAGACATAGAGAGACATAGAGAGATATAGAGAGACATAGAGAGGCAGAGAGAGACATAGAGAGACAGAGAGAGACAGAGAGAGACATAGAGAGACAGAGAGAGACATAGAGAGACAGAGAGAGACAAAGAGAGACAGAGAGAGACAAAGAGAGACAGAAAGAGACGTGAGCGAGTGAGCGTCGGGCGTTGACGGCAGTGCGGACAGCGTGGGCGGAGGGCGAACCGATCCAGCCAAGAAGACGTTTTTATGCTTTTTTTCGCTTCAAGGCACACAAAAAATTATCCCCTCCGGGGAGCGAACCAATTTTTTTCACCAAAAGGAAGCCCTGAGTTTTAATTTATTACGTGAGATAATAAATTAAAATCATTAAAATTAGTGTCATCTCATTCCTTTCAGTAATACTACGCAACCCATATTTTGTAGAGAGTAGGTTTAACATTTTTTAAACTATCTAATGTATTATAATTAATATTTAATGTGTTAATATATTCTAGTTTATTTTAGGTCCTTTAGTTTGGGTAACTTAATTCACTTTCTCAATTAATTTATTGTGATTTCTTTTGTTGTTTTGATTGTAAAGGATCAGATTGTAGTTGTACGAAATCAATCAAATTCTATATTCTTTATCGGGGTACTACGAGGTGACTGACTACATTTTTCATTGGGTAAGATCGCCTTTAATTGCTTTGATATTCCGTTGTTGAAATCGGTAGTGTATGTATTTTAAACACTCTTTAATTTTATTTTTGAGTGTAGGCTTTCATTTTAATCTGCTGTCGTGTACGAGATACTATGATGGTGCGAGTTTACGCCGGACGGCGAGTAGTGGGTCGGGACGGGAATGGACGTGGCCTGGCAGGGAGGAGGGCGGTGGTGGGGAAGAGAACGGGGTGGAGAAGTGGGTGCACACGAGATTGATTGATTGATTTTTTCGTGTTTCAGGGCGCGACAACTGCTTCGGTCATTAGTCCCGTTAGTGTAGGGCATGTTTTTTCTCAGGAGATGGCAGTGATCTTCCCCCGCTGGATGGCGAGATCCGGCGCCGACCTACCGTCGGCTAGTGGGGTTTCCCCCTAACCAGGACTCTCCCACCAGCGAAGCACCGCCCCAGCCAGGACAAGCTCTAACCTCCCGGGCGGTCTCCCGGAATATGTGGTAGTGTAGTGGGTGCACACGAGAGCCGCCACGACTTGCGCAGATGCGGCGCCGGGCGTTTTGTTGAGGACGATTACTAATTCAATCACAGAATCTTAACGAGAAGCCTTGAGGTACACCCATTGAAATGTGCGCAGGATCTGCACTAATCTGCGAAATTTTTGTCTCGTCCCTTTCAAACTATCTACATCACTGAACAGTAGAAACAAGGCATTTTCAATTCCCCATACAACTGAAATATCAAAAAGATTAGAAATTTAAAAATTTGACTTTCTCTTTTTCCAAAATACTTTTTAATATATTTCTTCAGAGTGCTTAATTCATAAATTTTAAAGTTTTATTACTGCAATATTCACCATTATTTCTCGGATTTTTATGACATGTCATGTGGAATTCCATACTGATATCTGAAATTACGCAATAATCTTCCTGCAGATAAATTTAATGAACTAAACATATTGCACGTTTCGAAGTTTTCTCTTATTATCGATCGTAGTTCCCCTCAATGGCATATTAGTGTAACCTGAGCGTTTAATAACAAGTATTTTTATATCTCTGCCTAGACCAACTCTTTCCAGATTCCTGCATCATAGAAACAAGAGATGCTTGAAACTCGCGTGGTAATGAAAAAGGTTAGAGGCAGGTGTAACACAACAAAAACTAATTTACTCTCGAAAACGTTATCAGACTGCGGAAAAGATAACACAATCCTTATTTGCGTTTACACTCAAGAAGAAGTTGTTTTTAACGTAATTTCTCAGATTTCCTTACTTCAGTTATTCAATTAACGTACTCATCCAGGACACTCACAGTTAGGAAATAAACCAAAAGTTATGTATGTATCTATTTTCAACCATGAAAAACATGGATGTTGAACAGGAAGACAATAAATTTGAAAAACGTTTTCAATTGTTATCATCATGTCATTTCAATGGAGAGGCAATGACGAAGGAAAAATGCTCCGCATAGTAAATGATTCTGATATGGTCTTGTTGCTGTGTTATCAAAGTATTGTAATAATTACATTTCGAAGAATTGACATCCTGACCAGCAAACACAGAACCAAAAGCTAAGAAATCGAGGACCAGGATACCCGGGTTCTATTTCCCATTGCGGTGATAATTATCTGAGAAAATTTAATTATTTCTTCGTGTAGTTTGAAACAATAGCGATATGTCAATAAATTTATATAATGATAGCTAGTTGTCGTAGTACAGTCGTGAAGAACTCCGAAGCTAAAATAACTTTTTTATATCTCACACTGCTGTCAAATCTTTTATGAATATTTAAACATTGACAAGTGATGCAGCTTCGAAACACTTCAACACGGTGCATTTTAGTTAATTCGCAAAGAGTATCTGAGAATATTAATGAGCCGTAAAAAGTTTCAAATGACACAAATTCTACATTTCATTTCGCACATTTTGTGATCGTGAACTCAGAAACTGATATAATACATATTTCTTGATGAGAAATGGACGGTGATGTTGATTCTATGTTAATGGTGGAATGAAACAGGAGGAAGCAAGAGAGCTCCGAGAAAACCTAAACCTCCGGGAACCCTCGTGCTCCATCACAAAGTCCACATGGATCGACTGGGATTAGAGCCTCGCTAGAGAAAGAAGATAGGGCCGTCCCTGTTTCTCTTCGTACTAAAAGAATCTTGTTGAATCTGTTCATCTGCATTAATCCCTTAAAAGCATATTCAAGTTATCTCAAGTATTATCATATGCACAAACATTGTAAATACTAAAAAAGCTTCCTCTCAAAGTAAGAAAACTGAAAATATCAGTAGGTTGAAAAAATATCAGTAAAAGTTCACACTTAGAGAGTACAGATTCACAGTAAATGCGAAATAGAATGCTTATTTCCTGACTCCATTATTCTTCATTCGACGTTCACCATTGCATCACGAGGCTAACAAAAACTTTAATCATTTCGTCTACGAGATCATTTTCAAATAAGCTGAGTTATCTCACGAGATTGTACTCGTGAGAATCTATCGGAAGATTACGTTTTTTGGTCACGAATATGACATATTTACATTCATAACATTTTTCGGTACGCTTTGTTTGATTGATTGTTAGTGATTCCGGGCGCGTCAACTACTATGGTCATCAGTTCCGCAAGTGAAATGTGTGTTTTTGCTCGGGAGGTGGCGGTGGTCTTCCCCCGCTGGATGGCCAGATCCGGCCGCGACCTACCGTCGGCTAACGGGGTTTTCCTTAGTCAGGTATCTCCCATGAGCGGGGCACTGCCGGGAAAGTAAGTCCCCGATCAGTCTCCCGGCATGTGTGGTAGTGTAGTGCATGTTTGTGTAAGTGAGTGAGTGTAAAGGGAGAGGATAGGACAAGGAGGAGGAAGGAAAGAGCGTGCGTGATCCATGGCCCGTTTATTAGGGTACTGCTCCGGCATTCGCCTGGTATTGAACGGAGAAACCACGGAAAACTACCAATCAGAGCAGCCGGCCGCTAGAATTCTCCTCCAATC
The DNA here is from genome assembly GCA_011170035.1 of Teleogryllus occipitalis. Classification (NCBI taxonomy): domain Eukaryota; kingdom Metazoa; phylum Arthropoda; class Insecta; order Orthoptera; family Gryllidae; genus Teleogryllus; species Teleogryllus occipitalis. The sequence goes on from BLKR01000554.1 coordinate 98,828, forward strand.
ACCGACCAAGCTGAAAAGCTAGTATCCAAAACCATGCCACCGTCGGGACTCGAACCTAGGACCTCTCGGTCAGAGATGCTGCAGTGACATCAATTGATGCACTGAGCCACCGCTCTCGGTCGGTAGACTTTGTCATGAAACTTTAAAATGTTCAAGTATGTCGAGTGATCATATAATTAGTATAAGGGAAGACGTGATGCAGATCGATTTTCCATTTCATCTTTTCAGTAAGTATCTGCATATACTTGCTTAAGCGCGATTTAAAGAAAAAAGTTGGAGCTATTCTTGAGAAAATTTTGAAAATGTCCAGGGTCTTCATGAAATGTACCCCCCAAAGAAATGAATGTTTTTCAAAATCGCAGAGCTTCGATTCAGGCCAGGTCGACAGGGCTTTTTTCCAATTTGGAAAAAATCCTACGCATGGTTTAGTGTTGTTCATATGCACAGGACAGACGGACGTACGGACGTTTTGAAAAGAAAACACATTTTCGGTAACAGGGAACCCCAAAACGTGTATTTCCGTTGGAATCTCGAAATCTATTTTCCGCAGCATTACATAGCTTTTTATCTACTACGTATATTACTGCGTATATAGGTACGTATACAAGAAAGTAAAAATAACAAATTACCTCTAACAAAAACCAAAAAGAGAACGCAATCCTTTCGTATCAACGTTTTGCGACAACTCGAGTCATTGGGTCGTCTCCGCCATCTTCAAGGTAAACAATGCTTGCGTCGCTGCTTGAGTTACTCTTGAACGTGAAGAATAGGTACTTTTATTTTCAAAGGCTGAGAGAGACGAGAGTTTCCGTGGAAATCCAATTTCGTCGAACTGATCAAGTCATTGAGGTTTTGATGAACCACTAGTAGTACCAGCTTCGAGTGCTGTCAGCGCCTGGGCCGATGTTTGCTCGTATGTTGTTCTAGTGACTCCGCCAATATTGGTCGATGAAATTTGATTAGTTGCTCTCTCCGGGAGACATCTTGTAAGCTTGGAAATTCCCAATGCTCCTCGAATTCAGATGCGAGCGACTGGAAGGAATGGGAAATTCAATGATGATAATTCAATCTTACCTTATGCCGTGGGAGGAGGGTTGATATCTAAGCCGATGGAAGTGCAATGTAGGTTCTTACACTCGGAACAAGATTCCTTGCCTTTTTGTGACAATATTAAACATGGACTCGTATGAAGCAAAATATATAATATTTGATAACTTACAATTTTTTAATCAGTCTTCAGTGCCTGTATCGTTTTTGTATTACTAAACCGTTTCCTCAAAACACTCTGTTTTCGCAAAAAAAATTGATTTACTGTGTCGGCTGTTTATCCAAGGTAATGTCGTGTTAAAGCGTCGATTGCCTGAGGTGGACATGTTAACGTCTTTAACTAATTTGCAATTACTTTAAGTTATTTGCTCTTTATTTATCATTCGTACGACGAGATCATAAAAGTAAAACATTATCTATCATCTGATATTTTATTTAACGACATATTTTCTGAATTCAACGTAGCATAAACCTTTTTTTTCCTATGGCTTTGAATTATTAACCCGTAGGCTCTGTTGGGGTCTGTTTTACCCCAGGGACAAACATTACGCAACACTTACCAGACATTATTCACATAACATACTTCACACACTCTCACTCACACACTCTCACTCACTCACTCACTCACACTCACTCACTCACACTCACTCACACTCACTCACACTCACTCACTCACTCACACTCACTCACTCACACTCTCACTCACTCACACACTCTCACTCACTCACACACACTCTCCCTCACACACACACTCTCTCTCACACACTCTCACACTCTCTCACACACTTTCTCTCTCTCACACTCTCTCACACACTTTCTCTCTCACACTTACTTTCTCACACACTTTCTCTCTCACACACTTTCTCTCTCACACACTCTCTCTCTCATCAAACAGAGGTAAGTTACTCATCCCTTCAATGAGTGTTTTGTAGGTGCAGAAGACAGCTTTGTTGTAATTAGTGATGATAGTACTTCTAAAAATCTTGAGAATTAAGGTAAAACATTTTGCCGTGTATTATTCAGGCATCTTATTTTGCGAACTTATACAATACATTGTGTAAAGAATTTGGAAGATACGGAAAATGCGACATTTCAGAGGTTAGGATTCGAATTTTTAAAAAATTGTTTACGGCGCCTATTTATTTAACGGAGTTGAGGTATCTGGCATGTCTATGTATATGATATTAGAGAAATGCATTAGAAATTTTGACTAGAGTTTTGGTTTCAATACATGTCAATTGTATATGCCCATAGAAGCTCACTTATTGAAATTCGAAATTTTTATTGTTCGTTAAATGAGATAAAATGCGAAAATGGAAAAAAACAAATTCCCAATAAATGTTCTAAGTTGGAATTTTAAGACATAATTTTACAAGTTGATAATAGAAAGTTATTTTTAGGCGTATAATATATTCTATACAAGACTTGCCGGGTTATGTACATATTATATACTGATTTATATTACTGGACTTACTTCGATATCCGTTACACTTAAATTAATGAGTGAAGTTGTACTTAATGGTGGGAAAGAAAGCGTGGTGGTTGCAGAAAGTATTTCGGGGAAGAAAGAGGAAGGGATTTCAGGTCCGCCCCCACCCTATAAATATTTTTGATGTACTAAACTTATGAGCATGTTGGATTGAAATTTGAAAACGAAGATTCATTTTGGGAATTCTATGTGATGCAATAATTTGTGGTCATTGTTTCGAATAAATTGAATACAATTTAAAAGAAACAAATTTGGCTTGAAGAGGCATGAGAGCAATGCCCCCTCATGTTGAATCCTCCTCTGATAAAAGGAGGTTGTTTTAAAAACACGTCAAACGTGAAGTTTCGTTTTTAGAATTATTTCCTCCATTCAGGAAAATGTTTGATATATTTTTGTTACAATCTTTTAAAAAATCTATTTTGATTTTAAAATTCTTCCCTCATTACTTGGTTTGTTTCTGTTGTTTCTATCATCAAAATTTCTTTTATGAACACAGAAGAAAAAATAGCTCTTTTTCATTGAGTACTTCGATCGAGAAACAAAATTTTAATAATCTTTTCTTCCTATATTTTCATTTTGCGCCCACTTTCTTGCACTTCCATTGTCTAGATGTCTGAAAAGTGGAGAGTATTGCAGTTTTGACGGCAGATCAGCGAAATGAAATCTACACTGGTTTTGACGATGCAAATTATTCATGGAAATATTCCAATGTTATCAAATGTTGTCAACCACGTTCTTGTCATTCATTTATTAGTAATTTAACTAAGCCTGGTAAAAAGCGTGGTAGGTACTACGGAGCTCAAAAACATGTGTATATCGTATTGAGCTTAATATATGGTCCGACGAATTCCACATGATTACACAACATCAGCTTGTCTACCACCTTTTCTAATGATACTACTTTTAAGGCCGGCCACCCAATTCCGCGAGGAAATTACCGAAAACATAATCAAGGGAGAACGAGCTCTCCGAGAAAAAATCTTGAATAAAACGTCCGGGGCAACTGCGAGCGAGTGCAGTAATATCATACATACTCATCACGCTCGTCCCTCTAACAACGTTCTCCCATGAATGGGGTGTATAATAGCGTAATTAATAATTTGAGTAATTGCGGCTCTCCCGTTGCAATTTGAGCGAACGTGGCAGTTACATGTTTACAGTCATCTCGTTTCGAAGAGAGACGACCGAAGAGAGGAGTGAATATCGAGATTTCTGCAGTGCTTTTTCTCTCTAGTTGCTTTCCACGGGGTTACAGTTATTTTTCTTTGTCTGTGATACATTATCTGTGCACAGTAAAGTTGATTCATTCAAACTATCTCATTCTCTGCAGAAAGTTTCAAAATCTGGTGATAAAATGAAACAAGATATATTCACTTTCCATCACTACACATCACTTAAAATATGACAGATAAACATATAACAGTTTTTTTACACATTTTCTGTAGTACGTAAGTGAGAGTCTGGTGATCCCCGGTCACATTATGCTAAATTCGGAGATCGATTGACGCTCAGAGCTACAAGAGAGATACCAAATGCGAGTGAAAACTAATACACATGATTATAAATTCTCGTTACAAGATCTAATTGTTTATAGTGTTAAGTTTAAGATAAACTATTGTAAACTATTTACAAAAGTATGAAGAGTTACGAGAAAGGTGGAAGAAATTATTGATGAATATTTCAATACTTTATATTGCATTCGTTACGCTTGCGACACCAGGAATATTTTTCTAATAATTTTACGTATAATTTTACGAGAAAGTTATGTAATGCTGCGCGGAAAAACGGCAATTGTTTGGCAGAAAATTCTTATTACAGGGTCCTGGTAACGAAAAAGAAGATAAATCCAGATGCTAAATTTAGGGGAAAAATCATCTAACACATAGTGCAGTCAGAATCCACGTCTTGTGGGTTCTTGATACCGTAAAATCTAACGACGGCAAAAAGTCAGTCCATCCCCCCCTCTGTCCGTCTATGAACAACGCTATCGGGTAAACCGTTCCGCTGATTTTCTCCAAAATCAAAATTTCCCAATTCGTCTGGCATATGCCGCGGCCTCTTGAATTTGAAACCAAAATTTTAATTTTGGAGGTACTTTACATGAATTTTGAAATTGTCAAAACAATGGCTCCATCGCATTTAATTAAATTTTGTTGTTGAATAATGTGAAGGACGTTTAAGAGAATGGTGCAGGTCTCATGTACCGTGTAAACCGTGATTTTTCGAAAATTACAAAAATTCAAAATATTTTTGTCTTCCCACGACTAAAATATTAAAAAGAGAGATTTTTCCCTTTATTGAAGTACGTTTCTTAAATAAAGATTTTGGAATAGGTCACACAAATTTTCAAAAAATTGAGTTCTATTCGCGTAATTTTGCGTGAAAATATGGGCGAGAAATTACGTGCTGTTTTAGCTTCACCAGTTTCTCTTACTGAGAAATGAGCTGACACGTTACAAAATATAATATTGTATTTCTCTTCCTTATCTTAGAAGGTGTTTTTTATCTTAATGCGACAAGGTGTAGTATTTGTTTCAGATACAAAATGGCTTGTAATGTATGATTTTTCCTTGTCATAAAAGCAAAACCTTATTTCTCATCTGCAACGAATGCGAAACTACTCTCTTATCTTGGCATCTGCCCGAAAATTTAGCGATAAAGAAAATTATATAACATTGCGGTTCTATTATATAATCACCATTTATAATTATTTTAGTACGTTAAAAATATTGAGATTCTGTCTGAAAGCTCAGTGTGTACATCGCCGAGTTTCAGGAAAGCATGTATCCAGTAATCCAGCGAATGCATTCCTTTTTCCACACGCATCGCGTTCACATTTGTTTGTCTCTCAAATGCACGTCCCAGCACGTCACTCAAATACAAATGCAGTCTTGTGTGATCTGTACACACGAATAAAATCACGTGTTGTCATGCGCTGCAAAACCACGTCGATGATATATCGTCTAAATTTGTTTCAAATATTCATAAAAATTCATATTTTCTTGTATTGTTAGTAACGCTGAAAGCTCGTAAAAATATCGTCAGAAACCATTTCACCGTTGATGTTGCGGTTAGTATTTATCGTAACAGAAGACTATTGCTCAAATATTATATTAATAGCTTTATTGTACATTTTTACATAATATTTTTATGATATAAATTACTAGATATACTAATATAATTTGAATATTTTGAGCTCTGATGAGTTATTGCATTTTCCGTTGCATTATTGGAAAATTTTTGTTGTACAAGATAATAAAATAGCCAACACTTCCCAATCTAAACGAAGTTTCGGTATTAAATCAACGAAATTTGCTTGAGGCTGCACTTTCAATTCCTTTAAAAAGTGAGTGAATTATAATTTTGTGTTGTCGTCAGTTCCTGTTAATGTTTAATTTCTAAGAGGTTGCACTTACAACCAATAAAAATTCTTTATTAAAATAGCTAAAAACCAGCTAATTAGTGGTTGAATCCCAACAGTATTAAAAACCAATGTCAGAATAATTGCTTATTTTTAAGGGCAAACTATAGAAAATCTTGAAAGAGGGTAATCAATAGCTAGATGTGTGAATGCAAGAATTATTTGCCTGCTCGTACACTCAAAAAAGTTAATCAGGTAATTTTCCTTAATGTATTAATTCTGATAAATTATTATCAATAGTTAATAGCAGCAGCAACACAAGCAATATTAACGTGAATATGCACGAAAACATAATCTGCTTGCACTCTCCGTAACGAGGTTGACAAACTCACAGTAAACCGGATCGGTCAAATATCTCGACACATTTTGAGAAACGGGTCAAGCTTAGAAGATATTCTTACACGAAAAATGAATCAGAACTCGATATATTGCTTTTGAGAAATGAATGCAAAGCTGGTTAGAGGAACAAAACGGTGGATTGAAACTAATTGCTAATCAAAGAGAGTTGTTATTAGGGAAATAATAAAGAAATATAGGTATAAAATTTAAAATAACCTGTAAATCGATTTAAAATCATCGAAAGAAGTAAAAGATGGTTCTACTAACCTGCAACAGGATATGAAATCACTTTGGTTGACTACTCAATACTACATATTTGCACATGAGACGTGAAAAGTGTTGCTTTGCAAATTTGGTTAAATTGAACTTTTATTGCGATGGAAAAGTTGTAAACACTTTAAAGAAAAAATTAACAACTATGAATAAACTGATTTAATATGCATTACATTATAGTTTTACTTTGGCACAGGCAAACTTATTCGTCTTTATATGGCTCTGGATTTGCAATAAATGTATATTTTAAATTTTCTTTATTCAATGAAGCGTTTGAGTCCCGGATCATACGCTTGGCGGTTTCAGTAGTATATTTATTAAACAAATTATTATACCGGGAAAAGAGTAACGATTTCATATACTGTGCATCTTAACGAAACTATATTTTCTCATTTTGTAGTACATATATAATTAATCATTTCATATTCTACCTCCTAATCGTATTGCAGTCCGAGGCCGGTGTTTGAAAGTTGCGACTTAGTGTTCGCAGCCAGCAGCTCAGCCATTAACGGTAGTTATGCTAGCTATGCTATAGTTAGCGATAGTTATGATGCGGTAGGTGTGTTGCACGGCTAGTGTGTATGTTATTGTATTTTTGCAAAATTATTTTAAATATTCATTAAATTTTCTAATGTTACTGTTGTTAAATAGTCAAAGTTTCCTGACAAACAAATTATTTCCGTTCTATACTATACGTTCTATAACTTTCGAATATTATAAAGTAAACTTAAAATTAAAATTCAAAACTTTGAATAAAACATTATAAACTTAAATGTTTTATTCAAAATGTTAACTTTGATCTCACTTGTCCGTCCATCTAAGTTGCATCTTGCCATCTTTGAACTAATACGCGCCCCTTGCCGGTCCGGTCGCTCACTGAGGTCGCTCTATGAGCTCAATCAAGTCACATCAGTTTGTTCGCTCGCTCTCTCGCATTATTAGTAACTATTGCAACGAGATATGGCTATCGTGCTAGAAAGTGACTCCATATTGCATATAAACTATTCTGCAAACACCGGCTGTTATTTTGTCTCCGTATTTGGTTCTAAAATTGGTCGAGGAGAAGTGGCTTAGGTTATCAACTAATGTCACTGCAGTGTCTCTGACCGGGAGGTCCTCGTATCGAGTCAGGACGGTGGCAGGATTTTAGACATAGCTAGATAGCTAGGTCGAATTCACTCGCTGTCTGAAGGAGGCTTCTCGAGTCCGGCTGCTCTGATCGGTAGATTTCTCTGATAAATAACAGGCGAATGCCGGAGCAGTATTTTAACAAGTGGGCCATGGACCGCACGCGATCTTTTCTTCTTCTTCCTTGTCCTAACCTCAGCGTCATTCAAACACACTCACATGCGTTACACCACCACACCACATGTCGGGAGACCAATCGGGATCTTAGAGCTTGTCCTGTCTGGGGCGATGCCCTGCTAGTTGAGGATACCTGGTTGGGAAAACCCCACTAGCCGACGGTAGGTCGGCGCCAGATCTCACTATCCAGCGGGGGAAGATTACCGCCATCTCCCGAGGAATAAAATTTACTACACTTAGGGGAATAATGACCTTAGCAGTTGACCCGCCCGGAATCACTAACAATCAATCAAACAAAGCTTAACGAAAAATGTTATGAATGTATATAGATCATATTCGTGACAAAAAAACAACGTAATCTCATGATTGATTCTCACGAGTACAATCTTGTATGGTAACTAAGCTTATTTGAAAATGATCTCGTAGCCGAAATAATTAAGGTTTTTATTAGCCTCGTGATGCAATGGCGAACGTCGAATGAAGAATAATGGTGTCAGGAAATAAGCATTCTATTCCGCATTTACTATAAATAAATTACTCTCTAAGTGTGAACTTCTACCGATATTTTTTCACTAATTAATCGATCAATCAAACCCAAAATTGGAAAATGTATCGTGTAAAACGGAGTAATGTAAGAAGCACACATCGGCAGCCGTGGGCGCGGCCCAGCACAGAGCGAGGGGAGGGCCCGTCGCTTGCTGAGAGGAGCTGATGCGTAGCGCGAGGCTTCTGGGGAAGTGCGCTCGAGCGGAGTCATCTGCGCGCGGGTGGGGGGTGGAGAGGGGAGGAGATGGCTGAGTGAAAGGGGGAGGGGGCGACGCAGAGGCGCGCCGCGGCGGTCGCGCAGCTAATTAAAACGGGGAGGCGCTTCGCTAACGTCCCAGCCCTACGGGCCACCGCGCCGCCGCGTCGCTCAAAGTCCCTCGCGCGAAACCGCACCAAAACACTCACCACGCAGCACGGTCCCGCCCGTCCCTTTCTGCTGCTTTACGTTTTCTCGCCTGCTTCTTGTCTATCTGCATCCCCACGTGTTATTCCTTTTCCTTCTTCTGTAAAGTCTTCTTCATTTTTTTTCTTAGTTATTTAAGGTCGCATCCACATCTAGGTCATTGGCGACCACTATTGGAGTTAACGGTATTGTAACTATGAAGATGAAACGAAATAGCGATGATAAACGGTGAAAGGACGAACACAAATACAAGCATGCCCGAGGCGGGACTCGAACCCGCGACCCTTCGGTCCGAGATCCCTACGACACTACTGCCGTAGCGATCTAGGCCTCCGGACCGACTCAGTTTATTTTTGTTCTCCTCTTCTATTTTCTTTTTCAAGATTTCCTTCGACTTCTCCACCTCAATTCTCTTATTTTGTTCTCTCTGTTTTATCTTCATTTTCTTTCCGTTTTCCTCCATCTCTCTCCTCCACCTTCTGCATCTGTATATTCATTCTCATCTTCTTCTCCCCCTCGCCAGTCTCAGCTTTTCCTTATACTCCCTTTCCTACCCTCTTGCATACTGGCCAACTCTTTCCCCATTCTCATCTCCTTCTCCTCCTCTGTTCTCATTTTCATCTCCTCCTGTATTTCCACTTTCATCACCTCGCGACTATCGTCCTCATATTCGTATTTTCTATGACTAACGTGTTTCTCTTCTTCTCCTTCTCTACTCCTGTTTCCACCTCCACTTCACTATGCGCTTTTTCCCAGGGTAATATCTTCAAGGAGGAGACGAAATACGGAGCGTTGGTTCCAGTTACAAAAGTGATCACACACTTAAAATGTTAGGGGTTTCTCCGATCAACACCACGCAAATGCCGGAGCAGTAACATACCAAACGGGCCACGGACCGCGCGCGATCTTTCCTTCCTTTTCCTTGTCCTATCCTCTTCCCTTACACACACACACACACACACTTATACTAACATGCATAAACTACCACACATTCTGGGAGACCGGTCGAGAGCTTAGAGCTTGTCCCGGCTGGGGCGGTGCCCCGCTGGTGGGAGAGTCCTTGTTAGGGAGAAACCTCACTAGCCGACGGTAGACCGGCGCCGAATCTCGCCATCCAGCGGGGGAAGATCACCGCCATCTCTCGAGAAAAAAACATGCACTACACTTACGGGATTAATGGTCAAAGCCGTTGACGCACTCGGAAACACGAAAAAATCAATCAATCAATTAAAATGTTAGGAGCTAAATATCTGTTACTACGAAACACGGAATCTACACTTTTGTCTACAGAGTTCATATTCTATATATGTTTTTAACAAATTTTCTTATGTGTACGAGCACTTTCTTAACAAACTATAGGACTAAAGATAACGAAATAATTTTTTGTAGTTTTTTGGAGAGCAGAAAGTTGAAATGTCTGCAGCCGTGTCTAGAACCAATGCAGTCACAAAAAATTGTTTCCTGGAATGTAACAATTATGTTGTCAGTTCATACATACAAACGATAGAATTTTCTCAAAAACATTCAAAATTTATTGCTAATTTATCCTTGAAAATAGATTTTATTACATGGGAGTTTTTTTTGTTTTTTTGTTTTTCTCGCTTTCAAAATTCAAAATTTAAGTAGTATATGACTTAGTGTAGGGATCACAGAATTTTGAAAATGTGCACACAATTCACTTTTCCCCATAGTCATACGCAGTTTTTAACTGTTTTTTTTGACGTAAAATAAATAAATAAATAAACATTAAGTGCATTAATAACAATCGCATGTCACTTGCTTGTCGCTGATTTCTACCTGCACTCTTATCATTTACCGCGGAGACAGAATAAGCTGCTCTCGTGATTTCAGCTGTTTGTTGTAGTGGGATGGCAGTACCTCCAAGGAGTGTATACTATATCACGGGGTAATGTTTGTGAATAATTTTGTGTAATGAATAGCAAACTCCAGACGCTAGGCAAAAGTCTTCTCTGTGATCACCTTCAACTACTAGTCATGGTCCTTGTTCCAACACAGCTTTTAGGAGACGCTTACATTTCCTAGAATTCATAGCATCTGCTCTTTCCGAGAATTCATAGTACCTACACCCGGCTCGCTTGGTCAGCTCTGCACTCTAGCGGCATTGTTCAGTCAGTAAATCTGATTTCACGGAGTTCTACTTTCAGTGTTGCTATTTTGGGATCTCCAGCACTCAAAAAGCTCGAGCTTACTCTGAATTGATCCCAAGGACGCCTTATAATCGTGCATTAGAGGTGAGGCGCTAAAGTAGAAAAATTACGAATGCAAAATGAGGTAACACTGGCCAATTATGAAATGATGTTTTATGATTAGGATGGTTGTTTGTATGTTGGGGTTAGTTTCAAACGCAGCAATCGCTAGTTTTCATAAAGTTGCTACAGACACCAAAGGTCATTTAAATATTTATCTTTATATTTCGATTAATATATCATCATCATTATTTAGCATCGGAGATTGCTCATGGGCAGCGTACTAGCTTCCCGTGCTGTAGTCCCAGGTTCAATTCCCGATCGAGGCAAACATAGTTGTAGCTTTCCTTTAAAGTCGTCCCAGTTTCTGTAGCTATGTGACGAAGAAAAGCTCAATCAGATGGATCTTGCTGGTTACGGTGTAGAGAATACATGATCCCATCATGTCTCTCTTACCCCCAAGCATGGGAATTTAACTAGACCCAGGCAAGAGGGACACCGGTAGCTAGCCGGTGAAGTCGGACTACCGACCCAATAACACCAACGGCGGTACCTCCCACACGCAAGGTATTTGTGCATCTCGACGCTAAAATGTGCCCAAAAGGGATCGTATTTCCACATTATGTACCGTCATGGAATACGACGTTTATAAGCGACCATCAGCTCATGCGCTCGAGGTCGTCGCGCATACACATTGTGGCTAATTTGAACGCTGGCGTATTGAAATGTGTGCAATGTGCAGACAAAAGAATTATGCTCTCGGATGTTGCCATATGACCAGTTAAGGTTGCTCAAGACATCAACTGTTGTCACTGCAGTGCCTCTTACTGGGTGGTCCTAGATGTAGATCCCGAAGGTGGTAGGACATTTGACAATAGTTTAATAGCTACTAGTTCCGATTGAACCGATTGAACCGAAGTCTGGAGGAGAATTCTAGCGACCGGCTGCTCTGATCGGTAGTTTTCCGTGGTTTATCCGATCGCCACCAGGCCAATGCCAGAGCAGTGCCCAAACAAACGGGCCACGGATCGACCACGATTTTTCCTTCCATTTGCTTCTCATACCCTTGCCCCTTACTTCTACACACTTATACTTCACTGCCACACATGCCAAGAGACCATTCGGGAGTTCAGAGCTTGTTCTGACTGGAGCGGTGAACCACTGGAGGGAGATATCTGGACGGGGAAACCCCCGCCGGCCGACGTGTAGGTCAGCACCGGATCTCATCACCCAGCTGAGTAAGAACACCGCCAACTCCTGTGATAAAAACATGCCCTACACTTGCGGAACTATTGATCATAACTGTAGACGCGCCTAGAAAAATGAAATATGCCATGTTGCCATACGCGTGGCAGACTTCTGAAAAGTTCCCCAAAATTTAGGTACAATGTATGTGTTTAATGAAGTGAATGAGTTTCACATGATATACGTATGCTGTGTTGTTTCTACTTGCCTAATAACTAGTTCTTTCCACAATCGCCTCATCAGAGCTCAGTTTTCACAACCGAAGTCAGACGCCTATCGCTAGAGCTCACGATTGTTAATACAGAAGGTAGCCACTGAAATGAACGTTTGCTCGCCGCGCAGCTGACGACAAAAACGCTTCTGCTTTTTGAACGCTTCAAAGATTTTAACCGCAGTAACGTGTAATGGGCGGCGGACGTCTGCCAATTGCGAATTGTATTTGCGTTAGTTTGCGTTTACAAATGAGCAATTACAAAAATTGGGTAACTTTTAATTTAGCTTAAAATCTAGAACGTTGAACTTCAAAATGTTTGGTGGCGTCTTTGTTTGCGGTCTTCACTATGCATGGTTCCAATTTGTTTCTGGAAAGTCTGAAAACCTGAAAACAGAATAACAGTGCAATTACGTGTTGCGATTGAGGTATTCTGCTTTTGAAATTGAGTTTTATGAAGTTCTCATTTTTGAAACAGCCAATATATGGAGGTTACTGGAATTTAGTTCCGATTTCAGTTTTTAATATAAAAAATATTTTTTCGTTTAAGAAATCTGGAATAATATATAAATAGGTTTCAATGACGAGATTACCTTTGTATAACTGAGACAATATCAGAGAAAAGTGGTTTGAAACCATCCCCCTTCACACGGGTTACGTGGAGATTGGCTTTACACACATCATGACTGCTCAAGAGGGCGGTCAGTCTGACATGCCCTGGATTGATTGATTGATTTTTTCGTGTTTCCGGGCGCGTCAACTACTGTGATCATTAGTGCCGTTAGTGTAGTGCATGTTGTTTTCGGGAGATGGCAGTGATCTTCCTCCGCTGGATGGCGAGATCCGGCGCCGACCTACCGTCGGCTAGTGAGGTTTCCCCTTAACCAAGACTCTCTCACCAGCGGGGGGCACCGCCCCAACCGGGACAAGCTCTAAGCTCCCGACCGGTCTCCCGGAATATGTGGTAGTGTAGTGCATGTTAGTGTAAGTGTGTGTGCAAGTGGAGAGGATAGGACAAGGAAGAGAAAGGTCAGATCGCGCGCGGTCCGTGGCCCGTTTGGTAAGGTACTGCTCCGGCATTCGCCTGGTGTTGATCGGAGAAACCACGGAAAACTACCGATCAGAGCAGCCGGCCGCAAGAATTCTCCTCCAGACAGCGACTGAATTCGACCTAGCTGAAAAGCTAGTGTCGAAAATCCTGCCGCCATCAGCACTCGAACCTAGGACCTCCCGGTCAGAGGCGCTGCAGCGACATCAGTTGATGCACTGAGCTACCGCTCCCGGTGACATGCCCTGGACCAGTGCTAATCTGCGAATATCTGATATGGCTCATTGCTCGTTGGGGGAGGGGTGCTCGGATGCAATCACCTCTTGCCTAGTGAAAGGTGAATGGCGTGCGAGCCCCGCGGACAGTCTGGCCCAAATCTCGCGTTTGAGCAGCCTTGGTCACAATTACGAAGTACGTAAAATCCTCCATACTTAATGCGACCGTCGATCTCTCAATCCCATTTATCCCGATTTGCGGTCCTAAAGGGCATTATTGTGCAGTCGGGAGATTTGCATTATCGATCATGAAAAAGAATTAAGACAAATCAACTTTAAATTTCCTTTTTGTGAATTGCAATCATTAATTTTATTTCATCCTTCGACTCCCAGGCATAAAAACCACCTTTATTCTCTCTGCTCTAGTATAAATAAGTTTGTTACAAGTTTTGCATCTCTAAACTCTATTGAAAGACGTATAAAATGAAGTAAACTATTTTCAGAATGTAAATTTCACTGAAAAGCAAGTAGTAGGCTTTCATTCTGATATATTTACGAAAGTGTTAAAGGAGATTTTGGAATTTTTGTAGAATATGGAATTTACTTTTTTTTTAATTTAACTTTCACATTCACAACATATAAAAGTACGTATTACATAACTATATTTCAGATAAAAAAAAATTTTCTTACTAACAATGACGTATTTTAATTTCTTTTCACATCTTAAGGAAACTTAGAGACGTTTAACGATTATTGTCATTAAACATTAATCAAATATCAGTAAAATTAGTTTTATTATTAGTATGTATTGTTTACTATATACTATGGAGAGACAATGCAAATTTTTAATTAACTGGGAGTTATTTTGTTCTCATTGCATTGTATTCTTTATATTAAACCGCTTTTTTCATTTCAAAAAGATTCAAATCCGGTATAACTACGCAGCACGGCTCTATCGCCCACATGTTCCTCCGTCGCCGACACATCGCTCCCATTCCCCTTCTATAGTGCAGACCTACCACCTTGCTATTTTTACACCAGTCTCTCTTCGAAGTTCTCCTCCCACGACTAACCAGCAAAATTCACAAACGTCCGTTTGCACTACTATATCTTGTCATCCTGACACAACGAAAATGGATATAGAAGTTCTAATGAAATATTTTCTCCTGCACAAATCTTTCTTTTACAGAGCGTGTCTTCTTTCTTGTACTCTTAATCTCGCTGAAGCACAAAGCTGATTGCAACTATCACTACTTCCTAAATGTCTCGTAAATGTAGGAGACTATAATTGTCTCTAACCATAACGGTGAACACATGATTGTAACTAAACAATGAAATAAATATGATTTAATAATAGTTTCGTACATCGCACAATAGCCCTGGGTACGCAACTTTCTTCTCCCGTGACGAAAACACTTCTAAAACCCCTAAATAACTATCTATTGTCACCATTGCTACTTTTTTTTACTTTCGAGTTTTGCTTTTTTAGTTGGTGTTTGCACACACCTCCTCTACTAATGAAACATAGCAAATGTAAAAAGATAAACATTGTGACACTTTTAAAAAATCATTTACATTTTATTAAAATTCATTAAAATTTGAAGAGATATGTAATTATGACAACAATGTACACTTATATTGATTTTGGGAATACTGCCTTACATTTATCGCTCATAGGTACTTTTATAAATGTTTTTCTGTTACATGAAAAGTTGCGGAAAACATAGTATATGCATATTTTCTTTCCTAGGGCTTTTATCCTGCCGACAGCCGGTTGCCCTTTACGTCCCGAAGGGACGCATATTCGACCATACACTAGACAAACACTTGCGGGCTCCTCTGATCTGGGGTCAGCAGAACGCGAGGCCCTCCGCGACAACACACACACAAAGTCAAGGGACAAACAGCCATTCCCAAGGCGGAACTCGAACCCGCGACCCTTCGGACCGAAGCGCTGAGTCGGTACTCGCTCTTAGCCACCTCGGCCATCCAGGTCAGCTATATGCATATTTTACGTTTACAAAAATATTCTTCTTTAAATTGAAAGTAAATATCAATTCTCATGAGCTTGACTTTCATGAAACGCTTCCCAAGACTTCAAATGGGCGATCATCTACATGGTCTGAAGACGTCACAATCGGTTTAAAAGCGAGGGAAAAACCCTGCCCCTCAACACGCTCTATGGTGAATCCTTTTAGATAGACCGCAACCTTTCAAATGAGCTCTCTACTATCTATGAAGATGATCTAAGAGAATTGGTATCAAACAATTATTTATCATATAGCATTTATCAAATAGCATTTATCAAACAATCACCAACATTTACATAAATTATAATTTTAAAATACATAAGAAAGTACATTTGGAATGTGTGGTTTATATAAATAAAGAAATTTGATCTAGCGAAAACGATCTGATCTAGCGAATACATCAATACGATATGATTTAGCGAAAATGAGTGCAAACCCAAAAAACTTGCATCCTCAAAGTATTTCGGAGGGTTGGATCCTCAAAGTATTTTGGGGAGGGGAAGGCAACTTCACCCGGACACCCCATAAATGTTTTTTTAAAATAATATTTATTAATTGTTAGCTCGAAATAAAAAAGTACGAGTGCGTATATTGGTAATTGTTCTACTACTTTTGATGTGATGAGATCAATTTAAGTTAATTACTTTGAATAAATTGAGTAAAGTTGCACTGAACATTGGTTGGGGCGGCGGGGTCATATCTTCGTTGCGCCCCCTTCTTGGTCTCGAATTTCCAGGAGCCTTGCCATAACTAGGGTTGTGATTTATATGCAATACAAACAGCGAAATATGCGTGTATATATATATATATATATATATATATATATATATATATATATATATATATATATATATATATATATATAGAGAGAGAGAGAGAGAGAGAGGGAGGGAGATAGAAAGATAGTGACCGTCGGCGGGCGCCGTTCGTGACCCTATTCGTGGCCACTTGTGGCCGCTAGCTCCCGTCAGAGGTCACGGATGTTATTATATTGCATTTATACATGTCCTAATATTTATTTTTTGTTGTTGACTTTAGGATGCCTCAGAGGGAGCCGCAAACGAGCTTTTGATTTGTTGTGGTTGTTGGGGGGAGACAACGTTCCAATATACGAAGACTGGCTATCGATGTACGGAATGATTTGGAACGAGAATATCAAAAGGAAGTGCATAAACGAATGTGTTGTTTCATTACATACATTACATTACATTTATTTGAACTGCAATTGGGTATGACCCGGTGGCAGTAAATTAACAATAATTACAATAATAATAACACTTAACATTAATAATAACAACAATATGAATAATAATAACAATATCAATAATAATAACAATATTAATAATAATAACAATAATAATAATAATAATAATAAAGGAGTACAATACAAGCCGAGCATGCAATAATCCTACTATCACTAATATTAAGTATTATAACAAATATTTCAACTCGTATGATATATAATAATTATAATTATATATCGGTGATGCTAAAATTTAATACAAGCTACATAAATATTGGCTAAATTTATTGTTTTTAATTCATTGATCGCGTTCACTACAATTAACTGCACGACACTGCACTGCACAACACTACACTACACTACACTACACTACACTGTTTTTGCTTTGAGTTACACTGACCAGCACTTCACCGCACTTCACAGCTCTTTCACCGCACTTCACAGCACTTACTCATTTAATGTCTATTACTATCATATTGTTCTAACTTATTTCTAAAACTTCGAACACTTAGAGGAAAAGCTTTGAAAATTGTTGCGGGTAAACTGTTCCAATCTTTAATTGTTCTGTTACAAAAGGAAAATTTTCCAAGATCTGAATTTTGTTTCCTTGTTCGAATTTTGTGAGTGTGATCGCTTCGGCCGAAATAATTTGGTTTTTCTAGTCTAACCTGAATTTCCTTCCAAGCTGTTTGACCTACGTACGATTTATAAAGAGCGCAAAGCCTCGCCCTTGTTCTTCTCATTTCTAGAGGTTCCCATGCCTTTTTTATCGCGTTAGTTCTATAGGTAAACTTATTTGCTTTTCTCTGTATTCTATCTAGATTTTTCCGGTGCGACTTTCTGTATGGATCCCAACATGCCACTCCGTATTCCATGAGAGGGCGAACCAGCGAAAAATATGCTAATTCTTTTGCGTTTGCAGAGCTTTTCTTTAGAATTCGCATTACAAAATGCAAAGACTTCCACGTTTTCCTAACTACCTGATTTATATGCTTCTCCCAACCTAATTTACTATCTATATGAATGCCTAAATACTTGCATGATGAGACTCTTGGGATGATGACCTCACCTAAACGATAGTCTGGTTCCTCATAATTTCGTCCCCGCCCGAATGTTATTGTTTTGCTTTTCGATCCGTTAATTCCCGTGTCATTTTTTTCAGCCCAATCACGTAAATGTTCTAAATCCTGCTGTAATATTTGTTCGTCAGCGCTACTTTTGATTTTTCGGTTTTTCGGTTGTTTTTTTTTTTTTTTTTTTTTTTTTGGTGTGTGTGTGTGTGTGTGTGTGTGTGTGTGTGTGTGTGTGTGTGTGTGTGTGTGGCGAGATAACTGCCAGTCTCTTACACGCTAACGGAACTGTAACTGTTGAACTTCTTTACGCGGATGAGGGGTGAATATGGAACAAAAATATGCAAATATAGCATAAATATGCAAAAATATGCAATATTATAGTGATATATGCGAAAATATGCGAAATAAAAATTGCTTAAATTGATTCTAAATGCCCCAAAACGTACACAATTTGTTGAATCGGAATGTTTTAGTTAAAAAAAATGCAAATGCATATACATCATAGCCCTAGTCTTAACATATGGCCGCGCGAATGGGCGCCAATGCAAAAGGCCGAGCGGTGTAGGCTCAGCGGCGACCCTGTCGCCGGCCCTCGCGCCGCCTGCGGGACACCAAAGGTCAAAGGTCGGCAAGTCGTTAATTTTGTAATATTAAATGATGCGTAGACGCAGAGAGGCTCGTTGCAAGAAGTTAATATTTGCACCGGGGAAGCGCCGCTGCTTTCTGTCTACCTTTGGGGTAATCGGAATGTTTAAGTTGGCAACTCGGTCGTATTTGCTTTGAGAGGGAAATTAAGCGAACTTCGCCAGGAAAGACTAGCACTAGGAAGAAGCGCCTGCGCCCAACTGGTCATTTTTCTCCAGTAAATTTAGAGCCGCGTTTCATTCATAAATTTTCACGCGGGGGAGTTGCACTAGTAGGAGCGCCTGTCTCTCTGAAATATTTAACTACCCCTGTTGCATGCCATTTAACTCGCAAACGTTTGCTTTAACATGCAGGAAGGGAGCGCCTGTATATTTACTGAAAAAATGCAGTTGCCAAGCTGAAAGGGTAGTATAGGTTCACGATCTAAATGTTTGATTGCCGTTTTATGAAAACAGGTAAAACTTTTTATATCGATATTTATTGGTTGTAATGATTTTCCAAACATGTTTGCGTTATACTAATGTTATATTGTACTAATATGTTTTGTATTAGTATGCAAATCAGCCAAATATATTTGCTCTATACTAAAAAATGTGTTTTATAGCATTAGTATATTGAAAATTACCAATGCTGAGTGAAAATATGTTTAATCACGTCACATTCTCATTTTTTTGCAACCATTTCCTTCTTGATATATATGTTTTTATCGTTCCATTTTCGAAACCCTTTTATATCCTACTCTCTTTTGTGAGTCCAAGTTCTTAACAAAATATATTTTTTTAAGTTTCATACGTTACTCAGAGAAACGAATGTCTTAATTTACAATATTGACGGGAATGAAAATGACTGTGCGTGAAAACCATGTCTTGTGAGCTGCTTTCATGATCATGCCACTTCTGTTCCTGAGCTTATGATCAAGTATAGTTAAGAGAAATTTCAAACGAAATGGATACCACTTAAATGTTATGTTAACATTAGATAATGTGATTTTTTCTTGGAACTGAATAGTAGTTTCCTAATCTAGTCACTAGCCTCAGTCAGCAAACCTTATCTCTACTTTAAAATTTACTCAACCATTTCATCCCGTCTCTATTTAATATTATCAAAGTTTGTAATGAAGACACAAATACAGATAAATTCATTAAAATGTGTATCTGTCGTTTCTGTTATGTTTTAGCCGTAATTGTTTTATTTTTCCAGAAAAAATATCTTTATTATTTTTTTATCATTATTTTTATTATTTAAAAATAATAGTTGTCGAAAATACTAACTGTATTCATATACACTGTGGTCTTTACGGATAAATTCTATCATCATTTAAATTAGTGGATAATAATTAGAGATAGATAGATAGATAGATAGATAGATAGAGAGAGAGAGAGAGAGAGAGAGAGAGAGAGAGAGAAAGAGAGAGAGAGAGATTCGATATTTCAAAGCCAACTCGCCGTCCTAAAGTAAAATATCGTGCATTAGTTTAAGGAAATACAATATTTTCCTTTTATTCTGTCGTGTGTTATCAGTGAAACGCAAGAAATTTATTATGGTATTCAAATCTCTGCGGTCCCTCCGTGGCCAGCGAAAGTGCCCGGTCCCTGGGACGCTCGCAAATGAGTTTCACGTTTTCATATTTGAAACGAACCCCTTAGAAAGTTTCCAACTGCAAATGGCTGATACGTCTCCCGCAAGAGAAGATGAATTAAATGTCTAATTGCGATGTTGAATGAGGGTGTACCTCTGAATCCCTAGAGCGACGTCTGCGACAAAGTGCAAAGAACGCACCCCCGCCCCTTCTTCCGTAGCCCCGGACGCTTCCTGGAACGCTTTGAGCCTCGGCTGCCGCTCCCTACGCAGGCGCAAATGGCCGGATTTCGAGGAGAGACAAGGAATTAAAAAACGAGACATCTCAATGAAAGCGAAGCAAAACGTAAATATAACTGAAAACAAGGTAAATAAAAGGACGACATGCTCAAATCTAGAGAGAGAGAGAGAGAGAGAGAGAGAGAGAGAGAGAGAGAGAGAGAGAGAGAGAGAGAGGAAACGAAAAAAGCATCAGAGTAGTGTAAAGAAAACAAAAATTGTATTATAATGCGAATTGAATGAAATTAAGATGAAAATGTACAGGTAAATAAAAAGTAAAACTGCAGTATGAATTATTATTATTATTATTATTATTATTATTATTATTATTATTATTATTATTATTATTATTATTATTATTATAAATCTTTTCCGGTTGAAATAGACTTGTACACATAAAGAGATAAATTTTACTCTGCGATAACCCATGAAATGATGAGAAAAGAAAACTCTTGGATCTATTGGATCTATTGGATTTCTTTAACTTAAGAAAGAGCGGAACGAAGGAAATAATATGAAAGGAAGGTGAGAGAATAATACGAGAGAGTAGGGCAAACACCAGTAAAAAAACAGCTGTCCGAAGAGAAAACAGAAAGAAACAAATCTTCGACCCGCAAAGCCAGTTAGATAGGAATAAAGAAACAAAAGTATATAGAAATTGAATAAAATCAAACTTAAAGTACAGAAATTAATGAATAAAAAGTAAGATATACACGCAAAACGAGAAAGAAAACAGAAGAAAACAAGAACATTAAGGTATATACGGGAGTAAAAGGAAGTTGCCCGAAGACAAAACGGAGAAGCACGAATAAAAAGAACCGTAAGTAGCGCGACGAATAGAAGCTGCCACCAAAAAACCGCCAGCCATCCGCTGCGAATGTGCGGCAGTCAGCGTCGCGGCCAAGACGACGCTGGAGACGGCGGTGCCGGCGGCGGCGGCGACGGCGGCGGCGGCGGCGGCGGCGGCAGCGGCGGCGGCGGCGGCGGCGGCGGCGGCGGCGGCGGCGGGACTTGCACGACAACGACGCTCGCAGCGAGCATTCAGGCGACGTCGGCTGCAGGCGTCGGCGTCGGCGGTGGCGGCGGCGGCGGCGGCGGCGGCAGCGACGATGGCGGCGGGGGCGGCAGACGAGCGGCAGAACAAAAGCCGCTTTACGCGCGACGCCGAGCGACCGAGAGAAGGGCAGGGCGAGCCGGCGGGAAGAGGAGATGAAACTCCGGAGAGGTGTCGCAGGGCGAGGCTAAGCGGGTGGAGGCTGCAGCCTGATGGGGCTGATGTATGGATTGACGAGCTGATCCGCTACGACCTGTTGTTTTATTACTTGGGCACTACGGCGTCTCAGGAGACTTGCTGCTGGGTGTTTCATCGTGGATATCCTACGATTGGCAGAAATTTGTTCCACATCGATGAGGGATGTACTTTATGTGTATAGACCAGAAAATAAGTCCATCCCAACAGTGGAAGTGCAGAATAATTGAAGAGATAAATTCCAAAACCTACTAAGTCAGAAAATACTTTTTTTTTAGCAGAAGCGATTTTATATCTTTAAATATATGATTAAGCACGATTTGTGGAAAAATAAGATTTTTCGGCTCAATAAGACTTCATGACTAAGTACTTGTTAAAAATAGTTTATTTCCATTTATATCTGGTAAGAATCACCAAACACTTATAATCAAGGATAACTTTGAAATAAAAAAAACACTGACTCAGTGTGTTTTGAAATCTACCTCTTCAATTGGAGAAGGGAGTGTTTGCGCGATCCATGATCCATTGTTTAGAGAATTGCTGTGCCATCCGCCTGGGCCTGGAATTGGTCTTACAAAACTGGAAAGGCATGATAAGATCAGCTGGAGGACTAGGATTCTCATCCAGGCGATGATTGGTTTCCATACGCCTGTTTTGGCTTTTTTCCAAAGGGACTCGAATGTAGGCCCAACCGCTCAACGAAGTTTAAACGGGCTCATCTACTTGCGCTCTTGCAGCCAGTATCATCTGACCCTAGCTGTTCAAATAACGCACGGGATGTCATCTCATATTGCCACATGCGAGTTTAAAAAAGCGAGGAGTCTAGAAGGAACGAGAAAGATAGTTGGGAGAGAAGAGAAAATTATTATAGAAGCGCGGTGACCAAACAAAAGAAGACTATGATTAAATAGTACAAAACAATTCCTCGCTATAGGCAAAAATAAAATGTACTTGAAGCACTCTTTCGACAAAAAAAATCCGCAAAAACAGAATGGCAAGGAGAGAGATAACGACAGGAACATTTTTCAGCAGGGTAAATGAGGAAGTAGAAACTGTATGAAAAGAAGTTGAAGTACAAAAGGAATAACTGTAGTTCTGTTACTTTAGAAAAATTGTTGGAGAATGGCACGAAGCCTCGCCTCGCACGAAGAAGTCTTCTGGAGCCGGTTGGCGAAGTCCGGCAGAGAGCGGACTCTGCGGGACAGGAGAACGCAAGGCAAGGCAAAGCAAGGGAGGCATTAAAGCACCATAAGGAATCAGGGATGGGCAAACGTGAGGGGACGAATTATAATGGGAATGGGAGCCAGATATATGTGAGCTTTAACGAGCCAAGCAGTGTTGACCAGCCAGAGGTCTAAGTGGAGGCAAGGGTTTCCGCCAGGGCATCGATTCTGGGAGTGTAACACGTGATAGGCACAGAATTAACAAACTAAGAGGTGAAGCAAGGAGTCGAATCCAGGGTTTGAACCAGGCACTAAATCTGGAATTCGGGAGTGGGAGCAGGGAAGAGAGCCAGGGAGATAAGTCAGGAGAGCGACCATTCTATGTAGGGTCTAAGGACGAACCAAGAAGGCTTCACCTAAGAGAAGTAAACCAGTGTGAGAGCCAGAAGCAGACGAGGCAGAGATGGGCGTGTCACAGTGAGTGAGCAAGCAGAAACGGGCCGGGACTGAGCGAGTCGAAGTGCTGTGGGGTAAGCCCCGGGTGGGTGAGCCAGAGAGGGCGAGCTGTCGTGACCGGGGGATGGGCGAGTCAACAGTGAGAGAGTCCAAGATAAGTGGAAGTCGTAGCAGCAGAAGCCAAAGAAGCGCTCGAGGCGGTGCAGGCAGGGGGGGGCGAATAGTAGACGCGAAACGGGAACAGTAGTGTGGTGGAAGTGGAGGGGAAGGGAGGGGGCAAGAACGTAACGTTGCGGAGGTGGAGACGGAGGGACGGAAGCGACTATTAGGTGGGAAAGGGGGTAAGAACGGTTGAACGGTAACGACGTTGAGTATGGACGGGACAAGTTCAACAGCGTGGACTGGAAGGGGATGGGATAGGGCAATGGGGAACGGTGAAGGAAACGAGATTGCAGCTGGACGGGGTAGAGCGCGGTGGAATGGACCAGGGGCTGGGGACTGGGCGGAGGCGTAGGAGAGGCAGGAAGTGTGAGACGTGACCGGGGGTTGAGGTGAGCGGGCCGGACCGTGGCAGGACGAGGGGCGTGGCGGGGACGAGGGGCGTGGCGGGGACGAGGGGCGTGGCGGGGACGAGGGGCGTGGCGGGGACGAGGGGCGTGGCGGGGACGAGGGGCGTGGCGGGGACGAGGGGCGTGGCGGGGACGAGGGGCGTGGCGGGGTCGAGGGCGTGGCGGGGACGAAGGGCGTGGCGAGGACGAGGAGCGTGGCGGGGACGAGGGGCGTGGCGGGGACGAGGGGCGTGGCGGGGACGAGAGGCGTGGCGGGGACGAGAGGCGTGGCGGGGACGAGGGGCGTGGCGGGGACGAGGTGCGTGGGGGTGTTGAGGGGCGTGACGGGGTCGAGGGGTGTGGCGGGGACGAGGGGCGTGGCGGACAGTGGCAGGGACTAGGGGCGTAGTGGAAAGTGGCAGGGACGAGGGGCGTGGTGGGGACGAGGGGCGTGTCGGATCGCAGACGCGCCGCGGGAGCGCAAAACGCGGCTGTCCAAACAGAGCGTGTCCATCAAAATTGCGGTTCTTGCCGGCGGTGGCGGCGCGGCGCGACGCTTGAGAGAGCAACCGACACACACGCCTCCCCACCCCTACTCCCACCCCCACCCCTGCGGGCGCGCACTATCAATCTCTGTCGCACGCGCCCTCCGCTCCACTCAAGACTCGGCGCCCGCGCCTCTGCTCGATCCCTCTCTGCGGCAGACACTTCATGTTCGGACGATTTCGGACTATTAATATTCATTCTAGGTTTCTAGGAGTTCAGCGACCGAAACGTCCAAGAACGCGAAGCAGAATGCTGTGGATTCGAAACCCGCGTAATGCATGGGGATTTTCACCACTTTTGGTGAAGGAGGCTTTACGTTCATCACACGTACTATCACGTATGAACGAATTTTCCGTCTATAAAAATTCATCTGACATCATTCATCCTTCATGATCACCTCGACTATCTTCCATCCAGTGATATATAATAACAAACCACCATTTGATCATTACAGGAAGGTATTACTTCACTCGTCTTCTCCCTCACCTACATCCGGGTAATGATTATGGCACTTATCATCGATTGAAAACTCACTCCGGTTTTGGGGTCACTTTAATAGAAACTAAATGGAATAAAAAGAAACTAAACTAACTAAAATAGAAAAAACAAAAGGGTTGTTGCAGACGTACAGTAAAAAGTATCGAGAACTATTGAAATGAGGAATGTTTACATCTTTTGGAACAATACAATCACTATTTATTGTGAACACAAAAATGAACATGTTTCTAAAAATGAAATGGAAATATTTTATATTTATCAATAAACATTTGGCATTTAAAACACTCTTCAAAGTTACGATAACTCGTTTCGTTAACAATACCTTTCAATCACGGGTTTTCTCATTGAGGAAATGTCTAATACTTTCAATAGTTTCATTACAATCCACAGAATAAAATAATAAACAAGTTACCGCAGATAAGAGTTAAGTTTACGATATTATTAAAGTTTATTGTTTATTCAAAAACAGCTAATAATAACAAGTGATAAATATCTGGATCCCAATATTTTTCAATTAAAGTATAATTTACGAAATTTGCTTGAGAAGAAAATTCAAACTTCGTTCTTAACGAAAACTCTTGTTCTTTTTAAGATAAATCTTTTTGCAATTTTCTGCATGTCAGAGACTTAAATGGAAATATGAAACTATACCAAACTTATAAAAGTCCCTTTTTCTATTTGAGAAAATTATTCTGGAATCAATTGAGTCTTACTCCTGACGTAGTTACCAAGTTTCAGCTCAAAAGATACTAATATGATGGAGTTATTCGTTACACATCCATCCAGATACAGATATCCATACACACAACCCAATTTTCGAGTACCAAATTGCGTGCGTCTCCTCACCACCCCCGCAAATCCTAAAAATATCTGGAACAATCCTAAATGATTTTAATTCTTTTTTTAATAATATTTATTGATCCTTGTTTGACAAAAAATTGTCTTTTAAGGGTATGAAAAATTACATTATCATACAGAATATGAGGAGAAACTAAATAGCAACCTCTAAACAAATGACTGATATGTGGACTTTTTTTTTAAATTTTTGAGTCATAATGATCTTAAAAAGAAACTATGTTTATAAATAATACATGATTCATGAAAATGTTTTACAATAAATGATTTTAATTCTAATGTGTATGCAGAGTTAGAGGCCAAAAAAGCTTAATCATGAATTTTACGACCGCAAATTCGAGTTTGCATTGTTGAGGAAATTACAATACATTTCCTCCCTATAGTATAAAGATGAAAAGTAAACACTAATTACAAAACTTGAAAGCATTACCAACTTATGTCACAGCTTGTAAAGCTCTTTTTGTCAAATCGTTCTTTCGAAAGAGACCACTCCCGCTCGTACCGATGGACGTATTGCGTCGCTACGCCTCTATAAACTCGGGCGCGGATGCAATGAGTCATGGGCGACACGACAACGGCTCCATCTGTGAACGCGATACATTCTATGTAAAGAAGTAGTTGTTTTATTTCTCTCTACAAATAGCAATGCATATATAGCAATACATAAGCAAAGTAAGATGCGCGATAGCGCAGTTGCATAAGGATATGTACGTACTCTATCCTGTTTTTACAACACGTAATGTTAGTGTAAAATATTTTTACAGCACGTAATATAAATGCAAAATATGCCCTCCTTTTTCATTAAATTTGTTCACAATTGAGGCATTCGGGTATTCGAGAATTTCTGACATTTTACAAAACTAAAATTATTGACTTACCACGGCTCTCTTAAATGAGAAACATGGGTTTTCTTTATATCATATTCGTTTTAGAATCCAGAAAATTGACAATGAAATACATTCATAATTTATGTTTTATTAGTTATGTGTAGCACACTTCCACTAATACGACCGTTGCAATTTCGTAAGTAATGTGAAATGTCAGTTATCACTATCTCCGCCCGAACGCCACAATTGTAATTCTGTAAATGTAAATATTTAAATGCTTAGGAGGAAGAACAGGTCTTACGGCCTGAACCTCGCCAGTAATAAACACATTACTATTATTATTATTATTATTATTATTATTATTATTATTATTATTATTATTATTATTATTATTATTAATGTTACATTAACATTTTAACTGCGCATCCCGGTGAGTGAGGGGTGAGCTTACTGGCCTCTGAATCCCCAGTGCCTGTGTTCGATCCCGGCCGAGGTGCGTGGATTTTCGAAGGGTGGAAAATCCACAGTAGTCATGTCACTTGTGGCATGTAAAAGAACCCTGGCGTATGCCCGACAAAATTAAATCCCTCCGACAACATCCCGCCCTAACAAGATCTCGCTTTCTCCCAACCTGACAGTTCGGATACAGTTAACTGAGACCGTCATCTGGCGGAGAAAGTGTGTCACACTCCAGGCGCATCAGGGGATCGCCCGCGAGGCGCACCTGCCCGAAAAGTCCCCGGACTCGCATCGGAGGTAGACTTCCAATGAAGCCTGTGTCGAAAAAGAGGCTGGCATCCAACTGCTTTTAATATCCTCTTAGGTGGATCACCAAGGTTTGCACACGAACTATGTATTACTACTACTAATATTTTAGCTAGCGTCCCTCTGCTGAGCTCGTCAAAATGAATAGTCGTCAAAAGGTAGTATAATGAATGTACTAATTGAATTGATTTCAATTCGTCCATCCTCAACATTTGTTAGGCTAATGTAGTTAACAAGATAATTACACCATAGAGTTTATAACTACGTAACATGTTCTGTATTGAATTATTAGTTTTGTTTGAAGAAAACTACTCAATTTCGTGTAATCCCCACTCACTCAATTACAAGGTCCAATAACAATGGAATTACAGAGAAGAAATAAAAAAAATGTGGTGTACTTCGCCAACCGAAACCGCGAAACCAAGTTTTCTTATTTATCTGGAACGGTTTGAAGCTATATTCACGGTACTCTAGTTATTTTCAGTAATTAATAATTATCATCAATGCAAATGGACAAAAGAAGCATTGTTTAAAATTGAAGACCATTGATTGACTGATTCATTTATTCATTGGAGATTCCATGCGTGTCGACTTATCATGTCACTCTTGTGACATGTAAGAGAACCCTGGCGTATGCCCGGCAAAATTAAATCCCACAAGTCATTAGTAGAGACCGGAAAAATATGTAGTATGAAACGTCAAAATATGTACATAAATATGTAATGAAAACAGAAAGAATATGTAGCAAATATTTAAAATCGAATATAATATTTACTATTAAAATGCTCTAATTATAAAACACATTTACATAACACATTACATTTATAAAAAATTATCTAAACAAATTTTAAAAATAATACAAAATATGGCGATATCTACGAACAGCAATGACTGCAACTTACAGCTCTCTCATCAAATTACACGTCGGCGAACCCCAAAGTTTCTCGGAAACTAAGGTTAAAGGTCTCGAAACGCGACGTCAGTGATACTTTTCACACTTTAAGGTGAAAATGATCTCAGTCGCTGATGGGCACTTCCCGCCAATGAGACAACTGGAGCAGGTGCGCCGGACTGTAAGAACATCACGTGCCTTCGCGTAGGGTATACGAATGTAGGCGTAGGGTACACCTGGAGTAGACGGTACGCAGTAGTAATGTAGGGAAAATGCTGATGCTTTAAAAATACTTATTTTCAAAAAAATTCATAAAATTGAAGAATATTTATAAAATAAAAATATATTTTGCAAAATAGCAAAATATGTATAATATGTAATGAAAAAGTGCATATTGTATTAGAACGATGACGATTTGCCAAGATTACAAATTTGAGAATGGTAAATTGAAAAGCAAAAAAATTGTAATTACATAAATGTCCGGTATGTAGTCATTAGTTCCGCAAGTGTAGTGCAGGTTTTTGTTTGCTTGAGATGTGGTGGTGGTGATGATCTCCCCCCGCTTACCGGCGATATCCGCCGCTGACCTACTTGTCGGCTAGTCGGGTTTCCTTAATCAGGTATCTCCCTCTAGTGGAGCACCACTCCAGTTGGGACAAGCTCTAAGCTCCTGATTGGTCTCCCGACATTGTGTGTGAGTGTAATGCATGTAAGTGTCTGTGTAAGTAATGGATGATGATAGAACAAGGAAGAGGAAGGAAAGATCGCGTGCGATCCCCGGCTCGTTTGTTAGGATACTGCTCCGGCATTCACCTGGTGTTGATCGGAGAATCTACGGAAAACTACTGATCAGAACAGCCGGCCGCTAGACTTCTCCTCCAGACAGCAGCGGAATTCGACCTAGCTATTCAGCTTGTGTCGAAAATCCTGCCTCCGACGGAACTAGAACCCTAGTAACTCCCAGTCATACTTAAAAAGTACTTTTTTAAACAAATATTTTAATTGGCAATATTACCATTTATGTTTGAATTAAAATTGTTTTACATACAAAAGGTGTGCTCAGTGAAAGAAACGCCTCCTGTATTATTTCAGTAGTATACATAACTTTTGCGGCTCTCACAGGCCACCAATCTTTATAAATGAGGTCTCCAAAGAAAGAAATTTCACGGAGACGTGAAGAATTGCACTTTGACGTAAAAAATATGAAGGATGTGTTTAAAAAACGCATTTAAACATTTATGTCTAATGCAACGCACAACATTCTGCCGCAGTTTTGAATCTGTATCGTTAAATCACTCCTAAACGAAGCGTTTTAGGGACTTAAAAACTAAAATTTTAAGGCCTCAAAGAAACTTTCTTCACACCGTAATCTACAGGATGAGATTGTCTTGAACATTCTATTACATTTTTGCTGTTTCGATGTTTCTCGATTATACCCCACCCGTTCAGAAGATGAAGAATGTGCAACTTTATGTGAAATTAAACTAATTACTTGATATTCTACGCAGTTGAATGACACGGATGTACCATTCGGTAATAACATTAAATAAGAATAGTTTGTATTGACAAGGGTGTATCTGATTGTTATCAGTTGCAAGGGAACATATAGAACAAGTGACGGAGGATAAGGTCTGGAAGAAACAGATACATTACAGGTTTAATATGGAAAAGGGAAAATAGGGAAGAGGGTGAGGTTGAACATTCGAGAATTCTCGCACGGGTACGCTAGTGAATTTTATTTTACAACTTCGTACATACAGCAGTTGAATAACACACTTATTCATAATATACACAAATACTACTCTATATACTAAGTATAAACGTATGTACTCAGTGTTTGATGAGTAACTGCATCGAATTTGTCTTTCGGATCAACAATATTCTTTTACGTGCCTCTCCCTTATATCGAAAGAACCCATTCGCCTTGCGGACGTCATGAATTATTGATCAGCGCCAAGAAGAAAAGAAGTTGATGGCTTTCAAGATATTAAGCTCTCTACGTATCGTCACGTCGCACACTCCTTCCTTTCCCCTTGCATAAAAGCCCTTCCACAGAGGCTGTACATTTTAATACGAAAACGTGCCTCGCGACCCATCCCCAGCCACACGTACGTTAGCCAGAGCGGACCCTTTAAGTTTTCCCCTAACAAGGGCAAAAGGTGGGCGTGATCCGGCCTAGCATCGGCCCTAACAAGAGCGAAGTCGGAGCGGGGAGCAGGGCGGGGCGGCGAGGTCTCTGGAGACTTGCAGAAGGCGGCGGTGGCGCCGAGAAAGTCGTCGAGCGAAGGGAGAAGCCGACGGTGGCGCGGCTGTCGGCTGGAGGATAAACGAAAGAGGAACACTCCACTTGGAAGAGAGGTCTTGGGGCTGCCGGCTGGCGCCCGGGGGCGCCCCTGCCACGCCGCCACGCCAGCGCCCTGGATAGCCATTTGCATATTTCATTTTCGTTCCAGATGCCTTTTAAAAACAGCGGGGAGAGTGGCCGGCGCCCAAATTTCGGCAGCATGCACCCATCTCTGCCCTCGCCTCCGCCCGCGCCTCCGCCCTCGCCTCCGCCCTCGCCTCCGCCCTCGCCTCCGCCCTCGCCTCCGCCCTCGCCTCCGCCCTCGCCTCCGCCCTCGCCTCCGCCCTCGCCTCCGCCCTCGCCTCCGCCCTCGCCTCCGCCCTCGCCTCCGCCCTCGCCTCCGCCCTCGCCTCCGCCCTCGCCTCCGCCCTCGCCTCCGCCCTCGCCTCCGCCCTCGCCTCCGCCCTCGCCTCCGCCCTCGCCTCCGCCCTCGCCTCCGCCCTCGCCTCCGCCCTCGCCTCCGCCCTCGCCTCCGCCCTCGCCTCCGCCCTCGCCTCCGCCCCCGCCTCCGCCCTCGCCTCCGCCCTCGCCTCCGCCCTCGCCTCCGCCCTCGCCTCCGCCCTCGCCTCCGCCCTCGCCTCCGCCCTCGCCTCCGCCCTCGCCTCTGCCCTTGCCTCTGCCCTCGCCTCCCCCCTCGACTACTACTCTTGCCCGTCTCTTTCTCCGCCAGTCTCCACGTCTCTGCTCACGCACCGTCTCTGACCCATCTTCTACCCATTCTCCGACCCTATCTCGCCTTCTAACCCGTCTGCGACCAGCCTGACTGACTCCACTCCCACCGCCTCCCCGCTTCACCGGCTCCGAGACGGTTTTGAAAGGTGCCTCCACCACCGACTTAATGCGTCATGTCGAGCGCCATTTGCATATTTTATTTGCGTTTAAGGGCCCTCTCAAAAGTGCTGAGAGTGCGCGTATTCAGATTCATTATTTGACCCTCCCTCCGCGTTCATATTTAAAGCACGTGGCGATGAAAGTCAACTATTTAAATCAAGGGGCGAACCAGAATATTCCACGTGTAATTAATAAAACGTGCATTGAAAACATCATTAACTGTATTAGACCATCCTATTTTTAAAAGTAAATATTTGATACGTGCTTGCAACTCGTTTCTCCTTTGATGGTCGCATCATTCATTGCTTTCAGTATTCATATTATTTCTCCGCAATTTCTAAAGACGTCGCATCTGAAGAAAGATACTGCTGAAAGTCCACGAAATTTATGACACAAGCAGCAAAAAGAAACGGACGTTTACATATTCAGTTTGTAAAGTAGGTAATAACACTTCATTGAGTTGTTTGTATTCGTATAACCAAGCTTTCCTGATACGATAAACCGAATCTTAAAATTATTCCTAAGTTAGTTCAGTTTGCATGAGAACCTGGGCTTAAGTCAGGTCATTCTTACTGTCTCGTCCAATTAGGGCTTTCTCCATCTGGCTTCGCTCCCAGTTTCGCAGACTTCCTTTCGCAATAAAGGTAAAGGGGGGACAGTCTTCCCACTCTAGATTTTTTCACCTGCTTCATGAACATTATTACTTTGTATGGTGTTGAAACTGCTATACAGAATAACCCATATCAATCTTTTTATTTACATCTTTTATTCGTCTTTAATGAGGTCATGCTTTGTACACTTAGCCCTTATTTATATGAAATTAATATTCTAATTATGTATCTCAAAGTGATGAATATACGCTTTTACACTTTCTGTGCATTACATTTCTAATTTAAAGCAACGTGCAATGAAACATTATTCATTTTCATCTTAACAAATAAACGTTCATGGAAACCGTGGAGTTTAATACACGTTATATCCGAAAAATGTTAAAGTATTTAATACACTCCCTGTTACATATTTCCTCTACTCTAAGAATAAGTACGGTGCCACTAGCAAAGATAACCTACGCAGCCCTTTTCCTTCCAATGCGCTCAATAACCCCTTTAAGAATTTACGGCAATTTCGTAATTAAGAATCGTCCCCAGGATTAAGAAAAATATCTATTTAAAATATGTTATATCTAATAAATTACTGGATGTAGAAACATAACCACACGTTCATACAATAGCCGTGAAAAACTTGTGATCGAACAGACATGAATGTGGGTGAAAATGCTCTCGCGAAACCAGGAGTTTCCTCCTCACTTTCCAATAAAATGTTTCTTTATTTTATTTACTTCATTGATATTTACTTCATTGGTAGAGTCAGTTACACACAAAAATTAGATGTTGATACGTAAAATTGTTTCATTTACCGAGGAGGCTAAAGCCCAGAGTAGCGTGACTCATGTTATATGGGCAACCACGAATAAATAATAATGAAATATGCTCTCCTCTAAAAACATTCATTACATCAGCTCATGACTTGGAAAATCAGTTTCCATCCTCAGAGGCATCAGCGAAAAACGGGTCGCGCTGATGTTATGAGTAACGCAATATGATTCTATTTATTATCCAAAAAATTCTCTTAATATCTTGGCTGTTTCAGTCAGTCAAATATTTTTTACTCGCGAAAAGAGGAGCAAATAAAATCTAAGGCGTACTATTGAAAGTGTATGGAATGAATTTTAAATTGAAGCTACTAGTTGGTGCATGTTAACAATGGGACTCTTAAACAAGCACATAGTTTCATGTGGTGAGTGTCGAAAATGGATGTTATAGTAGTCACTGATGACGCTAGTATGTTTGTATGCAGTTATATCTTCATTGCCATCCTAAATACCTAATCTTTTTAAGCATACCTAGGATGAATTGTTTTGAAATATAGATGATGGTGATATGAATTACGACAGAGCAATAATGGAATGAGAGGCAGTGGAAACTGTAACCTTACGAAACCTGCCACCACCCCACATTGTCCACCTCAAATTCCACATAAATCTGACCCAGATCTGACCCGGATACCTAGAGGTGGGAGGTGAGTAGAGTGGCCACCGCAGCACGGGTCGCCCTGTGAGGGAGTGCAGTGTTGTGAAGTTGAGAGAAACACATTAAAACTCAGGGATTAGCAGTATGGTGAGGTGAAGTGAAGTGTGGCGAGGTGGAATGCTATGGAAGCTTGCAAGGTAAAATGTGCATGTTAATTTGTAAAGTTTGTAAATTTTGTAAAATTTTGTATAGTTCTTAAGTTCTGTAATGTTTAGTTAGTGTATTCTGCCACCAAGTTCTCTAACTTACTTGCAGAATTAGTAATAAATCTAAATCTAAATCTAATTCCACTATCGTACAGCGCCAGATTTCAAGTACGCACACTTCGTTCACCATCATACATTTCGTCCAACACTGGCAGTTCGATATTTGACTCTGTCCGAATTGTGATCCGCCATCATCATGACACTGAGTAATAGAGCATGATATGTACAGTCAATGCTTCTCGAAGTCGTTCTGTTAATCATCCCCGTATTTTCGAAGTGACGGATTTCTGTTCAGAAGAACCGTCATTTCAACGTGACATCCCGTGCTATAAAGTGGAGGTACTTTCCAAAATGTAATAGAAGATCCCCAAATTTCATTTTGTAGATTACGGCATCATAAGCTTATATCTTGTATCTTTAAGTTCACAAACACATGGTTTTAAAGACCTAGGTCACATCGCTTTTGAGTTATGTTTGATCGAAATGTGTTACAACGTAGGTTGCATATTGCATGCATGCGTGCGGTCGTTTCTCGTATATCTTAATCTACTAACTACCACTTTTTAGCCTTCATCTGTTTGGTGCAGAACTGGGGGAAAGGTAATTCTTCTTCGTTAGTTACACACTTACGGAGGTTTGGGTTTCTTACGTCATCTTTCCTTAGCGCATTCCTACATAAAAGGGATTTAGTTGGTGGTCAGTCATTCTTTATGTTTGTTTGATAGAAAATATATACTCAAGCCCTAGCGACATTTATGTTCTAAAATTCTTCACGGTAAAAGAAATAGTGAGTGTATGGAATTTTTTCTGAATATCAAATTAAAGTACGCTTTTCGTACTATAACATTCTATGATGTGCAGAGACGAAAGTCTCTCCGTGTTCAGCTCAGTTCGTGGGCAATGCTGGTTGCGAGCGGGGGGGGGGGGGCGGTGAGGGGGTGATTGGAACGGTCGATGCGAGCGGAGTCGGTCGCCCCCAGTCACTGCGCTTTGTCCACCTGAACCACTGTTAATGACAGCGCAGGCGTTCGGAGCGGCCCCCTGTGGAGCGGGTGGGATGTCCGGGTATTCCAAGAAATGTTTTTTGTAAGTTAACCCTCACAGCCACAGGTTCAATGTTTACTTGCCAAGCCATAGATAGGTCTCTAAGACCTCCATGTTTTATACAGAGATGTACTTTTTAAATTAATTTCCGCTCTTTGTTGTTTTCTAAAAACGTTTTAATACAATACATTAATTATATAGTGTAAATATAATGTTAAGTAGTAATATTTTTCTCTTAAATAATAATAATAATAAGAAGAAGAAGAAGAAGAAGAAGAAGAAGGAAGAAGAGAAATCAAAAAACTGAATCAGTATCAACGTGAACAAAATTAATTTATAAAAAACAAAAACCAGATCAATAACGAAGAAGATACAACGTACACCAGTTAAATTTTAATTATTTTTACACTTTTTTCTCTGTTAAAATCATACTCTACAGCAGTAAAAATGAACTGACACACAGAAATATCTTTGTTTTGCAAGGAAAAATTTGCTTCTAACTTTTCAAAAAACTGATTTTTTTAAAATCAAAATTCAACCATTTTTTCATGCGCTGACGTTGTTTCCATGACAAATAATTTTTGAAGATTTTTACAAATTTCTTCTTTTAATTTGTTGGCAATATTTACAAGTACAAAATCATGCTAATTCACTCAGATCTCTGGATAAATAATAGTTTTAATTTGAATCCAAAATTAATATATTGATTATTAATAGTTTTTTTCGGTTTTATAATTTTTTATCACAAAAACTATTGATTTAAGGTGTATTATTTAGCATAGTTTTTAAGATAATACTTAGTTAAATGTATCCTAAAATTTTCATAGCTTTAAAATGATTATCTCAAAAATGATTATCTCAATTAATGATCTCAAAAACGGTAAATATGGAAAACAAGGGACGAAGTTAGAGTCATGAGATTTGCTTCCCTTTCTACTCTAACAGATGCATGATGCAGCGACTTACCTTTTAAATCATAACTCAAAAACTATTGCAGATATCGAAATAATTTTTCACCAAAATATTTCTGAATAATTAATGCATAGGAAATAAAATATTTTCAAA
Source organism: Teleogryllus occipitalis (assembly GCA_011170035.1). NCBI lineage: Eukaryota > Metazoa > Arthropoda > Insecta > Orthoptera > Gryllidae > Teleogryllus > Teleogryllus occipitalis. The sequence goes on from BLKR01000554.1 coordinate 134,804, forward strand.
AATCGATTTTTTTAAGGTTTTGAGGAGTATCTTCCCCCTTAATGAAACTAATAAAAGAAACTAAAAGTAAATCTGCAAAGTTAAGATAATTGGTTCTAAATAGTTTATCTTCGTTATATAAAGAACTAGGAACATCCAGATAAAGATGTAAGAATCTTTCAACCTATATATTTCAGCTGAATTAAAAATTAACTAATGAAAATGTATTGTCAGCTTGAAATTATACTAAACTCGAATTAGCAATTGCTTATACCAAATAAAAGTTAACAACAAATTGATGCCACATGTAGGTATCAGAGACTTATACATGTTGGAACTCCCAGCCTCATGTAGGACTCTCATACCTCCTCTCTAACGAAAAAAGCTTGCTTATCCGATATTAGGTGATTTAGAAGAGCGTTGAAATCAGCAATCGGTCTTCAAGATACGAAATGAGATTTACGTGGTGATCTCACGAGTAAAAATAGCACAGGAGTGCCAATAATCGCTAATGAAAATTCTCTGTAGGTTCCACAGGCCTACCTGTGCCGGGGACAGTTAAAACTGGGAGACATGGCTCAGGGAATCAACTGATGTTATTGCAGTGCTTCTGGCCGGAAAATCTTAGGGTTCAAGTTTCAACTGTGGCAGGAATTTCGACATTCTTTAGCTACGTAGCTAGGTAGAGTTCTGCCGTCATCAAGAGGAGATTTGTAGTGGCTGGCTACTCTGATAGATAGCTTTCCGAGGTTTCCCCTATCAACACTAAGGGAATGCCTGAGTAGTACCCTAACAAACGGTCCTCAGACCGCGCGAGATCATTCCTTCCTTATCCTTGTCACATCCTCACTCCTTACTTACACACACTTACACTTACATGCACAACATTATCATACATGCCGGGACAGCGGTTCTGGAGCTTAGAACGTATTTCAACTGGGTCGGTGCCCCCCTGATGGGTGATACCTTGGTGGGGTAAATCCCGTTAGCCGACGGTACGTCGGCTCCGAATCTCACCATCCAGTGGGGGAAGATCATCGCCATCTTCCGAGCAAAAAAATATCACTACACATTCGAGACTGATGACCTTAGCAGTCGACGCGTCCAAAATTGCAAATCAATCTATCGAGTAAGTTAAAAATTTAATGAAGGTTTTCCATTGATATTGTATATGTTACACGTAGTTCTTCGCTTAAAACACTACGAGAGCAAAAACTCGGTTTCCATTTTTCATTTTTAAAATTAGCTATTAGTGGCCGAGGTGTCAAAATAACGTACATGGTATTTGTTGTTATCCATTTTCTTTCTCTTCGATGAGAAATGCAGTTTAGTATTGTTAATAGTTGGTGTAGTAATGAAGTTTGATAATCATTGCATTGGTGCAAGTGTTTGTATCTTCAATTCATACCTGAATTCATAAGTGGAATTCATAGAGGAAAGAATTATCTCCTTAGTCTATGGTGATACTTTGGTAATTTACCTAAGAAGTTTTCAATCAGTCTGGTATGTATAAAGTGCTCAATAGTATGTAGTTAATTCATAAAATAATTGTAGAATAATAAAACTTTAAAATTTTAAATATAAATAATGTGGGTGTCAAAACACCCGACCTGTTCTTCAATGCAATTTTACGTACTCGGAATGTTAAGATTAAATGTCTTTACAATAGTATCACTTTGCAATAGTGGTTACATACAGTCAGCATAAATAATTAGGGTTACCCGACGTAGAACAATCGTGTGTCTAAAAAGCGGGAACTACGAGTACGATACACAATTGAAAAAATATAAATGTATTCTTTGAATTTATCTTTCTTCTGAGGAGGGTTTAGGTAGTTTGTGTTTGAAAGTACTTAAAATTAGTTCGAATAATAGACACTATATTGCCGTTTGTAAACCTTGGACTCTGAAAACTTCCTATAACGAATTACCAATATTACTGACCCTTCGGAAAATTTAATCGAGATAGGGTGATATAGAGTGTTTCAGGCGAACAAGCCAGACCCAGCCAATTACTTTCAACATCATAAAATAAAATTTCGTATGCACTTTTTTTATAAACTGCTCATTTCCATAGATTCACTTAACACTCTAGAGGGCACTGAATTCCGATCAAGATGATCTAATGCATTAGGGAGACGGGCTGATTGGCAATCATGTTCCTACATCCACCTAGGCCACGTAGCTTCCAGCAGCCCTAGATTTGTGTCACGTCTCCCTCACAACCTAACAAGCAGCAACCGTAATCTCAGTATGATCAGTGCAACGATGGAGGAACCTTCATCTCTAAAGTATTTTAGTGCTTAGAGAGTAATATTTTCGCAGTTCATTCATTGCCTTCTAGAATATTGAAAAGGAAGTATTTTGCTTATCTTACTTTGTTGTCTGAAATCTTCAATCAGCTCATTATTTTCATGTATCACGTTTTTTTTATTTTTGAGTTCCCTTGTCACCTCCACGGTCATCTTGAATCAAAAATTCGTTCGGCGCCTTTTGGCACATTTTCATTGGGTTGGCACAGTGACAATCAGTGCCATCATCGGTCTGCTAACCATCTCCGCACTGATACTTGTCTTCACGCCTAGAGTCCAGGAGGGACCATAGTTAATTACATTTTCGTAGTAAATTCTTGGGCTACATGCAAAAGTCAGTGGGCAATTAGACTTATTTCTGACTCTTGCCTAAAATGGCTTTTTTTCTATTTATTCTATTTTTTATTAATTTATTCCAAACCCCGATTTTATTTCAGTACTGGCCAATTTAAACAAAATGTTGGTAATGGTCAGACACTCGACTCGGTAATGGCCAATCGATATTCTATCCCCAAAGCATGTCACCACCAAACATTGTTTAAATAATTTTTTTTCGAATCCTCACCACTATAAGGCTTAACCAAGTTCTGTTTTGAAGCAAATTTGAAACCAGTGAGAAGTTCTCAGTTCAAATTTTTCAAAATTATGGTTGAATTACCCACTACTGATGCAGTGGACACTGCTGGTTTACCTACTACCTACCAATTAAATAAATGTTGTAAAATTAAATTAAATTTCGGATCATTTTTCAAAAGCAAAAAATGTCTTTTCAGAAAGTTCCAACCTTTTCTTGATATTTTTAGTTAGAAGCTGTACTGTGAATCCGTTTTTGGGCCAGCTGATGGTTGTGTAGGCTCTCCGTCCATACGTCGAGGCTCTGCCAGGTGTCCTGTCGTTTCTCTTAGGACAAGGACAACTTGAACTTATGGGATATGAAGGAGTGCTAACATTTTGTTATCAAGCGGTGATTTTTAGCTTTCTAAAGATTTATGATTAATTTATTTTCAAAGATTTATTTTTCTTTCTTTGTAGCTTAAATCTGGAATTTTACATAACTCATCTATCGCAAGTGTAAGTTCTCTCTAGCGTGCAAGTTGATAGAATTAAATGCGGTTACCTACTCAATGTTTTCAAAATGACAATAAGCTTTTTTCAATTAAAAATACGTAAAAGACTAATAAAATTATATTCAAGAATAATTATTTTTTATTATAATATATATTATCAAATTATATTATTATTATCAAATTAATAACTTAATTTTGAAACTACCATGACTATCGTTGTTTCGACGTGAAACTGTTCTGCTTGATCAAACGGTGATGAAATTGTTTGGATTTGTTTGTGTAAATAACGCATTAAAAAATAATTCATTTGTACATTAATTTATTACTCCACACCCCCCGGAAGTAATATGCTGATCTATCTCATGCTAGTGACAACCTACCTGAAAGACTGTACCTATGTACTCCACAAGTTTGGCACAGCTTAACATGATACCTCTTAACGACACTTAAAAAATACACATTCAAACATTTGATAATAAAAAAGAACATCATGAGATAATCAAATAAGTATAATCAAATACACTGACATAATGAAACTTTTGAAAATGTAACCGGTGTTGCCAAATAGGATAGGTCTCCCCTAGTGTTAAAATATTTTTCACAAAATACATAATATATTTCCCAAAAAAGTTTTAATGGGTCGTCCAGACACAAGATATCCGTTCCAGAAACAAATTCTGGAAGTTTTTTCTAATCGATTCTATATGTTTCTTTTAGTGTTGATTTGAATTTGAGGTTTTGTATTGCTGAGATCGAATTCCCCGAAAATGTCGACTTCATAAAGGAAATAGCAAAAGACACTAACAATGTCGCGCATTTTTCAGATTTTCCCTTATATCTCGATAATAGGGGCACTATCAAAAAGTCATTCATACACAAATTTAAAGAAGACAAAATTATCTACAAAATAAATATATTCACTTTAATTTTTTGACAATTCTTTCAGGCACTAAAGAACGCGGAAGAACTGTCCTGACCTATTAAATTGCGATCTTTTTTCTTTTACTATCAACTGTTTTTCTATCCAAAGTCGAAACACTAGTAGGAGGAGATTTCTACGTAGTGTTTGTTGTAAGTTGGGTAAATTGCACAGTTATCATGCCTTTCCTTTCACCCACACCTACAGAAAAGAGTCAGGAATAATTCTTATCCATGTTTTTTGAAAAGTTAGAGAATTCTTTTGCAGTTTACCGAACGGTTTTAAATGCGAAAAGAAGAAAAGCGAAAAAGGCGAATGCAGGGGACCAAACAAAAGTCAAACTTGGGATGATTTAATTTGACAATTTGACTTGCAGCATCCCATCTCCTTCGTCGGTGGATGAAAGATGTCGGAGAAGTTTCTGCAAAAAGTCGTTTGAATCTCGCTTTCTTCCCATCCCACGGAACTAACAAAACTGCTACCGCAGGCAACTCTCAGAACATTTTATTAATGTAATATTGCATACACCGTAAGCCTTCTTTACTATTGTTTTGCAGAAAATTCTCAGGGAAAGTGTAACTAATTAATGTACAGATTTTTTACAAACATGTCTTAATTTGTATCAGTCCAGATTCCTTAATTAGCATAAATTAGTAAACTTTTTGATTGCCGACCTAATTGGCCGAGAACGCTAGAGCGTGTGCCGACTCAGGGCCTCGCTCGGAAGGGTCGCGGGTTCGAGTCACGCCGTGGGCATAGTTGTATGTCTCTTGTCTTTCATGCATGTGTGTTATCGCGGAATACATGTACATTATTTTACAACACTTTGCCAGATGACATTAAACGATTAAATTCGATAGAAAAGTTTAAATCCCAAGTGAAATCGTTTCTGCTGCATAACTGTTTCTATACAATTAGAGACTATACTAAGCATCACAAGGAAAGTATCATTAATTTTAACAGTGATATTTAATGTATTATTTATCATTGGAAATATAGTGTATATCGGCGCCGGTAGTCACAAATCGGCATCCCCTAGAACAGGAAGAAGCTCCGGAAGACGGAAAAGAGTATATTTTACGATTAACCGTCAATAATTGTACAATTATTTCATTTCATATTCTTCATGTAAGAAGTGAAATACCAGATACTTAGGCCAATATTGTAAATAAAAGAATTTATTCTGACTCAAAAACTACGGACAGATGCCCAACCCCTGACTGCAAGTATTTCCTTCAGTGTAAAGTTAAAAACTTCTAAGTTAAAAAACTTCTAAGTTTTATAAAATGGAATGGAAAATAGAGAGAAAAATATTTGAATCGTACTCCCTTAATCATTTTGTTAAATTCATGAATTCATTAATTTCCATTCGCTGGAGTTGAAAGCTATTTACCCTATTAAAATCTTTCAACACGTAAACGAATCTAGTATGCAGGAAAGTAAATGAGTAAGAAAGAATGACAAATTGTAATGCATGAAATAGGAGCGACCCTGAAATGAATGTCGGCAAATAGGTGAAATATTTAGGTTATAAAAGACATAAAAATATTGAAAAAACTGAAGACGGGAATCGGAGATACAAGAAAGAACTTCTGACCTCTCCCATCTCACAAAGCAAGTTCTTTTTCATATATATTGAAACGAAAACCTTGCGTACAAAACTTCCGCTCTAAAATAGAGAATTGAAAAAATGGAAGAGAGACAATCGGGTTGTAAGAAAAATACCTCCCTCAGCTCAGGTGGAAAACTTATAGGAAGATAACAAAAACGAAGAACACTGGGATAGACGTTGGTAATTTGAAGCAATATACCTTTTCATCTTTCTGAGCAATTTACAATATCAAACGCAACCTTAAATTAAAAAATTATGCTATACACTTGAAACGGAAATAAGAGAGCCAAAAGTAATATAAAAAAGAAAGAAATCCTCCTACCAACGAACATTCCAGTTTACCTCCATACTTCTTTATGGCAAAGAATGTAAGCGCGAATGACTTTTGAAAAAAAATAAGAAAAGAAAGATCAGAAAAAAGAAACCCTGAAAAAATAAGGGTTATCAGTTATATGACGCTAACCAGAATAAGTTACCTCCCATTGGTTTGCTGGAGGATAAATAAATATATAAAAACGAAAATGAAGAATTGGACATATTAGTTGGAGCCATATTGACAGATTGTAATTCACAACCGCTACTGCGTGAGTAACTCACAACGCCTACTGGAATAATAATACTTTTTCAATAAAAGATAATTATTTAAATAGCAAATTTATCCAAAAGAGTTTAGGAGAGTCTGTTCGATTGAAACAAAATATATTTCAAGGCCTTGGATTGTAAATTTCTAAAAAGAACAAACAAAAAAGGTAATTGTACTCTATGCTCTCGAATCTTATAAAGAAAACCACTACTGAAATGTTTTACTGTGAATTTAATCGCTAAATAAGAAAAGGAAGCGGAATATCAGTCGTAGAAACAATGCAGCCTTCTGGATATTTTTAAAAAATAAACATTTACAACGGCCATTTGACTGACAAAATCAAGTTTTCTCACAATTACCTTCTAAGTTTTGCATTAGTCACACACACTGAAAGGGTATTGCCCAAAAAGCAAAGAAGGGTCTTACTCGTAAACATAAGGTAAGTTTTTTGACGTCGATAAAAAATTAACAGCTAGCAGATGCATAATAGAACAAAAAAGGACAAATCCGCTAGTTTTCGTTGCAATGAATCGGTATACATTCAAATCAGCTCGAACGTACAGTTCGTCTTATATCGCGGGGTCACCATAAAAAATTATGTAGTTTCAGCACGTAAACCATTGACCCTCGTCCATTCGAAACGGAAAAACAGTTCTGTTTTTAATCATACGAATATTCTTTGTAAAAAGAAACAAAATAGTACCATTTCAGATGTTTCAAATTTGTTTCGGAAAAATAAATTAACAAAACTTGCAACAATGCAATTTTGCTTTCCAATAAGGCAATCACATGTGTCATTGAAAATAAACAATATGTAATTGGCTGACGTTAAGACAACAAAGCTTCTGCATTTCTCAATTCACCCAAACCTTAAAAGAAGTATTAATACTATAGATTAATTGATCACTAAATTAAGTTCATTACGCCACGTATTCAGAATTCTTTAAAATTCAGTCAGCCTTCATGCAGCAGTGTGTGTTTAGCGGTTATAATGCATTACAAACATCGCCAGATGACATTAAACAATTCAAATCGATAAACAGGCTTAAAGTCCTGCTAAGTAAAATCGTTTCTGCAGCTTAACTGTTTCTGTACAATTATTGATAATACATAGAAGATCAAAAATGAAAAATAATATTTATTTTAACATTGTTAAAATAACTATTCTATACTGTAATTTTATAACTATAATTCATTTCAATTAATTAACGTTTTTACTGTATAATTTTAAAAACACTCCATATTCGTTAATGAGAAATGTACTTCAGTTCCTGGGTCAACGATCTCCATCTCCATCACGATTTTCGAACGCTTTCCCTGATCCATAAAACGAATCCTGAGATGGCTCCTTGTTTTGCTTCTGAGCAAATGAAGCTTCCCCATCCGTACGATTTGTGAAGCTCTCCATTTGCTATATGTGGTAAGAGAAGACCCCGATTTCTGGGTAGATATTTCATTAGCAATTCACTCTATTCCAATCTGTAGTTCCTTTATCGGTGCAAATAAGTTTTCTATATCTCGGAAGCGAAACTTTGTAGTCTTTCAAACGTTGCTAACCTCACGTTCTAGATACTTTTATTCGTCTTTGACTATGTGTTGTAAATGCCGAGAGAGATTTTAAAGCTCAACAAAACGCGCGCGGATTATACGTCTCCTCCATGAGTCACATGCAGTTTCTACGGATTTTGACAAAAAATAAATCAAATATTAAAAGAAATATCGAATAAGTGTATATACGCCTTTACTAGTAACTTACCACAGTTTTGGGAAAGTGTGCTCACAGTTAGACTCTTCTCTTGTAAATTATAAGAAAAGAAATCTTACACGACTCCGCGCTCCATCTGATGTAGATTTCATTCTATTATTTTAATACGAAGTCTAGAAAAAATTGAGTTTGCGGGTATATTTCTACTTGAAACGTAGTCAAAAATACACCAGGTCACTAGGAGCGGTGGCTTAGTGCATCAACTGATATCACTGCAACGCCTCTGACCGGGAAGTCCTAGGTTCGAGTCCCGACGGCCGATGATTATCGACACTAACATTTCAGCTAGGTCCCGTTCACTCAGTCTGAAGAAGAATTGTAGCGGCCAGCTGCTCTGATTGCTAGTTTTCCGTGGTTTCTCCGATCAACACCAGGCGAATGCCGAAGCAGTACCCTAACAAACGTGCCACGGACCGCGCGCGATCTTTCCTTCCTCCTTCTAGTTCTATCCTCCCCCCTTTACACACACACACACACACACACTAACATGCACTACACTACCACATATTCCGGGAGACCGGTCGGGAGCTTAGAACTTGGCCCGGCTGGGGGGGGGTGCCCCGCTGGTGGGAGAGTCCTGGTTGGAGAAAATCCCGTTAGCCGACGGTAGGTCGGCGCCGGATCTGGCCATCCAACGAGGGAAGACCACACCCACCTCCCCAGCAAAAACACGCACTACACTTACGGAACTGTAGTGACATAGTAGTTGACGTGCCCGGAATCACTATCAATCAATCAATCAATCATTATACCAGGTGCCCTTAGTGGTCATATAATGTTTAATAGCGATACGTGTCAGATTCACTCGTCCGAATTTATAAGTCTCATGTTTAATCTTCATCCAAAGACATTCAGAAGCGCACAGTTTCACATGAAGAGGTTTCGCGCTTTTCTCATTGCTCCCCGGCACATCAGAATCTTACCATACCGCAATAATTTAATGGAACAACTTTCACTTCCACGCGTTGAACGAAGAGTTGAACCCGTTACAGAACATCCGGCTAAGCAACCAGGATGTAATCAAGAATTTGTATTGCGAAGATTAACAGAAATTGACATGTTTCATGGATATTCTGTTCGACTATGGTCGCAAGCGCCGTGTGTTCGTGGCCGGAACGAAAACGTTAAATGAATAGAAACGTTTGATGTCACTATTATTCGATGTAACTATTGATATTGGCGAACTAAAGCGTGAACCTGAAAATAAGCATCAGGCATGACCACGAAAGTTTTCAAACTTGAAGACGTCATATTCACGTTAACGTGATTTGAGAACAATTCATTGTCGTGTTCCGCCAGCAAGATTTAAAGAATGTCTTTAACTGTCAGCTTGGTAACAACCGTCTCTTGGTATTCGAAATAAATGTCATCCAAGCATAAACAAGTTCATATTACTTAGTGTCGTTCGATTGTATACAGACATTTTGTGCCGAGTATTTATTTAATCGATCCGTTATTACATCGATGAGTCTCTATCTGAACATTTAAGTTATTGTGAACGGCGGTATGACAATGTTTATGTTAAAAGTACATATTTTGTCATCATGTATACGTTAACGTTTTCATTAAAAGGAAAACATTAATAGTGAATGGCCCTGAAAGCACATTCCACTAGACCAGGGATAATAAAGTCGGTTCAATGTCATTTTCAGTGTCTATTGCTCACTCTCGTATCGTTCAAATCTCTATCTTTTTCTACACATTGGTGGCGATCGTTGGCCTATTGGGAGTGGAATACCATGCGGTCATTGTCATTATCACTAAGTAGGAATTGTAAAGTGGGGAAAGGACTGGCCATAAAATCCTTTATAAATCTCTACCAACAATACAGTAAAACCCCGTTATAAGAGACGTCTGGTTGCATGAATACTTAGCTTTTTTATGCTGGATCTCTTATGACTGGAAAATGCTAACATAAGTTCACACACAAAGTGCTAATATATATTCACCTGTGCCGGGTTATTTCTGCAATAGAAGTTTCGCGGTCGGGAATTCTTTCTTCTGCTGCCTTTATCAAGGATACTTGAGAGTAAAATTAATGAGTCATCGGGATCGTTACGTGAATATTTTTTTCACTTCGTCTTTTGATTTTAACACTTAAAAAACAACTTCCTCTGCAACCAAAATTTCGTCCACTACTGCAGGAAACTTTTCAGTGGGTCTCTTATATATGGTAAGAAGATAATTTGGTTATGAACAACACGTGATCGTGCATCTGTTTTGAAATTTTGACCCTTACCGATAATATTCTGAGAACCCTTTAGGTTTAATGAGTCATTTAATTGGAGGAATTTGAGCCAGTTTTATCCTTCTGGTAGAAGATTGCCAGATCAATACGGATCTGGCAATCTTCACAAACTAACGTTGTTTAAGTTTAAGCTACACTGATTTGTTCAACAAAGAAAATTAAACTTACTAAAATGCAGGTGGCTATAATTGTCTAACCGAAATAATATAATACTGTTGCAATAGAAAAATTGAGGATTACTTCCTAAGACTCTCTAGAACGTTTATTTGAAGATATAAAAACGCATACAATGTAATCATCTGATACAATCAGATTTCTTATCGTTTGTTTCTATGATGTAATTTTTATTACTGTTAAATCAAGATGATTGAGAAAAATGTTTTGATATTATTGTTTTCAGTTGTAATATGTTCATAGTTTTTGTTCCCAATTGCATGCAAAACCTAATTTTCTGAAGATACTTTATTTGCAACTTAAGAACAAGTTTACGTATTCAAACTATCGATTTTCCGTCTACCAAAAACTCTCTAAGCTTCATAGAGACACATGAACTTGGGACAGCCCCTTTTATCTTGTATAATAAGGATAAGGGGAATTCATATGCATACCACTGATACATTCATTTTGGAGGGATTCTAGTACAAGTAAGGTTCTTCAAGTGAGATTCACATTCGAATGGGATTCTCGTAGAAGTGGGATGCTCGTTCAAGTGGGATTCTCGAACAAGTGAGATTCTCGTACAAGTGAGATTCTCGTACAAGTGGGATTCTCGTACAAGTGGGATTCTCGTACAAGTGGGATTCTCGTAAGAGTGGGATTCTCGTCCAAGTACGGTCCGGAAGTGAATGGTATACAGCTGACCGCAGCACATTGCATACATACAAACCACAGAACTTAAGCATGTCTCTTTCTCAATTGTAACTAATTCATCAAGCACTCTACTCCAGCTAAACCATAGTAAACTCAAATGCAAAACCTTGCCATCAATCCCTGAACTCTACCATCAATTATCATAGATGGAGAACGATATCTCATTTGCCTGATCTCACTATCTATGAACGACATGACTCAAGAGATGATACTGCAGCTTCTTCCTTGGTAAATCTCAAACAAGTCAATAAAGTTCTCATCTTAACCAACACCACAACTGATATCCTAAAATTTACGAACAAAAGAATGTTGACTAACTGGAATCAAGAATGGACAATATACAAAGCCAGCTATTCCTAGAGAAAACAACCAAATTTCTTCTCAATACATATAGATAAACAAATGACTAGGCGAGAATAAATAGTGATATCTAGACTCCGCTCCAAACATACTAACATAACACATTCACACTTGCTCCACAAACTACCCAGACCCCTATGTGAGATTGAACTAACTGTGTGGCACATAGTGAACGTCTATCCTAAGTTTCAAGATGAAAGAAAACCACCTAGCACCACAGCAACAATTCGAAGCAATCATTCATTCCAACCCCTACTAACAGGATATTATAAGATTTTGCCAACAAACTAATATATTAAATAAAATATAAGTGAATTCCAGTACATTTTATCATACTAACAAAGATTGAGTGCGAATTTATTAATTTTTAAATAATTTCAGTGTACTGTATTGTAATTACTGTACTGTATATATAATCATTATAGAAAAACAAATATCGATGTAAAACATTATAGAGTTGCTAAGAACCATAACATTATAAGTTAAAAAACATTATAAGTTGCTTAGGTTGATGCAACTATAATAAATTTTTAAAAAAATATTCTTCTAGAAGTGAGATTCTCGTAGTAGGGGATTCTCCTAGAAGTGAGATTCTTGTAGAATTGGGACTCTTGTAGAAATGGGATTCTCGTAGAAGTGGGATTCTCGTAGAAGTGGGATTCTCGTAGAAGTGGGATTCTCGTAGAAGAGGGGTTCTTGTACATGCGGGAATCTCGTATAAAGGGGAATGTCATAAAAGCGAGTAGCTTACAAGCAAGATTTTCTTATAACGCGGATCCACTGTCGCGGAAGAGGGCTCACCGGTGGCAGCGAGCGACAGCAGCGCGAGGCAGGCGCGCAGCAGCGACAGCGCGCGGCGTCGCCTCCGGCCCGGCCCCGTCCTCCGGCCGCCCTCCGGGGCCCGCTCCTCCATCGCGGCCGCTCCGCTCACCCCGCCCGCGCCGCCGCCGCCCTCGCCGTCGCCCTCGCCCGCGCCGTGGCGCTCATCGCTGCGGCGGCGGCGGCGGCGGCTGCCGGCGGCGGGTGAGGCGGGTGCAGCCTCGCGGGCGCTCCGCTCCGCGGCCACGCTGGCGGCGCCTCCGCTCACGTCCTCACGGCTCACCACCCGGAGCAGCGCGGGCGCTTCACCATGGCAAGGCGCCCCCTGTCGCCCGCACTCTTGGTTGTCGCAGGCCACTTGGTCGCCGCAACTCGCAGTTGGGGCACACACTCACTTACAGGCTCTTGTCTTCAGGGTGTTTCAGTGGGTTAAGGATACCTCTATGTGGAAATATTGATAACTATGTCCACGATACTCGTGTTCACAAAAAAAGAATTTGTTGCTGAATCTGTTTAAAAAAAGTAATTAAAGAAAACACTTGCCCGATATTAATGAAAGCGGGAAAATTAAAATATTTTTGAATAGATCACAAAATTATGTTTTTAAGCATTTTTAAGGAATTGAAATTAACAACATGTATACTATATTTTCAACAACAAAAATGGGTGGCATTAAGATATTATATTTTCAAAATAGTCAAAATACCAATTATAACGAGTATTATGCAAATAAAATTTATTTAGAAGCAATTATGTAAATAAAATTTGCTTGGAATAAAGTGTCAAATTTGGTTAATGCAAAGTTTCACAATTTCACTCACCTACAACATACATAAAGTTCAGTAAGGGAAAATCTAATGAAGGGAAATACTTTGGAGATTATTTTTTTCACGCAAGAAAAACTTGGAACATTACACCACAAAAGAACTCTGCTATAAGGTCAATTTGTCCTATTTTTTATTTCGTTTACTAAAACTGAAACGTAGCTTTGTATACTGTAATTATAAATAAACACTGGAGAACAGTAAACAACACCTGATCAAACACTCCGTCGCACGTACTACATTCATTAGTCCATTGCCGACGCAAATCGAACGTCAAGTGTCCTTTCTCACGTGCGCTCCCAATCGAAATCGGTCTCCTCGGAGCGCAAATGAGCCTCACTGCGCGTCCTTGGGGTACGCCGGTACGTCGCGGCGCGGGCGGGCGCGGTGCTCGAGCGCCGGGCGATCGCGCGCGGCCCGGGCGATGTTGGGCGGGCGGGCGGGCGGCGGCTGAGAGCGGTCGCTGGCGCGGGGCGACTGGCGGCGGAGGCGGCGGCGGCGGCGGCGGTGGCGGCGCCGCGCCCGTCGCCCGACGCGCGCTCCGCGCAGTCGCCGCGACCGCCGCCGCCCACGCACGCGCCGTCCCACCTGCGCCGCCCCGCCCCCGCCCCCGGCCACTCCAGAGGCCGTTGTCTGAGGTCCTAGGGGAATGAAGGCCTGCTCGAGTGTGGATTGCTCGCTGCGCTAAGAGAAATTCTTGCGTTGCCCTCCTGCGTGTACGTCGCACTTTTCATTATCCGAAAGACCTTGCTCGGACTGGTCGTGCATGCTTCAAACTGTTGTCAACGTCCTAATAAGAATGAGCTCTCGCGTCCTAGGGGAATGAATGTCTGCTCGAGTGTGGATTGCTCGCTGCACTGAGAAAAGTGCTTAGCATTGCCCTCCAGCGTGTAAATCGTACTTTTCATCATCCGAAAGTTTTCGGTTGGAGTGGTCGTGCATGCTTTAAGCTGTTCTAATAAGCATCAAGGGGAATGAATGCCTGCTTGAGTGTGGATTGCTCGCTGTGTTCAGAGAAATTATTGGCTTGCCGTCCTGCGTGTAGGTCCCACTTTTCATCATCCGAAATATCTTCGTCGGAGAGGACGTGCATGCTTCAAACTGTTGTCAACGTCCTAATAAGAATGAATGTCTCATTTAAGCGAAATTGGTCAAGTGTAGCTTGTCTTGGGTAAGAAAAACACGGGCAATATTTCTTTCAAAGTCTCTCGTCTTTTATCTCCACTCCATTGCCTTCTTTTATGCGATTGATTACAAAGATGGTACTTTCTTTCAAATTCAAAACATGAAGACTAGATATTTAACAAAGTATCAGGTGTACTGAAGCATTTTTACACAATCGTTAAAATAATGTTTATATCTCGTGATACCAATGTTTCCTCCACAATCCCGAATTTTATTTCCATCGAAAAATTGGTGCCAGCAAAAAACTCAGTCGTGAAGAAAACAATTGTTGTACGTCCTGAATATTTTTTTCTATAGACGTATTGCACAGCACTCCGAGTAATGTAGAGGTGAGGAGAGCCAATTGGAAAGAATGAGCAGTCCTAATCGAGTGTATAATCTCTTATATCAATATCTATGGATACATTTCGTAACCTAGTATTTATTCTACGAGGGAGAAGACACGATTATCACAGAATACCTTGAAATTATATATGCTTTATGTTCTCTTCACAAATGAATCCTAGATTGCATGCTTGTCTATGCCACTTGTTTTTAAGTTTCGAGTTTGAGCCTGAAATGTCAAAATAGTCACAAGCCTCTTAATATCAAACTATGGATCTGTGCAAAACCATTCTTCAGATTTCTATAGAGCACTATGTTTTCTTATCTTCCAACACAAACTCACGAACATCGAGCATCATTATTACAAACAGTGATCAAGAAAGCTGTCTGTAACAGAAGAGGGTATGGATGATGCACTAAATTTTAAAAATTGGTGTCAGAGTTTAATAAGAAAGACTCATTTCATAAGGAACAAAAATGGAAAGAATATTTTAAAGAAACATAATCAATTTTGACCTAAATTCTCTCAGCACTTAAAGTACAAAAGACAAAGATGGAACATAATCACATCCCTTTGTTATACCCAGAATAGTGGATATTGAAAAATCGACGAATCTTACAAATTATAATTCTACTCTTCCAAAAACAAAAAAAGCGACGTATGTATCACAAAACGTATTTATTAAGTAACAGAAGTTTAGTGGTTTTAGACCACTTCTGGTACTGAAAACAATGGGTTCCTACAAGAGATAAATTTTTTTCGTAATTTTCAAAAACGAAATCAGACAAAAGAAAATCGCGTAATTCATATATGTACGTTTTAAAAATGTTAGTATTAGGAAATACTAATACACCGTGGTAAGTTATAAATATTTCTTTTAATTTTTAAAGCTTTGAAAAGGAACAGTATTTTGTTGCTTCCTGATAAACCTTTCAAGTCTCTAGCACGTTTCTGCAGCCCGAGATTCAAATAATATTCTCTAGCAGTGAACGCCTCAACTATTTAAAATACTACATTACTTCTCTAGTTCTTTTTTATCTGAACCGAGATAGATCTCAACTTAAGTTATTTGTGCAATTTTCTGTGTTCCTTTACTACGTTTAAGAATAGTAATATGAGTTCTATACAAGCATGATAAAAGTATAAACTTTATGAGTTATTCTTTTTTGTGTAATAGAATAGTAGCAGTAATGAATAACAGTGAAGTGAATGTCAATATGTATGTGAATGAACATAATTATAGAATTTAATAATAGTATTTTACTATCTACAATTTATTATTAGAAACCCTATTCTTTCTTTCTTGACCATTTTCATGCTTTCTATTAATTTTCTAATAGTGTTGACTTTATATCCATAAGTTATTTTAAACTGATTCAAACTGTTTATGCATGCAGTTTGCTCCCCAGAATTAAGGTAAACATTTATTTAAACGAAAAGTATGCGTAATTTTTAACATCTTAGGGTACATGCACGTCGGACGAGGACATATTAGAGGCGATTAGTTAAAAGGAAAAAGTGCTTAGCCATATAATGGTCTGGCATGTATCCAGTTATGCCCTGGTGGAGAATAAATTGAATAATGTAATTACGAAAACTTTTACAAGTTCTTCTGAGGATGAGGTAATATAATTTTCATTACCTAGCGAAGATAGAGTACTCTAAGTGTGGTTGTTTTGGTTCTAGGGAAGAAAGATTCCTTGCATCATACAATCAAAATCATGAGTTTTAATGGAAATTGCACCAAGTTTTTGAGTTATAAAGAACTGTCATAAGATTTTTTTCTAGAAAACAAATAATCTCATTATAATTTTCTGAAATCAAAGTGTTTGCCCAAAATATTTGTGTGGAAAAATATCTGAAAGGTTCATATCTGCAGTTTAAATGGATCGGAATTGTTTCATATATCGAAGATTGATGTGCCCAATCTGACTAGAATTATTCTTAAATACTTGAAAAACGTCGATCAGCAATCCCTTTTCAGGACTTTGCCCACTTTTAAAAATGTCCCTTCGTAGGTTTGCCTATGAAACAGTTTTGAAAAATATATTTGTTGTTTGTCAAATTGTTTCCACAAAAAGCAGACAGCAGATTCAATTCTGGCGAAGCAGTTTTGCAGATGACTCAAAGATAAAGATTTTCCTAAAATGAATTACCACCAAATTCTGCAACAAAATTTCAACATGTGCAGTTCATTCCGGAAGTACTCGTAGTTATATTTTTCTTACCCTTCCCATTCGACTGAAGACATTAGAACATTACTGAATGTAGATGACTAAAGAGTAAATAATGAATGTAAACCAGTATAGGGATATAAAAGTCGTACGAGTATAAATCGGGCAGTAGGTATTATTAAAAAATTAACTCTCAAAATGGTAAAATTTATAAAAATTGAGAAAATTATATATTTAAGGGAATCAAATTTAATCGGCTTGAAAATATATGAACTGATGTAGCTTGAACTAACATTTTGTTATTAATACGGGTATATTGTAACAAATACGGACATCCATTACTATATGAAAATAAATGTTATATTCACTGGTAACCTCTCCGTCTCTCGCACCAAGAATATATACACGCTAAAATACGTGGATAAAATATACATATAGTAGATATCACTAACTTGAACGTGTCATGTGAAGTAACCTGTAATATAATTGATCATTTTGTTTTGAGATTGAGATTTTATCTTTTTGTTTGAAATAGTTGTTATGTACAAAAGGGTTAACATAAAAATGGTTTTAGAGAACACAAAAGATGTTCACTCACAAAGACAAAGAAAAGAAAACGGTCACCATTTCTTTTTCTAAATGTGTATATGGAAATTTAAG
This sequence comes from Teleogryllus occipitalis, assembly GCA_011170035.1. Taxonomy (NCBI): domain Eukaryota; kingdom Metazoa; phylum Arthropoda; class Insecta; order Orthoptera; family Gryllidae; genus Teleogryllus; species Teleogryllus occipitalis. The sequence continues at coordinate 152,505 of BLKR01000554.1, forward strand.
TATCATTAAACAACTGGAAGTGAAGAAAGCAAGTCAAGAAAACATTTCACTTAATGCAATGAAAACAACGTGTCCATTTTTATGTATTCCCACCTATCTGCCTTCTGTACAGATTTTACAACATCATTTCAGAATATTAGGAGAGTACGTGCCGACCTGGATGTCCGAGGTGGCTCAGAGCGAGTCAGTCAACTCAGCGCTTCGGTCCGAAGAGTCACGGGTTCGAGTCCCGCCTTGGGCATGGTTGTTTGTCCCTTGAATTTGTGTATGTGTTGTCGCGGAGGGCCTCGCGTTCTGCGGACCCCAGATCAGAGGAGCCCGCAAGTGTTTGTCTAGTGTATGGTCGAGTATGCGTCCCTTCGGGACGTAAAGGGCAACCGGCTGTCGGCTGGATAAAGCCCTAGGGGAAAAAAAAGGAGAGTAAGTAATTTTGACACAAGTAATTGGTTTTGCATTAAAAGTGATGTACTTCCTATAATCTTAATTTGCGATAGAAAGCGTAAAATGCACTAAAACGTAGCCTTTTAAATATCTGCCTGAGCGCCAAAAATCATTTCCTCCAGATTTTTAGAGCCGTATTCTAAGTGACTTAATATTAAAACAAGTTTGCAGCGTAAACGAGTATAAATCGGGCAGTAAGTACAGTGTAAACGAATGTTTTATTATTAATCTGGCTGAATGCAACGCGTTTATAGGCTCTTTTCCAGATATTTGTTCTCGTTTGATTATTTTTCAGTTCTCTAAAAGTTATGATATATATTTAATCCATTTTAATATATCATTTTACTAGGTAGTGAAGTTGAAGAATAGGTTAATGACACTCTAATATGCAAAAAGGATTAAAGTGAATAATTTGAATCACATTCAGCCTAATAGGGTGAGGGTAACGAATGCATAATACTTTTCACATGTTTTTCATCATGTTTGTTGTGTTTCAAGCGTATTCTACATACAGAATGGTTCAAAAAAGTGCATAAACGCAAATGAGAAGTATATAGGATCGAGGAAAGCAATTTTTATCATTCTAGAGGGTGGAGTCTCGGCGCTAGGTTGTGTAAAAAAAGGCATCTGTCTTTCTGGGAAGTCGGCATTCCACCAAGCACTCGACTAGATAGGGTTGCCAGTATGGCAAGGCAGAAATTCAGGCGAACCAAAGAGCTCACCGAAGAGATATTATCATTTTACGTAGGAAAGGGCGCAGAGGTGCTGTATGCTGAATCAAATTTTCGCCGGTTCACTTTATTAATTTAAAACTAAATTATTCAATTACTTTTGTTTAAATGCAATAATATAAAAATACAATATGTAACGTTGATTCTATTTATCGGTCTACAGCACTACTAAGATATAACTCTATGATAATTCCTACTGTAGAGTGTTTGATCTCTCTTGCTTCTCTCCCCCTGGAACAGTCACTACACGTACGACCTGAATACGTGTCGGTATTCTCAGGGGAACAGGTTTTTGACACAACCTAGGGCGGAGTCCCGTCCTCTTAGAACGGAGTTCACTGCCAAAAACTGCTTCCCTTGACCCTCTCTACCACTTCTCTCCGCTCCTTCTGAAACACTCTGTGGAGATTCTAGAGCTGCAGATAGCGGCATCTCAGCTGGCCTGTGAGATGTTCAATGGGCGATAAATCCGTCTGGGCGTTCAACAGACCACCGAGGTATGGCAATGTGACAAGGTCTTCCTGTGATGTATTTGCAAATGTTTCCTGAAAGGTTTACCTTCAAATGCAACCCACGCAGTCGCAGTCCGCACTGCATGTTTGAATGCTGTCGGTTGTCTGTGGCACTCCACATAATATTTGTATTGCCCTTGCTTCTAAAAGTGCGGTATCGCAGCTCATCAGCAGAAAGAGCGGTGAGTTGCACATCCCAACGAAGTTCCTCAACAGATCTCCAGGGTCACATGAGGTCGTCCCTCCTGCACTATGAGTACCTGCCGGTAAAAGAAAAAATATATGTGAATCAAGATCTTGTTTGTATGGTTTGTATGGACTGGAGAGCGAGGTGTCTCCACTACTCGCTATGCAGTCATTCGTCCTCTTGCCCGACCACCAACAGCAATCATGGACGCGTCGAGACCCAGACATCAAATGCATCAATTACTTCATCCAGTGATGACCCGTGAACGCTAAAAAGCGAAGACTGCGCCCGAGCGCGGAGGGACCAGGGTCAATGACAGGAGGGGAAATCAGGAGACAATAAGACCCAACATCTAAAGTGACGAATCTCAATGAAACATAATTTTTCAAAAAGAGAAAATATTTACATTAACATTCAAGAAAGGATTCTACATTTTTCGGATACTGTTTGACATAGGAGAAACAATTTTGGAACACAATATTTGGTAGCATAATGGCCGTAAGAATCTATTGATTCGTAATTCTAAAACTCAAACGGATAATGAGATACGTTACTTTGGAAAAGAAGAAAAGCTCTTCAAATGCGGCAGCAGTGCATGATATGAAGTGAAAGCTTACTAATGTCTTGAGCCACCTAAATTTCCGGCTTGTAGTATACTGAACATTTCATCTCTCCCTGTGGGACTCCAATATCACAGTAGTTGGGTGGCAACGGCGGGTCATGTAAAGGGCGGCTTAGGCTAAATATTCATCGAGGCGCTTGCAAATGGCTCTGCCAGAACTGTAACGATGGCTCGAGTCCGGTCGGCCGTGCCGTTGTGGAAATGGCCGTTTCGTAGTAGTCAGAGGCTTTCAATCTCGATGAACAGGGCAAATCTAATGGGCAAAGTGGATTCGTAGCCGATTTTTCTGATGATATTCCAGTTTCCTTTGCCTTATATTCTGCCATTGCTCTACCAACGTCATTAATAACATCACATAATTGAATTGAATTTGCCTTATTTTACGTGGCGAGACTCAGGCCATGAGGCCTGCTCTTCCGTCTGACCACGAAATTCCGCTACGCTCCTTTCACCAACCATGGGAGAAAGAAGGTATTACTTGGGCGACGAAACAGACGATTTGAATTTAGCTCAGATGCGTCATTTAGGCTTGAGGATCTTTTACATGCAGTAAATGTACTAACACGGGACAGCCGGCTTTACTTCCCCTCCGAAGGAAGGGGAATAACAGTCCGATACGCTAACCGTTACACCATCGCCGCCAATATAACCGTTACACCATCGCCGCCATAATAATCAATCTATGAAAATAATTTGTTCCATACATACAAATAATAGACTTGGTACTGAGGGATATGCTAAAAGATTATCATTGATTGCAGATAACATTACAAATGGCTCTGGTCTCAGCTCTCGCAGGATCATATGAGCATCTTTTAGTGGTTGGTGGAGGTATTTCTAAATGCACATCGGACTATGCAACCTCCTCCATTGGTTTAATTGATTGATTAGTGAATCCGCGCGCGTCAAGTGATAAGGCCATTAGTTGCGTAAGTATAGTGCACGTTTTACCACGTGAGTTGACTGTGATCTTTCCCCGCTGGATAGCGAGATCCGGCGCCAACCTGCACATCGATGTATAGGATTTACCTCAACCAGTTATATCTCATCTACGAGGCACCGTCATAGCCGGGACAAGCTCTAAGCTCCCGCCTGATCTCCCGGCAAGTATAGTTGTGAAGTACATGTAAGTATAAGTGTGTGTAAGTAAGGGGTGAGCACAGAACAAGGAGAGAGAAGGAATGATCGCTCGCGGTCCGGGGCACGTGTTAGGTTATTGCTCCGGCATTCACCCGGTGTTGATCGAAGAGACCAAGGAAAACTATCGATCAGAGTAGCCGTCCGCCAGAATTCTCCTCCTGATGACAACTGAACTGAACCTAGCTTCTTAGCTATCCTGCTATCGTCGGAGTTCAAACCTTAGGCAAAGCAGTGACATCAGTTAATGCCCTGAGCCATCTAAGCCGGTTTCATTAGCTGAGCAGGTCCGAGAAGATCGCGTAGTTATTCCATGCGACTAATCCTTATGCATTTGAATGACATGCTTCCCTCCAAACATTAGTAACTGCGCCAAATCTCATCGACTCGTCGAATGGACATACCGGGAAGGCATGTAACATAATAATGTACATTTTTTAAAAAACAGCATAGTTATATTTGTTTAGAAGTACAATAATAAGCAAGTGTGTCAGTATTTCTTACGGAAAATAAAAGTAAAACATCAAAATGTATAGCAACAAAGATGTCAGATGTCTTTAAAATTAAAAAATAATAAGCAGTTTTGAATTTCAATATTCTAAATATAAACAAATAATTTTGATACTTCATTGACGTGTATGAAATCGAAAACTGCCAACAAAATTCTCCTACGTCATTATAATAAAAAGAATCGTGTTTTGTTTTGATATCCTGGGACAAAAGAAACTTTTGTCATAACGACCAAGCCATCGCAGGTTTCTGTTAAATTAGCTAATCAGTTGACAAAGTCAGCTCAGATTTTCATTTCAATTGCTCGTCACCAGAGTATTGAGACTGAGTGCAGCCCTAGCAAAGCCCCGTGAGCGGATCCTTCTCTCTCGGCACGCGGCTGTTCCCAACTTTTCGGGTAGGAGCCAGCAACTCCGGAGATCTCTCCCATCCCACTCCTCGTGCGACCGTCATCTCGCCACCGACTCGCCCTCCCGTCTCTGCCCTAAGCCAATAGCCAGACCCCCGCTTCCGCCCATCCCGCCCGCCAGCCACCCCTTGCACCTCTACCCATCCACTCGACCGCCCGCCCGCCCGTTCGTTCGTCCGCCCGCCCGCCCGCCCGCCCGCCCGCCCGTCCATCCGTCCGTCCGTCCGCCCGTTCGTCCGTCCGTCGAATCCGTCCGTCCGTCCGTCCGTCCGTCCGTCCGATCCGTCCGTCCGTCCGTCCGTCCGTCCGTCCGTCCGTCCGTCGTCCGTCCGTCCGTCTCCGTCCGTCCGTCCGTCCGTCACCGTCTGATCCGTCCGTCCGTCCGTCCGTCCGTCCGTCCGTCCGTCCGTCCGTCCGTCCGTCCGTCCGTCCGTCCGTCCGTCCGTCCGTCCGTCCGTCCGTCCGTCCCGTCCGTCCGTCCGTCCGTCCGTCCGTCCGTCCGTCCGTCCACCCGTCCGTCCGTCCACCCGTCCGTCCGTCCACCCGTCCGTCCGTCCACCCGTCCGTCCGTCCGTCCGCCCGTCCGTCCGTCCGTCCGTCCGCTCCGTCCGTCCGTCCGTCCGTCCGTCCGTCCGTCCGTCCGCCCGCCCGCCCGCCCGTCCGTCCGCCCGCCCGTCCGTCCATCCGCCCGCCCGCCCGCCCGTCCGTCCGACCATCCGCTCGTCCGTCCGCCCGTCCGTCCGTGCGTCCGCACGCCGGTCCGTCATTCCGTCCGTCCGTTCGTCCGCCGTCCGTCCGTCCACCTGCCCATCCGTCCATCCGCCCGCTCGCCCGCTGTCTGCCCGTCCGTCCGCCCGTCCGTTCGCTCGTCTGCCCGCCGTCCGCTCGTCTGCCCGTCCGCCTGTCCGTCCACCCGCCTGCCGTCTGCCCGCTGTCCGCCGTCCGCCGCTCGCCTACCCCTGCCCGCCGTCCCAACACCGCACCGCCTTCCGCTGCCTTTTCCCACCCTTCCGCTGCCTCTTTCCCAACGCCTTCCCGCATTCCACACGCGCCTCCTGCAGACTCCCCCACCTGCCCTACCCTGCCCATCTGGTCGCGCCGCACTCCCCCATTCTCTTAGGCCCTCCATTCTCCTCACCGATCGGGGTCTCCCGTACCCGCCGTCTGCGCCCCGTCCTGCCCGTCCTCCGTGCCCCTGCGCCCCAACAGCCTTGCATCGACCGGCTGCTTATTTGCGCTCCTCCCCGCCCCGCCCCCACCCCCGCCCGCAGGCTGCGAGGCGAGGCCCAAGTCGAGAGCTGTTGACCGCCTCCTCGTAGGTCACCCCCGCCAACCGCACGACGGCGCAGTGGGTCCCTCGCCAAGTACACCCTCTCGCTCAGAGAAACGGAGCGTTCCAGCCGTTTCATCTTAAACGTTTTACAATGATAAATAAAAACAAAATTAGTAGATTAGATTACAATATTAGTAGAACAACGAGATCTTGGTACTTTTTTCGCAGTTCTCCCGGTTCACTTGCCTCTCACTCTACCATTCTTCTATGTTCATTGAAATCAAATGAAAACTATTCATTAACTTTCGATATGGCTACTAAGCTTAAGAACTGCCACAATAATCATCATAATATTATCATATTATTTTATATTTATTTTTATATTATTTTTTTATTATTTCATAGTTTTTTATATCTTATTATTTCATATTTATCAAATTATTACAGTAGTACAGATTCCTTTTGCGGTTCTCACAGGCAACCATTCTTTATAAAAAGAAGTGTCTAAAGAAAAAGAATTTTACGGAGACGTGACGAACATCACTTTGGCTATAAGAATATGAAAGAGTTGTTTAAAAAGACGCACCAAAATAGTCATGCAAAATGCAACCCCCAACACGCGGCCGTATTTTTTTAATCTGTTGTTAATATAGTTAAATAATTCCTTAACGAAGCGACTTAAGGACTTAAAAACTCAAATTTTAAAACCAAAGATATCAAAGAAATGTTCTTCACGCCGTCATCTACAGGATGAGATTTTCTTGAACATTCTATTACAGTTTTGCTGTTTCCATGCTTCTCGATTCTACCCCACCGGTTTAGGGGTTGTAGAATCAGCAACTGTATGTAAAATTAAACTAGTAACTTAATAATCTACGCGACTGAATTACACGGGTGTACCTCTCTGCTCGGTAATAACGTTAAATAAGAATAGTTAGTATTGACATGGATGTATTTTCTTATCAAACACAAGGAGACCTACAGTACTTATAGATATGTTACAGGCTTAATATGGAAATGGAAAAATGGGGAAGAGGGTGGGGTTTCACACGCGAGTGTTCTCGCACGGGTATGCTCGTATTATTTTATTCGCAGATAGTTTTTGAGATGCGAGCAGTTTGGCCCACTGTTGGTCAGTGCGCGGCAAGGGGACTGGTAGAGTTGGGGGCGGGGGTGCGCCGGTGAGCCAGGCAGGGCATTAATCGCTTAGTAACGAGTGAAAAGCGAAGCCCCGCAAAGCCTTGCGGCGCGCGCCAGGCGACGCGAGACGACTCGACTCGCCGCCCTCCTCCTCCTGCTGCTCCCTCCTCCTCCACCCTCATCGCTCCCCCTCTCCACCCATCCTCAAACCCTTCCTCTCCTTGCCAATACCCCCCTTCCCCTTACTTCGTTTTTCCCCGTTTGAGCCCTTCCTTCCTCTGGCTTCACATTCGCCCCCCCCACCGTCTACTCTTCCCACCCGCCATCCTCTCCTTCCTCCGCCCTCCGCCCTCCTTTCTACACTCCACCCCCTCCTCCTCTCATCTTCAAACACCGTCCAACTTTCTCAACACCCTCCCTCTGCTTCCCATACCCTCACCCTCTTCTCCCTTATTATCTCACCCCCCTATCCCCATACTCTGCCCTTCCCCACCGCCGCCCTTCTTGCCAGCCACTCTTCCCGCCCTCTGCCCTTCCCACCCTTCGCCCTTCCTGCCAGCCGCACTTCCCATTCACTGTCCTTCCCATCCTCCATCCTTCCCGTCCTCCGCTCTTCCTGCCAGCTTCCATTCCCGCCCTCTGCCCTTCCCACCAGCTGCCCTTCCCACCAGCTGCCCTTCCCACCCTCCCCCCTTTCCAGACCTCCCGCCCTTACCGCCCCGTCCTCTGACCGTCTCCACAACCTCTCACTGCACCCTGCCGGGGGATTCGATTGCGCGGCCCTGTTGCCATGGAAATCGCGCGATCGCCTTGCCGTCCGCGAGGCGCCCTCGAGGCAGCGTGTTTACGTCCCGATGCCTTTCAAAGAGGGGCGCTTTGGACACGTTTAGATTATCTAAAGTGACCGCAAGTCGCGCTGCTCAACAGCGCTAGGTGGAGGGGACCCTTTTGCGTGCGTCATCAAGCGAATACTCCGTCATGAAAGCTAAAGAGTGTCCCTTTGGACACGTTTGAATTATACTAAGAGTCCGCAAGTTATGCTACGTACATAAAAGCAGTAGGTGAATTGGCATCTTTCGGACAATGTCGGTCACCAAGGGATTCTTTCTTAGGATGCCTATACGTTGGAGCAGCGATTAATTGATTGATTAGTGGTTCCGGGCGCGTCAACTGCTAAGGCCATTAGCATAGCAAATTTAGTGCATGTGTTTTCCTCAAAAGGAGGGAAATATCTTCCCCCACTGGATGGTGAGATCCGGCGCCGACCTACCGCCGGCTAACGGAGTTCCCCTCAACCAGGTATCTCCCACCAGCGGGACACCGCCCCAGCCGGAACAAGCTCTAAGCTTCCGACCGATCTCCGGGAATATGTGGTAGTGTAAGTGTGTGTGTAAAGGGAGTGCATGTTAGTGTGTGTGTGTGTGTGTGTAAAGGGAGAGGATAGAACAAGGAAGAGGAAGGAAAGAACTCGCGCGGTCCGTGGCCCGATTGGTAGGGCACTGCTCCGGCATTCGCCTGGTGTTGATCGGAAAAAACACGGAAAACTTCCGAACAGAGCAGCCGGCCGCTAGAATTCTCTTCCAGACAGCGACGGAATTCGACCTAGCTGAAAAGCTAGTGTCGAAAATCCTGCCGCCGTCAGGACTTGAACCTAGGACCTCCCTGTCAGAGGCGCTGCAGTGACATCAGTTGATGCACTGAGCTACCACTCCCGGTACCAAATACTAAAATAACATAGTATAGTATATACAGATACAACACAGTACTCAGTTCTTTGCATGCCAATAATTTTAAAATGTTACTGTTCCAAAAATCAACACGCATAAGCAAATATTTAATGACGTCCTTAGAATCAAACTGTCTGCCTCTTTAGAGAGAAACATTGCCGAGAAGATGCTTGTCTATAGAACTGAGCGACATGTTGTAGTTGGTGTTTGTGGATTTATTTTTGCTCAACTCACTTCTTCTGCAAGGCTTGCCCCTGTTTTCACTTAATTTGACACTAGAAAAACATTGTTGGTTATTAAACAAACTAGTAAATTTTCAAACGTTCCTAAATAATTTATTTTCGAAAATAAGGATATCACAGATTTAGACAAGAGGCACTATGAGGGTCAGTCGGTAGTTAATGCCTTCTATTTTTCTACTTAAATAAAATTAGTTAAGTTATAAATTTGAATCTGGCACCATTTCTCATACCTTCTTCTACAATATCAGCTTTGTTACACTAACAAACCCATCGTCTAAGAGTACAGACATCCACTATGCATCACCGTACACATTTTTTAATCTTTCATGATTGGGGAACAGACATTTTACCTTCTGCTTTCAAGAATCCTAACACACAACGCTGTCTCATACGAACATCAATATCGGCAATTTTAAGCGACTGCCGTGCTGCCACATGTTGAACAGAAACTTTTTATTCGCGCAATTTTCTTGACCGCTGGAGTGAAGAAATGCAAGTAGAGTGGGGGTATTATGAAATCGGCCACTAGATTATATGAAGCAATGCCAATATCTAGAATATCAGTCATCCCTTCGTAACTTTCTCAATAATTTGCGTTCTAACTTTCTCAGGAGTTCGGGGTATCTCCTGGGATGGATATTCACCTGCTTCGTTCATTTCTTTAGATATTTTGGAGAAAATCACGGACAGAAGTTCTCGTCTTCTACAACAAATAGTTTCGCCAGTGAAGATGTGTTTGGAATGATGTCATCAGTGCTTGCTGCGAGCTTTTGCCTTCAACTGTTTATTGGGCCAGAGAGGGAAAAGCAAGGTCATCGGTCAAGAAAAGTTGCGCGATTAATACTATTGAAGTGGATTATAACAGAAAGTTTGAGGAATAGTGCCAAACTTAATTTTTTCACTTAATTTTATAGAAGTAGAAAAAGTAGGTATTACTTTCTGACGAAACTATTACCAGCGCAACGTTTCTTGAACAATGACCTTGAAGGCAAAAGCAGCGAACATTGATGACAACATTTCAAACACATCTTCATTGTCGCAAAAGAAAATATATTTAGTGTTCAAATGAGAACTCCTGCTCATATTTTTCTAACCAATATCTAAAGAAATGGCCAAAGCTGATTCAGATCCTTCCCAGGAGATATCTCGAACTCGTAAATTACAACTCAATTTATTGAGAAAGTTGCGAAGACATAACTGATATTCCAGAGATTGGCATTGCTTCATAAAATCTATTGGCTGATATCGTAACCAATACCCCCCTCTACCCGCATTTCTCCAAGCCGTCGTTCAAGAAAAGTTGTGCAATTAATACGCATATGGTATTTCGTTTGTTAAATTATGAAGACGCAGATTAATCGCGGAGCTGTCGGAGAATTTTTGCAATATTCATTAAACGTTAAATATATAAATAATAGCAGTGCTACAAAATGGCTCAAACATTATCGTAATAGTTAGTTCCTTTTTATATTAGGTCTGAGCCTTCTTTTCAGTTTAGCCCCACCTTATTTCCGGCTGGCTAGGGACTTACCAGGGCTTCCCGCGATAACTACAGATCTCTTAAGGGAATATCCTTCAAATGTATGATCTCTATCAAGTCATTTGAGTGGTGGATTTCGTGCAAGATGAATAATTGTCTACAGACATTTTGAGAAAGTGGAGGATCTGCGATGATTTCCAGCAAGTCGGGGACATACGTTCAAGTCCATCAACGCGTCTATCTACGCACAAGACGATAAGCCAAGATTCCACGCGCGAGTAGATGACGTGGAGAATATTTATTAGTTTGAAAAAGGCCAGGATATTCACTACAGTCGAGCTAAGGGAAGATCTGCGCGCCAATCAATGAAGTAGCCCCAAACCCTCATGTGAAGGATCAGCGCGGATGTCGATCAATTGGATTATCTGCCGGAAATTCAATCGAGTTGAGTAACTGCACGCAAGCCGATCAAGAGGAGTACCCGTGCGGCAGTCGGTGAAATAGAGGATCTACGCGCTAGTCGATAAAGAGGCGGATCTGCTCGCAAGTCAATTAAATGGAGGATCTTCTCGCCTGTTGATAAATGGAGGATCTGCAGGCGTCTATGATAGAAAGAATGGTTTGTGCGCAATTCGATCAAGTGGTGAAAATGTGTGCAGTTCGATAAGTGGACACCCAAGACGCTGATTTGGAATTCAATATAGGACAAGATTGTATGCAAATTAATCAAGAGGAGAATCTGGGCACTAATTGATAAAATGGATAAACTGTGATATTGTCAAAAATATGGATTTCTGCGCAAGTCAATCAGGTGGACGATCTGCGGTAAGGTCGATCAAGCACAGGATCTGCGCAAGTTGATGAAGCGGAGGATCTGTTCGTTGATCAATAAAGTAGAGGGTCTGAACGTTTGACGATCAATAGATGGATCTGCATAATTTCATGATGTGGAGTATCTGCGCGCAAGTCGGTGATTGGAAGTGTCTTCGAGGAAGTTGATCAAGTGTAGAATACTCGCGTAAATCGATCAAGTGGAGAGTCTTCGCGCAAGTTGAGTATGTAGTCTTGAGAAAATTATTCCAAAACGATCTCAAATATGCCAATCAGTTAGACAAAATCTTGAAAAAATTAATCAAATAGAGAGTCTTGGGCAAGTTGATATGATGCAAGTCGATGAGCATCTCTAGTATGACTATCTGGTCGAGCCCAAGGAGGTCAAGAAAAGTCTGAGGATTTGAAAGTTGAGAATGTCAAGGGAGTTGTAATCACGTGGAGTATCTCAAGAAAGTCGAAAATGAGGGTGGATCTCGAGAAAGATGAAGTGAAGTAATGGGCTCTGAAGAAAGTCAAAGAGGAAGATATGAAGAAAGTCGAGATTGAGAATAGGGTAAAAGTATGCCGATCAAGAGTAGGATTTAAAGTTATTCAATTACGGTGGCCTGGAGAATATTGATGAAGGTGCTGTGACAAAGATGATGAGGATTTTTTTTAATAAAAAGTATCATGACGGTGATGGATAGAGAATAAATCGGGCAAATGACCGTAATGTTGTTTGTTACAAAAATCGTTTGAGTGTCTGAATTACTCAGGAAATGCGTCACTGATTTTGAAATCTTTCTACGCGTTTATTAATGCTAATTATATTCAGTTTCTTTCCTTGGTATTAGCAAAATTTTACTCCATTCCATTAGTAAAAATTATCAGTTTTTGAAAACGGAGAGGTGAAACCAGACTCGTGTCATCTTCATAAGCTTATTTCACTTTATTCGCTTCAAAGAATAATTTACAAATTTGGAGCCATTTTTAAGAATGTTTGCAAAACTCCATTGAGGCTTGATGTAAAGTACTGTAATTAAATAAATTTGGAATGAAGATGTGTCACACCAATCTTCCTGGTGATGATGACAATCATTCTATCTCACTAGTCCAAAATATATAAAATGCAAACATCGACAATTGGAGTTGTCGAGGATTAACACAAATGTAGTTTATGGGACCGTTGAGCCGTAATGAGCAAAATGAAGTACGACGAGCTACTGATGTTTGAATTTACGATAAGATTTGTTTAGCATGACTATTTCACTCACTCCGCATTGTAAGTAACCAGTGCTAAGTAAGAATCTATTCAAATTCAACCAATCCCAGATGTCTATCGCCATGTGATTATCACTTTGTTTGCCTTTTGCACTCCGCTGAAATCACTTTGTTTACTTTTTTAAGATAAAGATAGCAATGTTTTAGGTCCGTAATAGCTAGTGAGCATCAAGATAATATTAAAATGTGTAGTTTTTTTAATGTTTAAAACTCTAAAATATCATCTATTATTAACGTTCAGTGACGAAAAACAGCAAAAGAAACAGAGAAAGTGTGTGAAAATAATTTCAAGAATTTTGTGAAGAAAGAAAAAACAAATGGACATCACAAACCAAAATGAACAAATTACACAAATTTTAGGCAATTTATATGCGAAGATTAGATGATGAAGAATACAAAGAATATGCTATCAAAACTATGTAGAACTTTACGACAAAAATTATTCAGAAAAATACTTAATGAGTACACACTGTGTTCAACCCATTTTCGAAATTGACGAACCCTGCTGCATTTCAGCTTGTATATCTTACATTTCAAATAGTTCCACGTAATAGCAAGACATGAAAAACTCAACTTCCTACAATTTTAATTATTGTGTTTTAATAAATGTTACTTGTAGTAGCTTTGTTATAATTGTTTTTTGAAAGTTTCATTACCATAAAATCGAAACATATTTGAAATCATATTCTGCATTCAACTGTTATTCTTATTTTACTTGATTATATGTTATTACAGGAAGCAATGATAACTCGGAGCTGAATGAAAGTTTCAAATATTCCGGTAGCAATTTTGAATAATATTTCTTTTTCTCGTCATTCCTGTGATTTGAATTATCCATTCGAATCATGTAATGTCTTAATTGGCGAAATAGTCACACTAAATATCACTGAAGTTTTGTGCTAGCCGGTGAATTCACTCCTCGCTACACGAGTCGTTAATTTACCGGCTAGCACAGCACGTCTCGTGATACTACTTATGATAAAACATACCTGAAAATAAAAACTTTAAATATAATTGCTTCCTCGACCATTGATGTAACTTATTTTGTACCTTCTAAAAAGGATAAATTTTAAACCTGCATGTTGAAAACAAATAATTCTATTAACTGTTATTCAAAATTATCTAGGATATAAAACAAAAAGTGCAACATTCATATGTATCGTCAGAAGCAATAAATTTCGTTATTTCAATAAAAATATATGAAAATTAAACATTGCTTTTGCTTCCATAGATGAGTTAAACTTATATTCTAACGTTTTTTATAATTATTCAAAATTATTATTCAAAATTAATGTTATAGCTCTTGTATTCTTTACTTTAGATCATTTTTCTTGTGATATTATGTACTCGTATATAAACAAATAATGTGAAAGTTCTAATGTAATGTTTGTGTATCTTACCTTTTACTGTTCCAATATGCACAATTAAGCACAATTTAAATTTCCTTGACAAATGTACCTTGCATCAAATAATCTTTCGCAAACCTTTCTGGGAAGAAAAATTAGGTATGTACCTTCTGGAAGCAAAAATCATTATTTATTAATGAATGCATGTTGTCAGAGCTCCCAAATTACACCACTACATCTGTTCAGTAATTTAATTAGAGATCCTAGCTCTGTTATATCTGAACTGCTGCATCTCTACCGGCACAAACTCTATAGAGCCTGCTAAGCCACGTGGCCTTTGGAGGGTTAAAAGCGGATGTAACTATTCAGAGAACTCTCAGGTATCCTGTTCACAGGCGAAGTATTCTCTTAGTGGACAGTCAGGGTAGGGAAATGGAACTTTGAATGTCCGTGGCTCTGAACTATGTCCATTGTAGTACTTCGACTAATGGAAACATTTCATCTCATGAAGGCGGAAACAATGTCATGGTAAAGCAAAGCGGACAGCACAGATGAACGGATAAAGATAGACGACTGTTAGTTGACTACTTTTGATAATGGGCTGATTCATTTCACAAACATTAAAAATAAATATTGACATGTTATTTCAAATTCTACCTTACAAGTCGCATTGTTATTTTTAAAAACCTTTTGTTAAAATGTTTCATTTGTAAATGAACCTTTCACCGAAGCGTTGAAATATTTTTAAATATTTTGAATAAATCAAATGGAGTTTTCCCTACTTTTTTCTAAAATATTATGGTAACATAATGTCATTGCAATGTGTTTTTCTTTAATTTTCTCTTCCAAAGTTATAACTTTCTTAATCACTCCATGTCATCATCAACTAAATCAACTCAAATTATTCAAGTACTCTTCCGTTCGTCAACAAATAAGCGTACAGTGCTTCTCTGAGGAACAAGAAATCTCCATCAGCCTGAGAGCTCTTTGCTTTCAGAGATGAAAGGAAGTTCTGCGACCGGGTTCTTGGCTCCGTGTTGACAATCGATTTGTGGATGTCGAGAACCTTCGGGAGAGCTTTTTTCTCAAACGCTTCAACAGCTGCACTTCAGCGCCGCCTCTTATTTGTTGATTCCTCTTTCCCTACGCAAAGCATTACTAAGCAACACCAAGTGAGAAAAATTTCTTTAGTCGTAGGTTAAGTGATCTGTAGTAAACTTAAGTCAACTTAAGTCATCAGTAGTGCCCTCAGTTTGGCCATTCGCTCTCTCGTATTTCGTTGATACTGGGCAGGTGTCCAAACTTCGAAGTAATTTTGTACCGTGGTTGTTGAATGTTAATTCTGTAGACGCTAATGTTGCTGCAAGTGACAGCACGTCGTGTTTCTAGTGCACACATTCATGTATACCAAGTGTGTTTCGTGTCAGTTTTGCCCGAGGCACTTGTTGCACGTTCGTGGGTGAATGTTGCGACATTTTGCGGTAGTATTCAGGCGCGCTGTTTGCTGAACCCGTATGTTATCACTAGTTCTTCGTATATTCAAAGCGACACAGTTAAGCAGAGATAATGATCCACAAAGCAGAGAAACATCACGAACTAATTCTATAGAACGAGGTACAGAACTGAGAGTTCACAGAAACATTTTTCGAAAGGAAGTTGGTAGACTGCTGTATCTATGATCTCGTACTTCTCGCTTCAAGGCGTTTGCTAAAACGTGTCGTGGGAGGCTGGTGCTCAGTGGTAAGTTTCAGTGTCTCGTGCGAACATCAGGGAGAAATAAATTCCCTTGCTGAGAATATACTATGTATTATTACAAGCTGCTTAAGACTGTTTTCAGTCCGGGAACAACGACGCATGTTCAGTGTGTTTACAGACATGCTGATTAGTCTGTTTACCTTCACTGTTCCCATTCATCTCCTGTATATTTCCATATTAGCACGGTTGAGCAGTATTTAAATACTTGTATTTGAAATACGTATTTTAAATACATTTTGTATTTGAAAAAATATTTTTTTTTGTTTTTTTATATGTATTTTAGAGATGTATGTAAATACATAAAATAGATGTATTTAAAACAGCAAATACACCTAAAATATAGACGAAGATAACGAGGATTCTTTTTCTTTGATTCTCCAAGTTAATGAATCTCATTGAAACAAAAATAAAAGCCCCTTTCAGCTGTTGAATTTGAATTCTCTTCATTTTTAAATTATAAATCCAAATCATTAAAAATGCTGGACAATTATCCGACAAACAAAACTGCGTTCATTCCTTATAACTAGTCCCGACAATGCCCTTTTTTGCTTATTTTATTTCGTTGAATGTCTTTTTACCCCATTATCAATGTTTATCATTGTTACCCCATTATCAATGTTATCATTAACTTACCTCATTATCAATGTTTACCTCAGAAATGGCTTTTGCGAGGGTCTTGTAATGCCTATAAATGCCTTTTTCAGAAATAATTGCCTAATCGAGTGTCAAGAGCCTATAAGTGCCTATATTGAATTTTCCACATTTATAATATTTAACTTAATGCATCTGCAAATCTCTTTAAATTTCTGTCCTTGTGATATGCGTTTCAGTCTTGGCAGCCGGGCAGTGAAAATGAGGGGTTTTCAGCTGTCAGCGTAGAATTCTACCTTGGGGCCGCTTGTTTCTCAACGTGTATGCGGTAGTGGACTTCTCCCCCTCCCTCCCTCCCGCCCTCCCACCCTCCCGGCTTACTGAGCATGGAAATTTGTACGAGCAAGACGTCTGTTCACACATCTCTTGGTCCCGCGAGAATCATAAGTTCATAACCCCTCGGTCAGAGCCGCATTGGTCAAGGCCATGCGTGGGTAACAGTAAGACAGTACTCTGAGCCGTGATGCATTGTGCATAAGAGATGGCGAGCAGTTCGGTTGCAACCACTAGAGGTGGTGGATTTTTATGAGTTTCACAACCAGTTTAACAATGGTTGGAAGAAACATAAAACTCTAAATATTAGAGTTTTTCAACTTCATAAAATATAACAGAAAAGGTGCTAGTAAGTGGGAAACCAAATAGGAAAATACTCTAGATGAATGTTGGAAAAAATAATATTTTAATGCACAAGTTGTGAAGATTTTCCTTTCATTTGTCAGAAATGTTTAATATTAATTCATTGGTAATTTCTTCCATTAATTCGTTCTATGTTAATATATTTTTATAATTACAATGATGTCGTGTACTTTGTTTCATGCAGGAAATATCAATATAACAAATGTCATAAAATAGACAACCCTGCATAAAACGGAAACCTTTCTAAACCGGAATATATTTTGCCCCGATCGATTCCAGCTTATATTTTACTGTATAATGACATTTATTTATTTTATTTTTACAGTTATGTGAGTAGAGGTGCTAACCTAGATTATGGAGGACTGGATATGTATTTTTTGGTAGTGTCGTGAAAAGGTGGTAAACTGTACAAAAGTATTACTTTCGACATAAAAACACTGCAAATCATGCAAAAAATGCGTAAAAAGTGAGAAAAACTATTCAAAACTTCTTCAGCAAGTGCAGTCAAAAGATGAAGACAAGAAAGAATTTCAATACGGCTTGTATAGAAGTAAGTGCGGTTTGTGCTAAGTTGCACACAGTCCATTTTCAAAACAAGAAAATTCAACATTTAACCAGTTTAAACAACAAAATATTCAAAATATAAAATTGCATATGAGTCAACACTTAGGAAATATTATGTAACTCCGCAATATGTTTTCACAATCGAAGAAATTCAATTTGATTTTAGAGAATTGTGTTCATCATTTATGTAGAACGTATTACATATCAATTTGAATATTATTCAACTATAATACCCATTATCCTGCCTATTTTTAAGTTTTTACTTTCTAAGTGCTTGCCTATTGTCAACCATAATGACTATTTCCTTGGATATTTTTAAGTTTTTAAGCGCCTATTATCTGCCTATTTTTGACCTTTTTAAATACCTACATGTCCGAGCTCTACTTATAACACTAGTTTACGTTCATCCGCGCCAGCTGAACAACCGTTTTCCTTCGCGGGTTTTATACATTCGTCAAATATGGGGTTTATTGTTTTATGATTTGTTTGAAAAACTGGTCGTTTTAAAAGAAAATTCGGCTTATTTGAGTTAGACATAAATTATTGGTCAAAAATGTACGACTGTCTATTAGCAATTTATTGTAATTGGCAAATACAATAAATTGTTGCAATAAAAATTTTTAATAAAAAATTATTGTATTTACTGTATTTTGAGTATTTGAAGTATTTTAAATATGTATATATTTAGCTATTCAAAACCTAATGTATTTTGAGTATTTAAATAGTTATTAACGAAATATTTTGGCAAAGTATTTAGATATCAAATTTAAAGTATTTTGCCCAATCCTGCATACTAGTATGCACCTATAGGTCAGGTCCACCGAATAACATTTATAAATCAACTATTGTAAACTCTTATTGATAGGGTCACATACAATTTGGAACTGTTTTTGAAGTTACATTAATAAATCAGTAAATAAAATTATTCAGAAGATATATGCTGGACTCTTAAATCAGAGTTCCGATTTTGAGTTATAATGACTCCTAAAAACGTCTTGTGATCCTATCAGAGGACAGTTAGCTTAGCTAAAAGATCTAAAGAGAAAAAAATTGTGTATAAATAGGAATAGAAAAACGTTTTAGAATTACTTGTTTTCAAACTCTGAACGTTCTCAAATTCTGAAATAATACAATCGCTTTTCATTGTGAACATAGAGTGAAACATGTTTCTGAAAATGTCATTGAAAAGTTTTAAATTGTAACGACACGTCGGTTCTGAGGACACGAGTTGCATTCGGGACGCTTCAAGGCTCGAAAAGCGAACCCTTATGCGCGGGGGCCGACACGTTATAATATTTAGCAAGATCGGCACATCTGTGTTGTAGGTAACCGGAGTATTATATCCTGTGGTCCATATCACTTAAAAACATAATGAATCGCTTATAATTATATTTACTTAAGTTATGTACAGATACTTGCATCGAATGTATGCTGACCATTGCATTAATACACACACATCTTTGTAGTTAAAAACAAACAATCTCCTAACTTAAAATACTCGCTTTGATAGAAATGCAAATGCTTGCGCTATATGACGAAACATCACATGCTTTCGACAGATTGATTGCAACATACAAAACTAAACAACCAACACCAACTACAATTGTATTGTAGTTGATGTTAAAGACGCAATTACCAAATGGCTACAGATGAGTCTATCGGTCCATGATTTTTAATATATTATTAAAGTTAAGTGTTTTTATTACCAAGCCACGTAATAATAGCAACAGATAATCCATTTAGAAGCCACTATCTTTAATTTAAAGAAGTAGGGAAGCCACTATCTTTCATTTCAAGAAGAAATATTGGAGAGGGAAATACACTGCAAGCGTACGTCTAGGTTGGCGCCGAATCTCAAAACCCAGTGTGAGAGTAACATAGCCCCCTCCCGTAAAAAACATTCACTACACTAACGGGACTAATCAAGGCAGGTGACGTGTCCTGAAATATCAATCAACAACTGCTTTTAAGGGCTAAGGGAGCATTCTTATTACATGTCCCGTAAATGAGTTGGTTCCGTATGACATTAACTAATCACACGATAGCGTTTTACTTTCACTTCACGAGTTGCATTTATCGCTACGGAATATCAGCCTGCACTGAACATTTGGAGTTCTGCTTATTAGATCCATGGAGATCGGAGTCGAGGGCTGGAATGACTGTCGCAGTTGGCTGGCCTCAAAATACAGTCCATTTTTTTCGTTGAATGTGGATTGAATTCGGTGTGTGCCCTTTCGAAATTGTACGTGATTCTGTACTTCCAAAGAAGGCGGCCCATCAAGCGAAGCGACGAACGAGAATATTGTTGTTTATTGAAACACATAATTTCCTAAATCAATGGCATCCTTTTTCAAACTAAAAGTGCGCGCCGCGTGAGAAAATAAGATAAAAAAACGTGTTTAGAGTAGACCAAATGAGGCAAATTAAAGTAAAAATGTGACCTTCCTTTTAACAATGACTGATATCTCATTGCTCACTCTTTTGAGGGGACTGTTTTGAACAAAAATTGACCAAATTATTAGTATTCTGTACAAGTAAAATTGTACATTAAGTTGTAATGGTATATCACCACGTACGATTTGAACTTGTATATGGTAGTTTCTCTTAGAACTATATTTTCAAACTGCTAGAAGTAATTATGAATTTCAACTACCACTACTCTTCCTGTTAGAGATGGTGGTATATATGCGCGTTCAAAAATACGCTAAACACGTTTTGGAGTGCTATGCTATTGGAGTGGTATGCTTCCCTTCTTGCGACATGCTACACCTTACTTAGAAATCCGAAATTGATACTACATAACATTGTGCCATGCGAACACTAAATAATCTTGAAATATCAAACAAAAAGTTGTCGCCACAAGTACACGAGCATAAAAATGGATTACAACAAAATACAACAGAGTTAACATATCTTATTAAGACAACACTATAATTTGTGATATGTTAAAAGGAAAACGCAATGTTGGCCGAACAAGAAAAAGTGTAATTGAATTAATTACATGAAATTTGTGGTATCCAGATAATGTCGAATATTCCACAAACATTCCGATGAATCTGTACTTCCGTATTTGAAGAACATTCCGTGTGCATTAGTTTACTTGTTTTATATTGCAGTGTGATGGCGTATCATGATTTTGTGTGCATACATTTTTGGTTTTATTGGCCAGCGATATTCCGGGAAGAAGGTAATATTGAGTGTCAGATGCTTTCCTGCATATTTTGATAGAATTTAAATGACCAGAGATAGTATTAACAGTCGTTTTGTCAGTATGTGTTTCCTAGAGCTAGCCCACATTTGCGATATTTTCTCCTCTTTTCTAATAAGCAACGCATCCAGATCGTTGAATGATTTCCTCAGTTCTCACGCTTATCTGTATTAATGCTCTTGAAGTAATTTTATTATGCATTTAATTATATATTTCAAAATATTTTATATCACATTTCTATCTTATAACAATTTATGATGAGTGCACCATGTGCATTTAAATGATTGAAATTTTTTCCCCTTTTGTTTTACTTTTTGTAACCATCAAAATTTGAAAATAGGTTATTCGTGTCTTCAAATTTTGGGTGTGACATGTTTTGTTCTTCTTTGAAAGGAAACTTGTTTTTCACTCGAGCCACGATTTTCGATTCTACCAGGCAAATTTTATTGTCCATAAAGATATATTGAATAACTGTTCACACTGGTTTCGTTAAGTACTTCGAAAAGATCAACTTTTTTTTCAACATGTATACGCATACTAGAAACCATATACTAGAATGCGAAGGTAAAACACCTTCTGTGCAAGTAACAGGAACGCGACTGCACATCTCAGATGACTTTTTATGTCGGTCACAGTTTGTGACATCAGTTGTGAGTCTACCGCGCAACTCAGTGATCGCTTATATATAAAGC
Source organism: Teleogryllus occipitalis (assembly GCA_011170035.1). Lineage (NCBI taxonomy): Eukaryota > Metazoa > Arthropoda > Insecta > Orthoptera > Gryllidae > Teleogryllus > Teleogryllus occipitalis. Next base: position 173,862 of record BLKR01000554.1, read on the forward strand.
AATTATTAAATGAATTACGACTGATGGTGTTGAAGAAATAGAATCGCCAGAGACAGTTTTGATCAGGCTATTATCACTGGAAAGGAGATTTGGGAAATAATCGTACAATCTGACGATACTAAACACAGTAAAAATTAGGCAATTTCCCACAAGATAGTACTCCCACTAGATAAGATTGAAGTAAAATGTTTAACAAGGTTTGCTGAGTAACATGAGTAAAAACGAACTAACGAGAAGATGAATTGGGTTCAAAACAGAAAGTAGGAAGCTCTAAATTAACGATCTAATAGAAATACAATATCTCTTTAAGCAGTAATCTAAAACATCGGCGCGTTTGAAATAGGATGCAAGAAAGCTGCAAACGTTTGGTAGAATTTAGGGGACACATGAATTCTCTCGTTTTCCGCAAAAACCTGTTCTTGTTGGAAATTAATATGCTAAAAAAACGTCCGATGTGGTTTTCTTCATACAGTCTGGGTGTGTGAAGAGTGCACCATGATACTGTAATGAATTAGAGTAGAATCTCGTTTTAAAGAGACAGTGTAATCTTGCTTATACTAGACAAAATGGACTGAACCCAGTCTCGCCTATAAATTATGGCCATTGCCTTCCCGTATGCAAAAGACTCTCACTTATAAGGGTTTCCCGCCTGCAGTAGACAGAATATCGGTTCCAGAGGAATTTTTTTCCCTTGCTTAAGAATCAGAAGTTGAGACATCTAATTTTCCCAACGTGAGATTACTTTCCTGGAAATACCCTTCCAAATAATAACCCACCTCATCTGTGAAAGGAAAAAAGTATGCTTCCATTTTCCGTGGGCATTGTCTGTGGAAGTTAGGCCCGGTTTCACCAACATACACCTAACATGACGTTAGTAAACAAGTCATTAACATTAACGTCTCCGTTAATATTTGTTCCGTTTCACCAACGCTTCCGCGGCTTCAGTTAGCTAATCGCCAGTTAACTTTAATGGGTATACAAAATGCGTAAGTATTTGCTTTTAGAAGGCTGTTGTTACGTGTATCGTCTGCAATGAATTGACAGAATGATAAAAGTGAGAAAACAAGGGAGCTTAAAAAAATTATACGTGAGAAAAGAAATGTGGTGGAATCCCTGATAGCTTGATATTCGGAGGACAAGTAGACTGTACGTGACTGATACACATAACACAGAAAATTAATTGAGCTGTATGGTATTGCATATTTGGACGGAAAATGATGGGGCAAAAAATAACATTGTTGTAATGGAATAAAAGAACAAAATTATTTAATCACTAAAAATAATATGAAACAATAAATTAACAATTCTACATAAAATTTATTACAAATTAGAGTGATAAAAAAACATTGAATTAAAACTTGCTGTTTTTAAATGTTCAGTTCCTTTCAGTCATTGAATTGAAAATGAAGTGCACTCAGGGCAGAATTAATTCTGATGTATCAGAAATAAATTTGAAATAAAAGACCGGTCACTTATCCGTTGGAGCTCTGATGACTGATGTGTGCTCGAATTGAACTGAATCGTGCTGAGCTGCAATCAGCTTAACCAAGCGTTAACTGCTGCTAACGAAGCAGAGATCGCACCTTAACTTTAACGGAAAGTTAACAAGCGTTAAAGTTGGGTAAAACACGTATTTTCTTTAACGGACCGTTAAAATCTCCTAACGTCTAGTTACCGTGTTAACAAGCATTCGTGAAACCGGCCCTTAATGTGCTAACGTTCTAAGCTAATGTGATCTCCGTTCAGCGCTCATTCTTGCTAATGTCCTAAACGCGTACAGGCAGGCGAGAACACTGTGTGGTGTGCTCTATTTCACCTGTAAGGCTCATTATCGTAATACATTGTTTACTTGAATTTAAGCGTTTTGCCATTGTTGTGATTTTGGTATTGATCGACTGGTGAATAGTGCTCCTACTGGGCCTCAATGTCGGGTGCATTTAAAAAAATCCAATTGTGAAGACTGTAAATAAAGATAACGTCAATATCGGGGGGAAAAGGGACTTAAGTAAATGGAGAAACCGGCAACGATGTCTGAAGGCATCAACTGATGTCATTGCGATATCTCTGACCGGGAGGTCCTGGGTTCGAGTCCCGACGATGGCAAGATTTGCGACACTAAAATGATAGCTCGGTGGAATTCAGCCGCCGTCTGGTGGAGATATCTAGCAGTTGGCTGCTCTGATCGGTAATTTTCCTTGCTTTCTCGGATCAACACCAGACGAATGCCCCTCGCTAAGGAGCCATGGACCACGCGCGTTCTTTCCTTCCTCTCCCTTGACCAATCCTCACCCCTTCTTTACACACACACACTCACATGCACTACACTATTACTCTTGTTGGAAGACTTCTAGAAAGCTTATAGCTAGTCCGAGTTAAGGCAGTGCCCTTCTGGTGCAAGTTACCTGGTTGGGAAAAATACAAGCAAAACGAAGTAGGTCGGCGCCGGATCTCGCCAGCGAGAGGAGGAAAATCTCCACCACCCCCATGACAAAACCATGTACTACACTTACAGGACCAATGACCTTAGAATTTAACGCGCCCGAAATCACTAAGCAATCAAGCCGAGAACAACAAAAAAACCGTAAAGAAATCTTATATGAGGAAAACATGTACTTATAGATGTTAACATCTCCAACTTATAAAATTATCCCCTTTACACTTTTGAGTCAAAATATATGTTCACAGAAGTCTTTTATATCGTGGATCTACTGTATTTTATATTCTTCACTCGTATGGAAACATATTTAGAATGAGTTTACACCCGTTGGTGACAGAGTCTCGAATTCGCATCTATCCGCTAGGGCGCGTTCCCATCGCGAAGCCACCGCCAAAAAGCTCGCATAAGTCTGCTCTCTCGCTTCCAAGAAGGATGCTGTATATTGCAGGTATGAAAGCCTGCTTCTCGGCACACTTCAACACGTCTCTCTTCAAGACTTGATAAAAGAAATATTCATTCAACAAGTTCAAATATCCTTTTTCAAGAAGCTTTACTTATTTATTTACCTATTTGTTTATTTGACGGGCACTCACGGCACGGAGCGAATGCGCTTGCCTTTCACCAAGGCGGTCCGGGTTCGATTCGTGGACATTCTCATGTGAAACAAAACGAGGTTGCTTACTTCAGAGAGGCCATTCCAATCCCTGTAAAGCGTTCCAGAACCCTACCCCTCTTCTAATTCGTTCCCAATGTTGGCCGCTGGATAGTGACGCAGGAGCGTGTGTAGCGTGAGAGGCGCATATACAGAAATGAAATTCTCGGTCTTAACGAACGGTAACGGTGACCTAACGCAAGATTATTTCCGATGACTGACTGAAAATATTAAGGGAGAATTACTCCTCAGCGCTCAGTGACCACACAAGGGCTTTGGAGATGCGTTGCGTCGTTTAAGAAGCAACAAATTTTCTTTCAAAACGTTATTCGATTCAGCAAGTTTTGGTCGTATTCTACAGAAACTAAAATACAAATGAACTCGTACTAGTGTACTTACTTATGTACTCATATGTATTTGTGTCCTTACTGGGTAGGTACTTTGTACTTTCTTATGTACCCGTATGTACTATCAATATTTTGAAGAAAGAAACAGTATTATGTTGGGGTTGGTAGTGATTATAACCTAAACTCGTACCTACCCCTTTGGGAAGCGTATTGTTGTAAATTTCACAATAACACAGTAATTTTTTTCTCTAGCAGAGAGCTGGCAACGTGGTTCCGGCGTGTATTCCTTCGCCTGACTCTCCCTCACCATTGTCACTTGTTGAAACCGATTGTTAGTGGCAATGCAGGTTGAATAGAATGCATTGTATTGTACTTTTTAAAAAACAGGCCCTTCCTTCCTCACGTAGAGTTTTATTTTTGTCGCAATAAAAAAAAGTTCGCAATAAAAACATAATTGTAGACAACAATAAGCACTCAGACCAAAAATAAGAATCAAATAGATAAGAACAATAAATTTGTTAAATCATTAAATAAATGTGTGGTGTAAAAATTACAACTGACTGATCGCTTAAGCGAAATAGGCGCGCTTACCGAAGGGTTAAGTCTTCTGCTAGATAGAAGCTCCAATACTCTTTTTATTGTATAAGTTGTATGTATAAATTTTACTATTATGATTTAATTGAAAGTTTAATTTAAACGATTAATATTTATTATTTTAGGTCACAAATATTCAAGTCATTAGGAGCCTAACTGATTGGACATTTTTAGGGTCCTTAAAGTAACAATCTGGCCAAGCCGTCAAATTTAAAATCAGTCAAGTCCATTAGAGTTTCAATCATGTATTTAATTGTGATTCAGTTAAAATGAGGCTGATAGAATGAAGTATGGAAGCAAAAAGGTATTTTTCTAGCGACTAGGAAACACAGGATGAAGAATTCTACAATACATTGTAAAAATGTTTATAAAACTATTTGCACAATCACGTTAATAAAATTTGAGCCCACCGTGTAATATAAACCTTTAGAGAAGTCGTGTTTTTTGCTTCTTTATCGAACAATAATCTTGTTGTGCGTATGGATGTGCGTACTTTTTGTTAATTACATGGGTTTTAATTTTCATTAATTACACAGGCTTCATTCATTTTACGTGCTTGCAACAGTTAATTCTTTCAAAACTAGTTTTTTAGCGTACTTTACAGTACATGCACACTATTGTATCCTCGAAGATTGTCTTCGGTGATCTTCCATCTAGAGGGTTTAACATCTATTTCTCGAACCTCTCTGTGAACGTCTAATAGTTTGTGTGCTATAAAGCTTTAAAATTCAAAAACCTTTGCCAATATCGATTTAGTATTATTGGTTTGCTCCTTAAACATTATTATTTATTAAATTAACGTATATATCCTACAAGTGACTTGGATTTTTTGAAAATATTATAGACGCAGAAAATGGGGTACTTTTACCGTTCGTGATTTTACTTGCAAATTGGTTATGGAATCACGACAAAAAAGGGGGTTATTTGATTTTCATCAATTGAAGAAATGTTCCTTAGAGTCGTTAAACTCGACGAATGTGAAAGTATTTAATAATAATAATAATAATAATAATAATAATAAATAATATTTATTATCATTAATAATTCATTTTATTAATTAATAATAATTTATAATAATGAATAATAATTGATAATTCATAATAATTGATAATTCATAATAATTATTATTAAAAATCAATAATAATTGATAATTGATAATAATTAATAATATTCAATATTAATAATTTATTTTTATTAGTGCATGATGCATTTGAGCGCATTTGGTTGAAGATGCCGAGCGCAGACAACCCCCACTGCACCTCCGCAGCCGCAGACTGCTGCGCCCACGGAGGCCACTGCGATCGCCGGCCGCCGCGTGCGTGCGGCGGACAGGACGTCAATAAAAGCAATTAAGACGTCATTGAATGCGCGCGAACTCTCCAGGTCGCCCGCCCCGCCCTGGCCCCTCCCTCCCGCCTTTTGGGGCGACGAGGCGGGAGAGATAACCCGGGAAGGACGAGACAGGAGAGATGGAACGGGTGAGGACGAGACGGGACGGAAGGGACGGGACAACGACAGGACGAGCGAGGCGCGAGGGGAGGCGTGGAATGGGAGAGTCAGTACGGAACGCGAAGCGGTCGGGTCAGGACCCGACGGGCCGAAGGGATGCCACGTGGGGCGGAGCGGGAAGGCGTGCAGAGCGATTTGCAAACGAGAGGACAGATTGGCTCGCGGCGACCGGGAGCGATGGCTCAGGGCAGCAACAGTTGGCACTGCAGTCCCTCTGACCGGGCGATCCTAGGTTCGAGACCCGACGGCGGCAGGATTTTCGACACAAGCTTTTCAGCAATGTTGAATTCGGTCGCTGTCTGAGGACTAAGTCACTGTCTAGCGGCCGGCTGCTCTGATCGGTAGCTTTCCGTGGTTTCTCCGATTACATCTGGCGAATGCCGGAGCAGTACTCTAACAAACGAGCCACGGGCGGCGCGCGATCTTTTGTATCTCTTCCTTGTCCTATCCTCTCCTCATAACACTTATACTAACATGCACTACGCTACCACACATGCTGGGAGACCGGTCGGGAGCTTAGAGCTTGTCCTGGCTGCGGTCGTACCCCCGCTGTTTGGAGATACCTGGTGGGGAAAAAGTCCACTAGCCGACGGTAGGTCGGCGCCGGATTTCACCATACAGGCGTGGGTACACCACGGCCACCTCTGGAGCAAAATCACGCACTACACTTATGGGACTGATGACCATAGTAGTTGACGAGCTCGGAATCGCTAACACTCAATCAATCAATATGAAACCAATCAAAATATATGTCCCCCCCCCGAAAAAATTAAAAATGTGAAAGTTGTTTCCAGAAACTATGAGTTATTTGTTGAAATAAAATAACACAAATTACGACATTTAAACTAGAAAACATTTTGGGAAATATATTTTAAATATTACTTATAAGTAATAGTATTTACTGATAAAATAGTACAATTTTCACGGTGATCTTAAAACGTTAAAAAGTTTATGTTTAATAAAGTCACTAGTTGTTGAACACACGAAATAATAATATGGATTTCAATGGAACCCATTTTAATGTTATCGTCATTTGTTTCATTTCATAGATTCCTGCCTTATAAGTAATGACTATAATGAAATATTTAAGGTAAAAAATTAATTGAAGCATTATGAAATATCGGACTACTGTACCTAGACATAAAATTACGTTAAATTCTGGACTTCACATTATTTTTAAAGTTTTTTACTAATTTGTTCCCATCAGTCCCATCATCGGTCCCCTTGACTTGCGGGACCCCGGTCTGCCCACACCTAGCGCCGGCACTGGGGAAGGGGTGCGGAGCGATTTGCAAATGAGAGGACAGATGGCTCGCGAGCAGGATGTGTCCTCACCAACCCCGAGTTTTTCTTCAATGGCCATACCGGGAGCGGTAGCTCAGTGCATCAACTGATGTCACTACAGCGCCTCTGACTGGGAGGTCCTAGGTTCGAGTCCTGACGGCGGTAGGATTTTCGACATTAGCTTCAGCTTCAGCTAGGTCGAATTCAGTCGCTGTCTGGAGGAGAATTCTAGCGGTCGGCTGCTCTGATCGGTAGTTTTTCGTGGTTTCTCCAATCAATTGAAATGATTGAAGGCGTTGTCATTGTCAACAATAGTATTTATTTCAAAAATAGCAGCTTTCGATGGCTTAGCCATCATCATCAGTTTTCTGCTGTCTGGGAGCCACAAAAACGAGTATTTATTTCAAAAATAGCAGCAGAAAACTGATGATGATGGCTAAGCCATCGAAACCTGCTATTTTTGAAATAAATACTATTGTTGACAATGACAACGCCTTCAATCATTTCAATTATGTAAATGTCAACTACAACTCACCACTGAATCAATATTCTCCAATCAACACCAGGCGAATGCCGGAGCAGTACCCTAACAAACGGGCCACGGACCGCGCGTGATCTGTCCTTCCTCTTCCTTGTCCTATCCTCTCCCCTTACACACACACTTACACTAACATGCACTACACTACCACATATCCCGGGAAACCGGTCGGAAATTAAGAGCTTGTCCCGGCTGGGACGGTGCCCCGCTGGTGGGAGAGTCCTGGTTAGGTGAAAATCCCACTAGCTGACGGTAGGTCGGCGCCGGATCTCGCCATCCAGCGGGGGAAGATCACCGCTATCTCCCGAGAAAAAAAACATGTACTAAACTAACGGGACTAATGACCAGAGCCCGGAAATACGAAAAAATCAATCAATCAATCAATTCAGTGGCCGTGATGGATACCCGCGCCACCAATCGCTGCTCACCCCGGTTCAGATTGGGATTCGCCACGAAGTATGAAACGCATTCGGTGTGCGAAAATATCAAATATTTGACATACTTTCGGAAATCGATTCGTAGAAAATCGTGCGGCATGCTATGTGTCCAATTTTGTAGCAGTTCCATGAATGAATTCTAGAACATTCGTAATTCCGATTTTAGATTATTCCCAGAAATTGGTATTCATTTCGCCTATCAATTCAGATATTATTGAAATTCGTGAACTCTTCATATCTCGCACTGAGAAAAATACTTGTTTGCTGCCAACAGATACCTGTTAGCTGCATAATGGTGGCAAGTGAAAAAATGTTCAAACAGGTAATCAGCTTGTTGTAACAACGTGAACGTATATTACTTAATTGCACAAACAATTCACTTAATTAGGCATTAGTTCAATCTCATATTTCCCTTTTTCTACAAACCCTTTCATTCCAACTACGCTAACGTTGTGAGTAGTGGACACTTTTTTATAATTACATTTTTCTCAGTTACTCAGAGCACGTTCGTTTTTTATTTAGGTAAAAGTTTTTACAGTTCCCTGTTTCAGCTAGTATATATTACTTAGAAACAAAAGTATATGTTACATAAGAAATGTATCTAAAAAATCAAAATGAATGCTGAATACTTCAGAGAAAAACCTTATTTTTGTACAGAATTGAAGGTAAATAACTCTTTATTGGTCATCAAAATTAATTATGATGTCAAATTGTCGGAGAGTCATTGCAGCTACATTTCTTAGTTCGTTTACATAAACACTTCATCTGAAATAAAGAGGAAAACATTTCTATATAAATGGAAAGAACTCAATGCCAATCTGCACAAAAGCCAAATGGTCCTGTAAGTAGAAGTTTTATTAGACGATCGATCTTTTAATACACTATTAGGTGATGGTATAAGAGGTTTCCTCGTATTACCTGAGAATACTTGAAGTGAAGGATCCTGTTCTTCGGCAGTGCTAAACATCTGACTAATTACAATCAACTTCTCTTTGATGATGTTTAGCATCCACAGCAGTAATTAAATTTTCAAAGGGCCAATCATTTGTGTGGATGTGAACTAACCAGATCTGTTTATGACACAATTGTAGCGCAACTCAGTGCATGAGATCAAAATGTCCAATCAGTTTTTGATTTGTGGAATCGCCTTCAATGGCATGTTTATTTATGAATTACTTTTATATAAATAAAATCAACTAAATTTGGAGCAGTCACTTAAGCATTATTCCAACTTGTTTATCTTTCTTCCTGAGTTAATGAGGACCATAACTAACAATAGTAGGGAGAGGCTTATCTACGATACAGCACACATGGCACGTGACATGTGCGCTACTCATAAGGGGCGCTATTTAGAGCATACCCGCGAAAACCAAAGTAAGGTTTTTATTTAAGTAACCTGACAGGGGCACCAATTCTATGATTGCCATGGGCATCTCAGTACTTAGATAATCCTCTGATAGTAGCTGATATCACGATGTACAAATGTTATATTGTGAAATGAGGTGTCGTGCAACGTAGAACAGAGAAATATCGAAGGAAGTGTTTAAGTGTTATATTGAAGTGAAGTGAAGTGCAATAATGTGAAGGACAGTGCAGTGCCAGTTTGGTGAGATTTTAATTGTACAAACATTCAGTGCAGATTTAGATTATAGACGAGAAAGAGAGAGAGACAGAGAGAGAGTAAATTTCCAGGCCGATATCACCCTTTCCGAAGGCCTCTTCATTTATTATAGACAACCACAACTGACTTTCCTTCAAGACCGCACAATTAGGAATCTATACAGGCTGCGATTGTTATTGCAGCTGTAGCTCGCAGTTCAATACCATACCTAATTTTTTGCATCGCTCTTTTGTTAAATCCATCTTATTGTGTCCTCCTTTTGTGTGTGATTGTGCAGTCTCTTCCAACATAACCTTCTCTGTTTTCTTCATCCAGTCATCTAACCTCATCTTCCCGACCTGCTTGATTGTTGTCATCATCAATTTCGAAAACAATGTTCCCAGTGGAAGCTGAGATTTCCTGTTTTTATTTTATTTTAGCCTATTTCTTTCATTTACTTATAGGCTATTTAGTTATTATAGTATGTGATATTCAGTAAAATCTAGTAAGCCAACCTGATGTGAACCAATAGAGCCGATCTTTTATCTTTGATCATTAACAAAACAAGGCAATGCACATGAATCTTCATGTCTTTGGAACATGAACATTTAATATCATCTTCCTTTGAAAAATTTCTAGCTTTGTTAGAGCAGCCAAGTTTAGACCACAAAACAATTTCGTCATTACTATTGAAAATATAAAAATGTTTAGCAAGGTTTAAAGTGAAGGCATCTTTAGTACGTTCTCCCTTACGAGAAAAATGTTTCTTGTTTCATCTGAAGCTCTGTATCTTGTTAAGAATGGTTTGTTTGTGAATTAAAATTGAGTAAAAAGAGAATGGTATGCTATTTATCATTTTTAAACCCATTATTGTGAACGTGTTTTCCACGTCGGCGGACGGATAGTCTCTAGCGCCTTCATAAGTGTTCTTTCTCAGGTGCGGACCTGAAGTTTGGTACTCTCAGATTCTAGGAAGGTCTGTAAGAAGTAGTTTCTATTCATTCCGGTAAAGAATGAATTTATTCAAGCCAGTTGGCACTGTATTCCAATGTTCGAATGGAATTTAATTTTCTTTAATTAATTTTCTTTTAATGCACCTTTCCTTTTCTACTAAAAAGTTCCTAAAAACAGAATTATTTTTTTAAATAAAATGTCAAAATCGACAAAAAACTGATATTTTCAATTAACAATTTATCAAGCAAAACGAACATTGTTTAGTTTGAAAAATATGTTTCAAAATAACCTATCAGAAACAACTTTTAATGACCCCCGTTTTTAATTTCAGTTACCTGCCAGAATATAAAACACAATCACGTGACCAGTATCATTGAAGTGTCAAATGCATTTTGCACATTTTAGTTGTAAGACTAGGATGAATGGAAACAGTTCCAGATTGTGATAGCAGAGTGTGTTGTTAACGCTAAATTCCCATTATGACACATTTTCTTTATTCGCGTATGTTCAACGAGAGCAGCCCAACATGATACTACACCATGAGAATATAGAATTGGCAGATATATGTGTTCGGGATCTAATCTCATAAATCGTGATTACTTGATTTGTTCACGAGACAAGTCGCATAACTAACACGATCATTCAGATGGAGTATCATTTTCTGATATGACTTTGTTCACGCTTTGGTAGAGGCTCAAAAGTGAGTTTTACATCGTATACAAAACAGTGATTCAATAGCCCAAAAATATCATGAGATATAGTGGTAAAACTCTGTACATCAAATGGACGGCGAGCGATTTTCCCTTGAGTATACTTTTCACCACCACTCCGCTTAGAAACAAACACACATATACTTGCACTACATTGCTACCAGGTTTGCCAGATTAGGTAATTTTGTCCCCAAAATCGGGATTTTGTTTCGTTGGGAACATACATGGACGGGGAATGTTGGGAAATTTTTGGGGGAAATTATTTTCATCCGGAGTCAAGATAGAAACAATATTTTCTAAATTATTATGAATAAAAAAGAAACAACAAACACTAACCTTTCTAGTTTTTATGTATCAAAAAGTGAAAAATAAAAGAGAGGCATAGAGAAAAAAAAATAAGAAAGATTATAGTATAGGGCTTCGAGCAGCTTAAAGGAAGATTATTGGTTGATTTGAAGTATTTTAATTTAAGGGGAGAGCCAATGAAATCGTCAGACAGCTTATGTAGTTGGTCCTTAATTTGGAGAATATTTTTCGTTTCAAAGTTGAGGAATTTTGTTTCATTTGATTGGTTATTTGGGGGAAATACAGGCTGCGAACTGTATATTGATGCAATATGGAGTGAAGTTGGTGGCATTGATCTGTGTATAAAATTATATCTGTACATGGCATTAGTTATATGTATTTAATATTACAACAAACCCTCATTAACACAAATTTCAAGGGACCAAAATTATCGAAGTTCGGGTTATCTGAATAAAAATTCGTGATATATTACTATTATAAATGTCCGTATTACGGTAATCACTTGCCGGGACCGAATTTTTTTCGCGTTACGGCAAAATTCATGTTGATAGAGTTTGTGCTAACTAAGGTTTACTCAATAATAATTATTAATTATAATAATTATTATATTAAAAGTATATATATATATATATTTATATATATATATATATATATATATATATACACTTTTTATATACAGATCAGTGGTTATTGAGCATCTCTAATTGAACAAATGGGAATCGACAACACAGTTTGGAACTTTCTCGACTTCCCCAGCTACTGATATCGATATTGCTGTCGATTAATATTACTCCCTAAAGAGCACAAAACGTACAGGCCCAATGACCACAGCAGTTTTCGCGGAATACCAAATAATCAGTCAATCCAGTAAATGCAAAATCCACCCCACTTGTAGCGATGGCCCAGCACTGGAGCTGCTACCTCCGCGAGGGCAAGTGGCATCGAAGCGCTCTTGCAGGCGGCTGCCGCGTGTAGCGCCAGCCGAAGCGCTGCGGTTTTTGCCCGAGTTGTTGCCGCAAGCGACTGCGCGTGCCATACAAGCAATTTCGAGGCTGTCAGCGCCGTAACGAGCGCAGCCGTGGGCGGGGGCGGGGGCGGCAACGGGCGGCGGCGACGCGGAAAGTGAACGCGGAAGTCGTGGGCGAGGTTCGTCAGTGAGTCAGTTAGCGCGACCTTCATTTCTCTGCTGCAGATCCCGTGGCCCTTTGCGCTGCTTGGCGGCTGGAATGCCGTAACGCTGTCTTTACGGCGTCTGCCACGTAAAGCTGAATTATTCCTCTCGGTTCGCTCGGAAAACGTAAATTGTACGCTCACTTTTACGCCTGGCGGAACGACCGGGGACGGCGCGCCGCTGCGTCTGCCGGAATACGCCACTTCGGCTCGTGGCACGGGGGCGCGCGGCGTCGTGCTGCGACGAGGCCTGGGCGGGGGTGGGAAGGACGAGGATGGGAAGGGTGGGGCTGGGCGGGGCGGGGTTGGGCGGGGTTGGGCGGGGTTGGGCGGGGTTCGGCGGGGTTGGGCGGGGTTGGGCGGGGTTGGGCGGGCCCGGAGGAAGCGAGAGGGGCAGGCGACGGGGTGGGGGAGGCGAGACGAGGCGGGGAAAAGGAAGGGGCAGGACGGGGCGTTGAAGGAATAAAGCGGGTCGGGCCGGAGCTGAGTGGCAGGGACCAGGTCAGGGCAAGGTTGGGGATGTAGAGCAGGGAGAAACTGGGCGGTACAAGCAAAATGGATGGAAGCGGACGCGAGGTTAGACAGAAGAACATGGGTTGTGGGAATTCTGATTTGGTGTTGTTGACGTTCTTATCAGAAGAAATAAAAGAGGTCATCTTCGGACGGCTTTGCCGTCGAAAGCCGGCTATCTTAATAAAGCTAGTATGTTGACGAAGATGACCTCTTTTATTTCTTCTCAGAAGAACATGGGTAAGGTGGGGGGGGTGGACGAGCAGTGGGGTTGTTGGCGGGGCATGGATTGATTGGGCCAAGGTGGAGGTGGAACGGTGGGGGTTGAACTGGGTGAGGGATAGGGTGGAGGTGGGGCATGGAGACGTGGGTGGCAAGTAGGTTGATCGGGGTGCGGAATAGGAGGGTGGCGAGGTGGAACGTGAGCGGGTTGGGGGCGGGGTATTGGAGGTGGGGGCTAGACGAGGAATTTGGGCCGTGCAGTAGCATAGCAGGGCGTGGAGTAACGAATTTCTCGTCTCCAAAGCCCTGCATAAAATACCTCTCGAAGATACTAGCGCTTTAAAGCATGCGTGAAACAAGTAGCCATCCAATTTCAACTCACAAAATTAATAATGAACATTTTAGTGACAATAAATTTTCTTTTTAACTCTTCACACGTGATCCTTCTTCCTAGTGGGGCAATGAGAAATGCCTGTTGTACACGGTCATATTTTTGTTTAAAAACGAGTATGATGAAATTAATTAAACATTTTGTTAAATGTTTTATAAAACAATGTGATTCACACGGAAGTTTTAGTAAAATTGTTCGGCTCGCCCCCTCTGGGGAATAATGTGAACAAACATTAGTTTCGGCCTCTTATCTTGCATTAGAATTTTAAAAAAAAAACAGGGTCAAAGACAAAATGCAAATAAGGTTACTTCTGCCACTTATCTGGAAGTGCTCCTCCCTCGACTACTCACAGCCAACCATTTCGTCATTTCTATGTTCATTTAGTCTATCCTCTTTTGAGGAACTAACTTAGCCTACAACCGGACGAAAATGATGCAGTTTGTCTTTTGAGCTCCGCGGTTCTCTATGTAGGCGCGTTGCTCTTGTTCAACTGGCGAATACCGATTGGTTGTTGCGTAAAATTATTTGATGGAAATGGGATGTGTTCCATTTCATTTTTTAACTTAGTATTTTTCTGTGGGAAAAGTAGATTTTATAAAATTAACATTTTATGAAACAATTTTGCGAAAAATATCACCATGTACCGTACACCAGGCAGAATATCGATCCATCACATGTTAACTTGATACTTTTGCCTTATTCATAAATGTTTGTCAAATATTTCCAATCAACAATTTCATATTTTGTTTTTATTCTACCTTTAGTTTCTAAACGTAATTGCTAACACTTTTCCCCTGAATTTTATAAAATTATGTATAGTAAAATAAAACATAGCGTGAAGGTGTCGTAATTCATTCAGGTGAATGATGAACACACGAAACAACTCGCTATCACGTTTCTAAGTAACTCTGATGAAAAACTGATAAGACCTATTACATTTCCTTGAGAGATTGATGATTCGGATCGAAGGGCAACCTTTACCACATCTGTCGAGTTCACGCAAAGAAAAAATGTGGGGCTTAAGAGAAAACGAGGCTAAGTGACATTTTGAAAAAAAAAATAAGTTAGTTGCTTATTGGAACACTAGATGCCAAATACTGTTAGAGAAAAAATAATCAATGTCCTGTCTCTTAGTCTGCTGACTTCTGTTGTCCTAAAGTTGAACTGCTTCGAATTTTTTTTGTTTGTTTCAGTTGGAGGAAAGGTAGTCTAAGTGGTAGTGTTTTCAGTTTTGTTGTCGTGGCTACTAGAACACGCATTATTTCAGGCATAATTAATGAAAATCAGATAACTGTCTATTTAAGTCCGTGTACCCAAGCGTTGCGTCGACACGTGTTAAGTAACGCGCATTCTAGATTAACACTATCTTATGCGAAACGACACATTAGCGCTCTTGGCTGTTCCGCATAAAATAACCCGTTCCACTTCAGCGCAACCCTCGTGTATCACAGGTCTTACTGGACAGTTCTGATAAGTATTACACACAGTGATGTATTAGTACGACTAGTAGTAATGATTACAAGAACAGTTTCTGGCAATTAATCTATTACTGAAGATGGTAGCGATGAAGAACTGGTTAATGAGTACGATGCAGATGAATAATAAAAAAGGGGACAATGTACAAAGTAGCAGAGTTTTCATTATGTACTCAATTTCTTGTTATCCTTAAAAATACTTAACATAAAATACTTGAAAACCTAGTCTTCCTATTAATAATATATGTCAAAAAGTATTTTATTACCTAAATACCATCTACTTTGTTCTTACTTTGACTAACTTAAATCAGTAATCTTTGAGAAACATTGATGTAGGAAATTAGATGTCACTTAGACTACTTTTCCTCTTACGCTATTCAATGCAAAGCAGTATATTAAATTTAAGAAATTGAAATATTTAAAACTCTGAAAAAGACTGGAAAATGGTAAGTGCGTAAGAAGATAATTAAGACAAGAACCTACAAATGTGATGTAATAGTTAATTACAATATTGTAAACAGAATTGTATTTCGGGTTTAACTTAGAATGCAAATATCTCAGCAAATGCAAATTTCACTTAGCCTCGTTTTCCTCGGAGACCCACAATTCGCAGGTATTTAAACAGTGAGTATTGGTATCAATCTAATTCTGTGTATCTTGAATTCTGTGTAATGAATTTTGTAAATTAGAAGAGAGCGGCCTTTAGCACCACTGGACCGGGAGCGGCAGCTCATTGCGTCAACTGATGCCACTGCAGCGCCTCTAAACGGGAAGTCATAGGTTCGAGTCCTGACAGCGGCAGGATTTTCGACACTAGCTTTTCAGCTAGGTCAAATTCAGTCGCTGTCTGGAGGAGAATTCTAGCGTCCGGTTGCTCTGATCGGTAGTTTTCCGTGGTTTCTCAGATCAACACCAGGCGAATGCCGGAGCAGTACCCTAACAAACGGGCCACGGACCGCGCGCGATCTGTCCTTCCTCTTCCTTGTCCTATCCTTTCCCCTTACACACACACTTACACTAACATGCACTACACTACTACATATTCTGGGAGACCGGTCGGGAGTTTAGAGCTTGTCGCGGCTGGGGTGGTGCCCCGCTGGTGGGAGAGTCCTGGTTAGGGGGAAGCCCCACTAGCCACTAGCGGTAGGTCGGCGCCGGATCTCGCCATTCAGCGAGGGAAAATCACCGCCATCTCCCGAGAAAAAACATGCACTACACTAACGGGACTAATGACCCAAGCTATTGACGCGCTCGGAATCACTAACCAGCCAACCAATTTAGCTCCACTGGAAGTGTCCCTTTCCGCCTCTATCACACGGAATCAATTACCGGCTGATCCATGCGTAATTTGTAGTAAGCAGAGCGATATTGACCGGTTCAACCAGCCATCACAACCATACAGTCCTAATTCCGATTACCCCTTTTTAATTACAAACTCAATATTTACATGTGAAATAATTTCTAACAGTAGTCAAAGATAAGCTCGTTTAAAGCATCTAAACACAAGTATCACCTCTGTTTATGTTTTCATGAAAAAAGCCAAAAGTACTCAAGAAATCTAAAAGTACTTCTCAGCAGAGGATAACATTGTTTAATCGCTCTCAAAATGTTTTTATACCTCAAAAATAATGAAAGGGAAGATAGGAAAAATTATATTGATACCAATATAATAACAACAACCCTATTATTTATATCACTGATTGAAATATAATTACGATTCTGAAATTAGTTATAAAAACGGTCCTAATGAAGGTTTTTTAAAATCCCTTTATCAGTAAACAAATGCACATTTGCAGCATTCTTATTTTTTTTACATCACAACTTTGGTAATCGCTTAGTAATTTAAATATATACGTGCAATTATCATGCCTCTCACTTTCAATATCCCAGTTTATCCCTAGCGCTCTACGAGACAGCGAGAGTGTACTTTAAACGCGGTGCGCCCCGTGGGAGGTGAAGCTCGAGACAGATGACGTGAGTGGCAGCCTAATAGGTAGTGGCGCCCTCCTGGAAATAGTCCCGACGAGCGCGTCGAGTGCGCGTGCCAGAATAGCGTTCATTCATCAGCGCTGGAAATAGGCCCACGCGACCATCTTACCTCGATTTTATTCTCGAAATTTACGCTTGCTCGTCTTGGAGTAAGCAACAGGTGTCGCTCAAGGTCCTTCAAGAATAACGTTTAATCAGTTATCACATAACATTGCCACAAAAATACTTGTTTCTGTAGTATTAAAATTACTTGGATATGGATATATTACTTTGGATAAATGATAATATTCGTAAAAATTATAATATATAAACATGACACGATTACACTTGAAACTCGTCCATTATAAGCTGAGATATAAATGTGATTTTTTTTCTGTATATAATATCTCCAGCCGACTTATTCTCTTACAAACAATTTTTCATTTACACTGAAATTAAAATTTACTTTTATTGACTTATTTATTTTAAATTGGCTTTCGATAGAATAGAAATATATTCTTGTAAATGAGTCGGCAGCTTCGGAGTTTGACGGCTGAAGTTCCTTGAGGCACTCCCGCTCCAACTGGGTGTACCATTGGTTACAAGAAAATAGTGCATTGTATATTAATTCTGTTCTTCATCGTGTGAACCCAAATTTCTTTCTAGGGAATTGGCTGAGACTTTAAATATTTCTCAAGCATAAAATGACATTTTGGTCTCGTTTAAACTTACTTCAATTTGTAATCAAATAAATTTCATTCCTGTAGAATAAGGTTAATTAACAAAAAACTGAGTTTTCTTCTTTCCAAACCTTGAATATTGCAAGAAACATGTTTATTATATCTAAACGCGGTCTTTCTCCGGATTCCGAAGAAGTAAGATATCGTGCCGAGAACATTGAAAAAGTGCAAAAAAAAGTGTAAAAAGAATTTGTGCTCGGTGAAGCAATGACGAAGTACAATATGCAAACTTCTGCATCAGGAAAGGCTTTATCCTAAAGATTTTGAATGGCCTACACTTACTGTTGTGTTTATTTAATGTTAAATAGTGTTAAGCAGTTACTATGATACAATATTATAATGTACTCTATTTCAAAACAATAAAAATCAGTTTATTTACTGAAGCAAATTCATTTCTTCATTTCTTCGAAGACATAAGACAATACATTGCCTGTACACTTTTGTATCTAATGTCTGTATGCTTTGGGTAGATCCAATTAAGTCGCTGACAATTGGGGAAGCGGGTAGACGACAGACTCCAGTGCAGTTGTTTCCATACAATTTCATACATACATTTTTGAATATCTTTGTTTCATAATTTATAGCTTCCATTATTAGAAACTGTTTTAATCCTAAGTGATAGTTTCGTCTTTCAATGCTTATCAGATGTTTACAAAAAATTCTTGATAAAATGGAAATTCCAACCTTCTCTTAATTCCAGAACTACCCACAAACACGTTGAAATCTGATTTTAGTATCTGTAGTTGAAGATAACAATTGTGAATTCATAGCAACAGAGTCAATGTTGAACTAATTCTTCAGAAAGAGATAAGAAAATGCCGCGGAAAAGGCTGGAAGTACAAAAATAATTTTAAATTTATGCCTTTTCCGTGTCTTAAAAATAATATTTTAAAGACTTGCAGGTGTATTGGTAAATTACGTGAAATTAAATACAATTACATTTTTCTTTCAGTTATATTGCATTTTATTCTGAGGTATATCGTTGGGCCCCTTCTCTCACTGGTGTTGGAATGGGGTGCATGAATTGAATCTGGGTGCATGAATGGCATCGGTATGCGAAGTAAATAAAGTCAAATTTATTGTTTATTTCTGTGCTGTTTTTCTTTGTAAACAAATCTAATTATTGTCTATGAATAATAAATAATTTGCACATTTCTAATGTTTCATGGTTTTGAAGAAAAGTGTTTTAATATATGTTTTCCTTGCCCAACTTTTTCGTGCCTTTTGCACCTGGACCATTCATAATGTATCAGGAGTTAATTAGACAAAATATGCTTCAAATTGTTTAAAGGGTTTATTTTCGAAGTTGCATTGTCTTCTCCGAGGACACTTGTATTACGTCTTCAAAGTTTCATTAATTTAACTTAGAAATGTGACAGGCTTTTACTTTTTCCCTAAAAGTTTTACAGCCATGGCATGGAAGACAGATCTCTCAAAATCACACATTAATCTTGTATAGCCATCGAAGTTGCGCACATCCTCGCCGTTTCATAAGTCTGCCTTAAGAAAATGCATTACCTCAATTCATCATTCTCTAAGCTGAATTTTTCAGAATAATTTTGAATATTTTAAGTATTCTAAGACGTCATTCTGATGTTTTTACATTTGTGAGGGAGACACCTCAAATACAATTGAACATTTCGATATCTAAAATAAATATAAGTTGAGTAAGGCACTAAGGGTGACAATTTTGTACTTTTTACTTAAATGTGTGTTCAGACATTTACGCGAGAGGCGTATGGGAGACAAATAATGATGTATCTCAATCGACGTCACATACATCCTGAAAATTTCACTAGCCGAACTTAAAAATATACAAAGTTGACGTTGTAAGAGTTTACAGCAAGTTAAGTTAAAGCGTTTGAAACTATCATAATAGAAAAAGCACTTGCGGCTGCCGTGGCTCTCCTACAGCACCATCCAGTGCTTTGCCTCGTGGCTAATGGAAGCGCACTGGAGGCGAGCACCATTAGTCATAGCTGGCGGAGAGTCTTCGGGCACTTCCCTTAATGGCAACGTATTGCTCTTTGATGCGCACCTGCCTTTTCCTTTTCGTTCCTTCCCGCTTTCTCTTCGTGCTTTTTTGCCTCTGGTTGTCTCTTTCTTACATGCAGTGGGACCTCGCTTCTTTCAGTGTTTTATTGCTCATATAATTCGTATTATATTTTCTTCCTCTCTTTTTTGTAATATGATCTGTCAATATATTTGCCAGACGTTTATAATGTATGGTATCATGAAAAGAAATTTATTAATGATCTTGGCAATAAAATATGATTAAAGTATTTTTTATATATTACATAAATGAAGTTTGTGGAAAGGTTTTTTTGACATTGCTTTCTGCGCATTAGTTTCTCTTATTAGCCCGTTTGTAATAATCTTTGTCCGATTTCTTTTTCGTGAAGGCAAATGATAAACTTATTTAAAATAACTTGTAAAATGAGAATTTATCTAGGCTCATGCATAGGGGACACAGTTAGCTAGCCAGCCTATCGAGCCAAAATACCAAATACATACATGCATAACGGAGTACTTTTTACACGAATTCAAACAGCTTCGTGATCTTACAACAAAGTGACAAAGTCAGAAATATATCGTAAATGTGTAACTGAAAGGAAAAATTCACGAAGTATGCTAAAATAATATGTGTTCTCAAAATACCAAGAAGTAGTTTATGCATTACTTAACCGCGAGGGAAAAAGTTCATATCATAAGAACATAATACTCATTGAATTGATTAAAACAGATTAGTTCCATTACATTTATCAATCATAACACAAAGGTTTCTTTCTGTTTCAGTACATACTACAGTGAAATAATGTAAGAGGTGAATTCGATTTCATATTCACGGAGATTATTTTCGTCGACACAAAGAATGATGAAAGTGGTATATATAATTTGTTTATTTTGCAGTCACAAAATACAAACGGCATGCTAGTGGCAGCCGGGTTGGGTGAGGGTCAGAAGCACCTGACAAAGAATGAAAGAGAATAATACATTTTGGGGAATAATTGTTATTTCGTTTTTCATGAAGCACTTAGCTATAAATAATACGTCCCATATTTTCCTCGGCCTTTTTTCCACTGAAAAACTATACAAAGATAAAAACGCTTGAGTTTGTCTTGACTACAAATCATCTATATGTTATCCTTCGACCCAACGTGACAGACGATTTCGATAAACCAATTCTCAAGGCAATTTGCACTTGACTTCACTTTCAAAAAACAAAAATCTAATGACCGACGCGAGTGGCACAAATGCTCGCTTGTTTTCGCCCTCAGCCTCGCCCTACCCCGCGGGCGCTCAGCCTCCGCCCACTCCTCCACCCCCCCCCCCCGCCGGGCTATCGATTAGCCATCCGTCATCGCTCCCGTGCGTCGCTCGTTACCGCAAACAGCCCTTGTAATTAATCCCTGGAATCCGAGCCGCTCCGACACCCCCTCATTATGGTCGCAATTGCAGCGGTCCACCGCCCACCCGCCCTCCGCCCCCGCCGCTGACGAGTGCGCCTATTCGCGGCGTCTTCGCCAGCGCTCCACGCGTGCAGGCCGCCCAGCACCAGAAATAGAGGGCGGCCGGTGACAATAGGTCCGTTTATAGGCGCCAACTGAAGCTGAACGGTGAATGGCGAACGAATGGTGTGAAGGATAATGAATAAATGGTGAGTGATAAATGGATGGGTGAAGAATGAATGAATGAATGAATGAATGAATGAATGAATGGCGAGTAACAAATGAATTAATGTTGAGGCTAATGAATGAATTAATGATCAGCGCCGAATGATGAATGGTGGATTGTAATTTATTGATTTTTTGACTAACTATTATTTCCAACTTGTACTGTTTATGCCATCGCACCCATACTTCGGTACGAAGCCGATGATAATACTAAGAATTAATTCTTCTGCAGAGGAGAATCTACTACGATATGCGATGCATACCATGTTCGAAGTTTTAAAATCCCATTTTTGGCGTCAGTACATCAATTTCTCGTTCCACTATCTTTGCGGAAAAGTGATAACGATAAAGCAACGTACCAATAATTCAAAGCAATTTATTACATTCGATAAAGATAGAACAGTTTGCTGTTTGAAATCTCGTCAAATCGTGACAGAGTTATGAAACCGACGCGTGAAATTGCAAAAGTTTTGAAGCTTAGTAAGGATTTGAGGATTAGCTTCTTAAAGAATTTATTAAAGATATCACTTTCGAAAAGCTGTACACACACAACGGAGATAAGAGATTCAACTGAGTTGAAAAAAGTAATTTTGAGGACTGATGTTTAATACTTACTAGATAACTATCAGGTTCTGCCACTCAAGTGCAGTTCTGCCTCAAAAACGTGATAATGAAAAAAATTGAAAAGGCAATATCCTATAGAATGTTACGCTCGAACTCGACCAACTTTTGTAAAAATAATATTACATTAGCTTTTCCGTGCGAGAACTCTTGCATGTTAAAACCCACCCTCTTCCCTATTTTTCCATTTCCATATTAAGCCTGTACTATATATTTTTCTTCAAGACCCTCTTATCCTCCATCACTTCTTCTATATGTCTCCTTCAAATTGATAACAATACAATACACCCTTGTCAATAGAAACTATTCTTATTTAATGTAATCACTAAGCAAAGAGGTACACCCAAGTAATTCAGTCGCGTGGAATATCAAATAATTAGTTTAATTTCTAGTACAGGTGCAGATTCTACAGTCTCTGAACAGGTGGGGTAGCATTGAGGAGCGTCGAATGAGCAAACATTTAATAAAATGTTCAAGATCTCATCCCGTAGACTATGCTGTAAGAAACGTTTATTTGAGACGTTTCTTTGGCCTAAAAAATTAGGTTTTTAGGGTCCTAAAACTCTTCGTTTAGGAGTTATTTAACGATATAGATGATAAAAAAAATGGCCAGTGTTGCGGGTTGCACCTGACACGAACATTTATATGCTTTTTTAAAACAAATCCTTCATTATTCAACCGGGCATCATCTGCCTAATTGTAGAATAAATTTCTATATGTATTTTAAGGTCAAAGTGTAATCGGAAAAAGGCGATTATAATTCCATTTTGCAAACCTAACAAAGATTCTAGATTAGCTGAAAACTATAGGCCCATCAGTCTTTTATCTACACTATCAAAAATATATGAAAAATTGATATTAACTCGATTGAACCTTTTTCTAACCTCAACGAACGCCATACCATCCGTTCAGTTGGGTTTCAAAGCGAATCAAGCCACTACCCATCAACTTCTTCGATTAACCGAAGCAATCGCTCAAGAATTTCGCGATAAGAGGCACACAGTAACAGTATTTCGAGACTTACGACAGGCTTATGATAGTGTCTGGCACTCAGGACTCGTATACAAAATGTTTCGACTGGGAATCCCCCAAATACCTAATAAAAATCATTCTAAGTTTCATATCCAACAGAACATTTACCGTTAAACTCAACAACTCTGCTTCAGAATTTTACCGAATAACTGCAGGAGTACCACAAGGATCAGTACTCTCTCCAACATTATTCAATATTTATACCCATGACATACCAATTCACGCTGATTCCAATATTGCATTATACGTGGATGACACAGCCCTATTTTCTACAAATTCCGATATCTTATTAGCGAAAGATTACATCCAAAATCATCTCGATGAGTACATAAACTGGACACAGAATTGGAGAGTTAAAATTAACCCACATAAAAGTGAGGCAAAACTCTTCACCCTTTGTAGACCACGAAATCCAACTGAGCTATCAATACTAGGAACGAAAATACCATGGGCCTCCTCACCAGTAAAATACCTTAGTATTTTATTTGATAAAAGGTTAACATGGAAACCGCACATCAATGCGGTTGCAAATAAAGCAAAAGCAAAAATTTCAAAATTATTTCCAATATTAAACCAGCGCTCTACATTGAAAATCGAATGCCGACTGCTAATATTCAAATCGATAATCCTTCCTACCATAACCTATGGATGCCCAACCTGGGGAGGTGCAGCTCCTAGCAATATTAATAAAATTAAAGTAATTCAAAATATATTTCTAAGAAATACTCTAAATGCCCCCTGGTTCGTTACAAATGAACAAATTCATCGAGAATTAAAAATTACAAAATTAGAAGAAACCATAGCTAAATTAGCTAACAATTTGTATAACAAGTACCTCACCAAGTAACATCATTTTTAACATGGGAAAAATGCGGTCCACCCACGTATAAAGTCAAGATTTCCCAAAGATAAATTTAAACCCCCGTAAACCACTATACCCTCAGTTCCTTAACATAATCACATTCCTTTCTCTTCTTAATTAACAATAACATTAAATCAATAATTATGTCAGAGTTTAAACCTCCTTTACCTTATGGATGGCCAATCCCAAATCGTCTTATAATAATATTATGTATTTTTAAAATCCTTTAAAGATTGTATTGTCCAACAAGAAGAAATAAATGTTTAAAAAAGTGTAATTCGCCACGTCTCCATAAAATTCTCTTTCTTTCGTGACCTTCTATATAAAAATTGGCTGTGTGTGAGAGCCGCAAAAGGTACGTACACTACTGAAATAATATAGGAGACGATTGTGTAGAATGTAATGTCTGTTTTCACGGTACACTTTCCATCTAATATCACTTTCGCCAAACCATTTTACCAGAACATTCCTTGTAGTACGCAGCTACAACTCAAAACTTGAAGTCATTATAGGTTCCTTTCCACGCTTGTGGTTAGGTTAGGTTAGTATTTACCACTGAAATTACTATTGTCTGTTTTGTGCTGCAAAATCCAAACACATTATTTTACCCATTCTAGCCAATAATTGTAAATCTCATAATTCCAATTTCAAGAAATTTAAAAACAATAAATTTCGAACCAAACACGAAACCACGTGGGATCAGAACATATTAAACCTAATTTCGCAAAACCAGTGTTCAATTCAGTTTCATCTTCACTCCATTCAAATTCCGCATTCTATGAGTGAAATACCTTCGTTTTTTCTGCCAATATTTGTACATCAACTTAGTGTACGAACCGCACGTCATATTTGTGTCAATACATTAAAAAATCCCGTGTAAAACAGAATTAGAAGATATTTGTACTATATACAAATGATAGTTACACATTTAGCTAATATTTACTTCAAAGAAATAAGTAAGAAAAAATGTACAGTGAATCCTCTCTGAACGACAACCCCTATTAAACCAATTCTGTTCTCTCGCCTATTTGATTGAATATCTTTGTGAGTGACACCCAAATTTTCAAGCATGGAAACAAGCGTGGAAATCTCTCGATAGACGTCAGGTCGAACGAGAAGAAATACTCGTATATTTTTTAATCTTCTGATGTGTCTGCGGATATGTAAGCGACTTTAATTCTTTGAATTAGCAGACCCTTTCTTATTTTACATACCTGAATAACATCTGACACGATAGAACATCTATGTCGGAAAGCAGGATTATCGATTTTCCCCCTAAAACGAGATTGTACAGTGATCGGGACCTTAGCTAACACCTGTCGCTTGATGTTTTGTTTAGTTGTGCAAAGAAATGCAAGAAAATCAAGTTTTTGTGCTCCAAAAATAAAGAATGTGTCGTGCATTCCCAAACGGCATTCAGTTGTCACTAGAAAAATAAGGTTCATTACCGGTAGGCAACCGATGGTCGAGAGACTAAAACTGAAAAACGTTTAGGACCAAAAGAAGGATATATTTGTGTTTAAATTGCATCCAGATATTATCTATATCGGTAAATTAATTTACGCCCAAATTGCTAAAAAATCATAATAAAACTTCTCCCATATGTTTTCTTTTTCATAATTCGTGCACATATAATATTAGTCGTCACTGTTTATCAGTCGTGTTTATTAGGGTAAAACGGGCACTCTCTGTACCACAAATTTCTAGAAATATTAGACGTTTTTGTATAACAGAAAAAAACATTCCCTGTAATAAGTAACCACCCCTTCTAAAAACCTTTTTTTCAAGGAAACATTAGTAGCTGCTTACTAGATGTCTCACTGCATTTAGTTTCCTAACATATAATTTAAATGCGTCCAATATTTTTTAAATTCATTTTACATCAGCCTGTAAATTTACTTGGGTAATTTTCGTCGGTTAGATAGAGAAAGTTTTGCAACAATAACGCACGATAATCCAACTGAGATCCTATGAAAGTGGAGCTTCAAGTGATGAGGTGGGCTTATTTATTGACTGGATAATGCTGAAAACATAGTAAAACAGAGTTGTTGTGGGGAGTAAGATTTAAAGAGGGAGCTGTTCCGAGATCAGTTGATCTCTAAGGAAGGATTCGTGAATTTTGAGAAAGAGTGAGCAGATTTTCCAGGAGGAACAGATGTTTTGGGGGTAAATGATAGTCTGCGGGAGAAGGCAGAAAATATTTCATGGATGAATGAGTGTTATAACTAGAAGAATATTCATAGATGCCAATCTCTATGAATTTTGTGGATACATACAAACCAGCGTGCATTGGTTATTCTTCTGAAGAATTTATTTGGGAATGCGAGAAGGTGACGAAGGTTGGATGGAGATATTGTGTATCAGATTCAGGAAATGTAAGTAAGCGTTGAGAAAAGATGGTTTTATGTGGGATAATGGAGTTTGTTAGTTTTAGTGAGAGTTTAAATGGATGAAATAGTGTCTGTGGGATGTAGTAACGAGTCGAGATGAATTAGTTTGCCGTGTGCTTACATCGGATGTGGATTGTAAGAGACTTCTAAGTGAGACGTCTGTCGAGAGGCTCACCCCGTTATTTTATGGGTTTCGAGGTTAGCTGCCAAGGAATTGTGTTTGAGAGCGTTAACGGAGTTAGAGAATTTATCGGCGTAATGTGAAGATGGCTGTTTGTATCTTTAAGGGTCTTTGATGAATGCGCCATTGGACCCAATATTTCTAGGATTGAGAGGTCATATTTTCAGTTGGAGGTAGCGAAGTCCATGTCACGAGAAAAGGAAAATAGAACAGTACACTTGACGAAGAGGGACTTTTCTGATAGGAGAGGTGTGGAAATACCTGAGAGGTACACAATAAAGAAAGTTGTTTCTAGAACGCTTTCTTGTGTTACACCAGATTGTATAGTAGAGAATTAACTGGATTTTCAGTTTGAAGTCACTTTTAATTCACAGAGTCATTTTCAGTCTATCAGTCAAGAAATTATGGAATACATTATAGAAAAGAGTAGGGCACACCTAAATGGATGAAATAGTGTAAATCATCTTGGTCAATTTAGATTTATTAAGAGAGCCGTCTTTCGACGGCTTTGCCGTCATCACCACTCTAGAAATGTAAAAAATGTACATTAAAAATATTAATAATAAAAATGAGTATAAATCAAGTAATATAATTATTACAATTAATGAAATTAATATAGGTAGTACATGTAAAAAATGTTTTCCGGTAATAACTAGTGGTGTTAGGCAATGGCACAGACATTCTCGTTGTAATATCTCCTTGGTGGGAACTACCTTTACGCTCTTGCCCCATCCTGTTGCCAGCTGCCATCTATCTCCACCCAAAGTACATTTTTTAAATTTTCTCCACTTTTTGGTTTCCTAACAGTAGTTAGGAAAAAATATTACTTTAAGAATATTAAACAAAAGTAAAACATCGTCCTAAATGAAAATTCTCATTGGAAAATTTTGAGTCGTTTTTAAGAAAACCTTTTTTAAGAAACGCGTTTAAGCGCTATTGTAAATGCGAAATTTGAAGCTCTTTTCACAAGAATCTATTGAGTGAACGAAAAACTTCATTTGATGTCATTTGAAGCATTTTTACTCACAAATGCAATAACATATACAAATTGTTGAAAATGTGCATTTTAACGGCGAGTGGGATATTTAAAAAATATTACAATTGTGTAATTTTTGAAAATCAAAAGAATGCAGCAAAGTGAACTTAAGTCAAATTAAACAGTTCAATTAACACTATCCGTTGGATGAGACTGAAGAAAAAATTTGGAGCGACTTTGGAGTAAACGGCGTTTGAGCATTTCTGAAAATGCGGAAATTTGAGCTCATTTTCACAGGAAACAGTTTATCACATTTTTTTTAATTTCTGAAAAAACAAATGCAATATGGCGTTTATTCAATCTTATAGGTTACATTTACCACTATCACTAAGAAAAGTTTAAAGAAAAAGTTTCAGCCGTTTCTGACAAAAATCTTGTTTTTGTTATTTTTCAAAATTGCACACCTTGCACTCAATATTGCCCAAAAACCAATAAAATTTGCAAAAAACGTTTACATTATTTTACTAAAAGAAATGAGTATGAGCAACAAATTTCATTTGAAGGATAATATCTGTCTTCAATTTTATAGTTGTAGAAAGACTTGTAGAAGAAGAAATTGGAAAAGCAAGTTGTAGACACTCAATAGATTCTTGTGAACGGTCGTGATTTCTACAATGGAAAAGCAAGTTGTTGCAAATTTAACAATGAAAATTAAAATTAATTATTTCTTCCTCATTGGTTCCCCCTCTTCCTTGGCCGTTGAATCTTTCATGTTTTGTCTTGTAACCGTCTCCAGTATTCAAGGAGACGGTAACAGAAATGAAGGAACAGCGAGCCCAAGGAATCACGCTTACTCTATTAATAATGTGTATTATGTAAATATTCTAGTATAAAATATTCCAACTCTATTTTTTTATAAGGTAAGCTTCTGCGAAAGATATTTATTGTATTAAAAATGTATGTATTAAAAATTATGCACTATAAATTTTTGAAATGTACAATTAAAAACCAGGGCTGAAGATGGCTATAAGGTGTAGCCGAAACGTCATCGAAATATACTATATGTAACTATATACACTATAATAAATTGCTCTTTAATGTCAAAAACAAAAAGGGGAACTCGTTTTGGTAATTTCAAAATCTTACAACAAAATCGTAACGTGGTTTAAAACGTGATGCCTTGATTGTTTCCTTTCTTTAAACGCTCTTTATTCAAGATAAACGCCCTCTCAGTGAGCTTCCTTAATTCACGGGAAAACTCGTTCGTCTTCGTGATTCGTGGAATCTTCTGGAGCAGGATGTAATGGCGCGCGCCTTGTAAGAGGATGAAGCGACAGCGCAAAGGTCTCTTCAATGGGGAACCTCTGGATCGACTCGCGACGCCCTCTGCGTCTGCTTTGATCATCGGATTGGAGGCGGAGGGCGCGTTTCATTTCGGGACGGTTCCTTCCGGCGAAATGGAGTGCCAATGAAAAAGGTTTTTTTAGAGCATTTCGATGACTTCTCGTTCTTTTGCGGCAGGAAAAGATCCACAAGAGAACGCATTTTTATTTACTATAGGAACGGAACGTGGATGCATTTGCCGTATGCGGACGCGTCAACTACTTTGGTCGTTAGTTCCATGAGTGGAGTGCATGCCCTGTTTTTCTAGCTCTGAGAGAATGATGTCTTACCCCCCCCCCCCCGCAGGGGGATTCGGCGCCGACCTATTCATCAACTTGCAAGGTTTCTCATCGTGGTATCTCTCGCAGCTATGCATCACTCGAGGCAGTAATTTGATAGATAGATAGATTGATTGATTAGTGAATTCGTACGCGCCAAATGCCAAGGTCAATATCCTGTAAGTTTAGTCAATGTTTTCCTCAGGTGATGGCAGTGATCTTCCTCCCACTGGGTGGTGAGATCCCGGCATCATTCTGCCCGTCGACTAGTGAGGTTTTCACCAACCATCTTCCACCAGCGGGGCAACGTCCCAACAGGACAAGATCTAAGCACCCGACAGGTCTCCGGGCATGTGTGGTATTGTAATGCATGAGGATGTACGTGTGTGCAAGAGGTGAGAATAGGACAAGAAAGACGAAGGAAAAATTGCGCGTTCGTTAGCGTATGTACGTTAGCGTACTGCTCCGAAATTCGCCTAGTATTGATCGGGGAAACTGACGATCAGAGCAGCTGTTCTCTAGAATTATCTCCTAGACAGCAATTGAATTCGACCTAGCAATCTAGCTAGGGTCGGAAATCCTGCCACCACCAGGATTAGAAACTTGGACCTCCAGATCAGAGGTAATACAGTGACATCAGTTGATTTCCTGAGCCACCTCTCCTGGTACCCCAGTTGGTTGGTTGTTAGTAATTCCGAGCACGTCAACTAATAAAGTCATGATTCCCGTAAGTGTAGTGCGTGATTTTTCATCGAGATGTGACAGTGACATTTCCCCACTGAATGGCGAGATCTGGCGCCGACCTATGATCGGCTGGCGGGGTTTCCTTCAACCAGGTATTTCCCACCGCCCCAATCCGGATAAGCTCTAAGCTCACGACAGGTCTCCCGGCTTGTGTAGTACTGTAGTGCTTGTGAGTGAGTGAGTGAGTGAGTGTGTGTGTGTGTGTGTGTGTGTGTGTAAGGGGTGACAATAGAACAATGAAGATGAAGGAAAAATGGCGCCTGGACCGTAGCCCGTTTGTTAGAGTACTGCTTCGGCATTCGCTTCGAATCAAAAACTTCGCAAACTAACGATCAGAGCAGCTGGCCTCTCGAATTCTCCTCCAGACAGCGACCGAATTCGACCTAACAGGTAAGCTGTTGTCGAAAATATTGCTACTGTCGGGACTCAACCCCAGAACCTACCGGTCAGAGGCGCTGCAGTGACTTCAGTTGATGCACTGAGCCACCTCTCCCGGTGGTACCCCAGTCGAGCAAGCTGTAATCTCTGACTCCTCTCCCCACATGTTGAAGAAGGATAACTAAAGATGGATGTGTCGAAGGTGAACGAGTCGAACGTCATAAATCAGTTTTGTACATATTCATATATTCCCCGATTGGCACCAACATAACCACGGGCACCGTGATATTGTATCTCATACTCGCGTCGTTTCCTGACACCACTTTCTGTTGCATTGTGTAGCGTTAATAGAGACGATCTCGCAGTCCTACTAAAGATTTACCGGGAGCGGTAGCTCAGTGCAGCAACTGATGTCACTGCAGCGCCTCTGACCGGGAAGTCCTAGGTTCGAGTCCTGACGGCGGCAGGATTTTCGACACTAGCTTTTCAGCTAGGTCGAATTCAGTCGCTGTCTGGAGGAGAATTCTAGCGGCTGGCTGCTCTGATCGGTAGTTTTCCGAGGTTTCTCCGATCAACGTCAGGCGAATGTCGGAGTAGTACCCTACCAAACGGGTCACGGACTGCGCGCGATCTTTCCTTCCTCTTCCTTGTCCTATCCTCTCCCCTTACACACACACACACACTTACACTCACATGCACCACACGACCACATATTCAGGGAGACCGGTCAAGAGCTTAGAGCTTGTCCCGGCAGGGGTGGTGCCCCGCTGGTGGGAGAGTCCTGGTTAGGGAGAAACCCCACTAGTCGACGGTAGGTCGGCGCCGGATCTCGCCATCCAGCGAGGAAGATCACCGTCATCTCCAGAGAAAAAACATGCACTACACTAACGGGACTAATGGCCAAAGCAGTTGACGCGCCCGGAAACACGAAAAAATCAATCAATCAAAATAAAGCCTTGCCTTTCCCAACGCCTGAAACGCACGTGGTATAGGAGAGAAGGCATTCTTATGCAATAGAAATAACACCTACATCTACTTCAATTGCATTTCCTTACCAGACTTCTTGTTGGGCGGTGCGATGAAATTCTCTCTTTCATGCCTGTGTATCTCTGCGCCTGCGAGTAAAGAAATTTCCCGTTGTATAATTCATATTGCAGATCAAAAACTTGCATATTCGAACACTAATGTAATATCTAAAAAAAGTTTGAGAGAAGCAAAAAATGTAAATTTTTTGTAATTGTCACTTCTACCCTGCACTAATATCCTGTAAAGCAATGAGCTACTTTAAAATCGTTGGACTACGATGTTCGATTTCTGTATATATTTATAAAAGGGAGAATAACTTTCATCAAACTACCTCCGTTAACCACATTTTGCACTTGTCACTCTTGCTCCTAAAATCAGGACTTTGTAACGTCCAAAGTGATCAGTGTTTTCGAGTAACCACACCGTAAAGTATTCATTTAATTATATAAATTATTTATTTGACGTATGTAATTATTTAACTTCACGTAAACAATGAAGGCAAATTTAACAACACAGCAACCTCATTGTTGTGGTGATATACTATCAAACATTTCAATTACGCTACTCAAATAACAGATGCATCGGTGTAGGCGTAGAAACCTGTAATGAAAACAAAGTTTGAAACAGACTGATCGATTCATCACTGTTCCTTTAAAGCAGAATGCCAAAGAGCTGGAAGTTAAACAAGGTCGACATTTTCTCAGTCAGTATTCACTGGTGCACATACTTCCTTTCAACCATTTTTGTAGTTGCGTCCTTATTTTTCCGGATAAAAGTTATGTTCTTCAAAGAAAAACAATTACCAACAATATTCAAAATAAATCATTATCTTGTTTCCAATCGAATCAGATTTGTTCATTACTGAGCAGTGTAGAATTCAAAAACATAATATATTAAACGAATACGTCAACTTTAATTTCAAGCGCTATAAAAATCACAGTCTTCTTCACAATTCAGTAACACTCCTACTGGAAGTCATTGATTAGAAGTACTGTGTGAAACATAAAATGCGAAATGTGCTCGACGACCTTAATTGCACGGCTACGCGAAAGCTACGCAACGGCATTGAGTTGCTAGGAACTTCGCACCAGCTACGGCGGTATCACAGATTGTGACATGAGCTGTGCACCAATCGCGCGTCTGAGTGACTCGAGTAACCGTCCTTGCAATGTTCGTGGAAGTAACAGGAGATAAATGCGCTTTTGGCATTCTTCTTACGAAATTATTTGGCTCTTATCCCGTATGGAAGAAAACGAGATAATGCGATTCACTTCCACGAAAACAACATTCTATATAATGCATTGCAAACGTTTGCGCCGTACAAATTCTTAAAACCTAACTCAGATCCAGAATATTACAATGCGAAAATTCGACGTATGAAAAGAAAAACTAGAGAGGCTTTCAATAATAGACATCTTAGTGAAAATCATAAGATACATTTTCGTAATTATTCGAAAGAATTAGAGCAGGAAAAGAAAATTGCGCAGGATACATGTTTAAGGCATATTCTCGACAGGGAGGGAAATAATTGGTCGGGGTTTAACAAATATGTTCGCAGAAGAAGAGGAAATAAAGAAGAAATTCCTGTCGTTAGAGAACACATTACTAATAGATGATCAGGAAAAGGAAACGCATTTAATGCGTACTTCAGTTTCGTTTTTAAATCAAAATCTCACCACACTCAGATATCGAGGGATTCTGTACCATATCAGTTTAATATATACGCAAATACAGAGAGAAAACGAATAAAATCTTTGAAAAATGGAAAGTCGCGGGGTCCAGATGCCATTTCAACTGACATAATTAAACTCAGTGGAGAGGCAATACTACCGTATCTAACAAGATAATTCCAAATTTAGATCAACACTTCAAGCGTGCCCGACGATTGGAAGGTAGCTACTGGTGTTCCGATTTTCAAGAGTGGTGACAGAACTTTTTTAGCCAATTATAGACCGGTAAGTCTCACGTCAGTGGTATGTAAGCTAATGGAATACTTGATAACCAGCTATATTAGACAAGAATGGAAAACAAGTATGACTTTTTCAAGGACAGTTTGGGTTTAGGAACGGTTTCTCTTGCGAGGGTCAGATAATACCATAGTTTCAGTATATAGCAGATGAAGTTGATGAGAGTGGGAGGGTGGACGCCATCATAATAGATTTTGCAAAAGCATTTGATGTTGTCCCACACGATAAACTGATTCATAAATTAATGCAGTCGAGTATCGACACCAGAGTTGTGGCGTGGATTGATGAGATTTTTCGAGATAGAAAACAGAAAGTCCGAGTTGGACAACAATTTTCAACTTTAGCAAAGGTAACTTCAGGAATACCTCAAGGAAGCGTTATTGGACCTCCCCTGTTTCTCGCGTATGTAAATGACCTGCCAGACAACTTATATTCAAAGATACGACTATTTGCGGATGACTGTATAATATATCGAGTTATTCAATCAAAAGAATGCGAGCATATTTTGCAGGATTGATCTAGATAGATTACATTTATGGGCGGAAAAAAATAGCATGACAATAAATAGTTCGAAAAGCAAAACCATCACGTTTGGTAAGGGCCGTAAATATAGTGAAACTCAATATCGTTTAGGCAATGAAAATGTTCAAAAAGTCTTGTCTTGTAATTACTTGGGAATAATTTTTGATAGCAAACTGAGTCAGGAAAATCAGGTAAACTGTCTTAGGGAAAGCCTGGAAGTCCTTGCATTTTACTATGCGAATACTAAAAAAGAATACTGCGAAAGCGAGAGAATTAGCTTACTTATCTCTAGTTCGTCCATTAATGGAATACTGAGCGGTTTGTCGGGACCCTTATAGAAATTCACAAAAGGCATATTTGAACAGAGTACAGAGAAGAGCGTATAAATTTACTTTCCGAATCAATAGGAATAATGTAGAATGGGAGTCTCTAAAAATCTGGAGGGTTAAGGCAAGACTCTGTGCCCTGTACAAAGCGTGTGCCGGTTATCCAGCTTGGAAATATATCTACATCCGACTCGGTAGACTCTCGTACTTTAGTAGAGGGGATCACACGCACAAAATTCAGTTTAGACCACAGAGGACAGATGTTGGCAAATTTTCCTTTACAAATAGAATAACGGTCTGGAATAAGTTGCCTGCGACAGTCTTGGAACCCTTTCCTCTAGGTGTTCCAAGTTTTAAAAGTAAATTAACTAATGATATTTGTAAACTTTATTAATTTGGTAAGTTAGGCTTATTATAACAGTTATTATTTTATTATTATTGTTATTGCTATTGTTATTATTAGTATTGTGATAATTACTACTAAATGTTTTGCTTTATGAAATACATAATTATATTCAAGTAGTATTATATTGAAGTGTGGTGACGTGTTGTGAAGGTAGTGCAATAGAGAAGTAGAAAGAGAAGTGAAGTGCAAATGTGAAGCGAAGTGAAGTGTAATTAAAAAGTCGTGTATTTAATAGTTTAAAATAATTGGGCAGATCAGCCATAAAATGTAGAGTGAATTCTATTATTGTTATTATTGCTCTTAATGTTAGCATTTTTTTCACATTCTTATTATTGACTTAAAATAACTTAAAGTTAATTATCTCTTATTGTAATATATAAATTGTAGTGTTCTGCCACCAGGTTGAAAAAATCTTCCTGCAGAAACAATATCTATCTATCTATCTATCTATGTATCTATCTACAACACCCCGCCGCGCCAGTGTGAGAGAAATAATGTATACATAATATCGAATTTTAAAGGCGCGGTGACGCTTCGCCCTGCGTGTTCAGCAATACAGCGAGGCTCTCTTATGGCCGACGTGACGGCCTATACGCGACAACTCGCTTTGGCTTGTACGTGTACTTTGAGTCTGACGAAGCGTGGATTCCAAAGCATTGCCTTTCTTTAGTTTTATTAATCCTTGTTTGGCCTGTATGGATTTTCAAGGTTTGGATTAATACATAATAACATTTCCATACAAAGTGTTGATAACATACATTTTCACACATTTTTTAGCTTTCTATTAAATATTACGTAATTACAGGAGTGGTAATGGAGGGTCCTGAACAACTAGAATTTATTTCTAAATTGCTGTTACAGTTAACATCTTTCGTTTTCGCTATTGAACGAAGGTCGTAGTGATACTTTATAGTACCGATTTTTATTTCTTGGATATGGGGTATGAAGTGAAACCCAATTTACATACATTTGTTGCCAAAGTACTTTTTTGACGAACACTTTTAACTCGACGTTCTGACGCTTCGCGATGCGAATCGAAGTTGGCTGACGAGGCTCCGGCCTTCCGTTTACGCGATTAATATATAACATCATTAAGCTTCAACACATAATTTCTAATTGTTATTTTTAAAAATCAGGAAAGAAATGTGCTGATTCTAAATGTGGAAAGATTTGTGTTATCTAATAATTCTTTTTGTTTTAATATATGTAAATACACAATAATTTTTATCCTCATTTCGTGTTAAGATAAAATTAATAATTAATACAATTATAAAATTTTCTTAATATTTTTGGTACACTAAGACTATGGTTACTAAAATATTTTTGCTAATTATTTGTATTATTATTATTATTATTATTATTATTTGGAATATTTATTAAAGCAATGCATATGATTCGATTTTTTCTTTTTAATAAATATGTCATGAACTGTTAAATGAACAGTAGCGAAATATAAGCGACGTGGACATATACGTTGAGGCGATGCTTATGAACTAAGGCGCGGCTAGCCGCCGCTTGTAACATAAATTACTAGTTCTGAATTGGCAAATATACACTTCCATAATGTCATTTTACCTACGTAGAAAGAATGTCTTCCTTCTCGTCATTCGTTCTTCGCTTTTGTTCATCGATCTCGGAACGTCAGATTCATTTTTTATTAGGGATAATACCCAATTAGCTACGTAAATAAGAATTACGTAGTGGAATGGAACTCAAAGTGTGGTAGGCGACCTGCACTCCCTAATCCTCAAAAATCGTCTCTGCCATGAAGATATCATCACGGTGTCATGTCATTCCCGAAGACTCGACAGCGATCGCCGATGACGTGGGAATCGATCCGTCTGTAGCTCTTGTGCAATCTTCCCGCAGGGCACACGAAGAATAAATTCAGCAAGACCTGTGGTCTATTGTCGGTGCACAAGAAACGTGACACGTCTCAAATGTCCCTATTAAATGAAAAAATATGTTTATAAAACAGTTTTTTACAACTAAAATTTCATTATGGTAGTTTACATGACTTATTAGTATGTGGAATTCAAGTCTTTGTTCGAAAATTTCTGTTTTGCACGTACACATTTCCTTCTTCCAAAATAACCATGTTTGAGACGTTTCATTTACCTTAATAATAATAATAATAATAATAATAATAATAATAATGATAATATGCGCTCATGAAGCATGACGATTCCCACGCCATCTTCACCTACTTCCATAAATCTTGTGAAGTTTGGAATAAAGTTAATCTCCAGAGGACCCTGAAAGTGGGGAAATGAATGCCAAAAAGGTATATACACAGGAGTCCTAACCTCCTGTAACCCTAAGCAAGTGATCCTGCAGTACAGAGGGTTAACAAATTATTTATTATTATTACTATTATTATTATTATTATTATTATTATTATTATTATTATTACGACTATTTTTTCTCCTCGGGATATACATTTAGTGCCTCAATGGACTCGCAGCATGTTGCGGCTTTCCAGACTTCCAACCCTTGTAGATTTTTAGAATTATTGGGTTGGTCCATCTTAAAGTGAGTTACCATCCCATCGCTCGGTTCTAAGGAAGAGAGTGATGAGGCAACAGGGGAAGGAAGGATAGCGCGGATCGTGGCCAGTCGTATAGAACGTCGTTCCATCTTACGCCTGCAAGTGGTCAGAGAAACTACAGAAGCCACCGACCCAGGCAATCTGCACACGAATTCGCTTCCAGCAGGCATCACAAATCACCTTTATTGCAGGCATCAAGTAATTGATTGATTGATTGATTTTTTCGTGTTTCCGGGCGCGTCAACTGCTTTGGTCATTAGTCCCGTAAGTGTAGTGCATGTTTCTCTCTCGGGAGATGACGGTTATCTTCCCCCACTGGATAGCGAGATCCACGCCGACCTACCGTCGACTAGTGGGGTTTCCCCCTAACCAGGACTCTCCCACCAGCGGGGCACCGCCCCAGCCGGGACAAGCTCTAAGCTCCCGACCGGCCTCCCGGAATATGTGGTAGTGTAGTGCATGTCAGTGTGTGTCTGTAAGGGGAGAGGATAGGACAAGGAAGAGGAAGGACAGATCGCGCGCGATCCGTGGCCCGTTTGTTAGGGTACTGCTCCAGCATTCGCCTGGTGTTGATCGGAGAAACCACGGAAAACTACCGATCAGAGCAGCCGGCCGCTAGAATGCTCCTCCAGACAGCGGCTGAATTCGACCTAGCTGGAATGCTAGAGTCGAAAATCCTGCCGCCGTCAGGACTCGAACCTAGGACCTCCCGGTCAGAGGCGCTACAGTGACATCAGTTGATGCACTGAGTTACCGCTCCCGGTGGCATCAAGTAAATTTCTCTCATCTTCCTGGGATCGAACTGGCAACCACCCAAACATTGAGTGCTTGGACCGCAAGGGGCTCTCTTTACCTTTGCCTACATCGATATTGGTACTTTTCTTGCGCACCGACGGTATGTATATTTCTCGCTTCACCGAATTCAGTTCTCCGTCGCGCTTGCACTCACCTCTCAGACACGTGTGCCCGCGCCAAATCCTGCAGAATATGAAAGACCTTAGTACGCAGCTGCTTCTGGGGCTCCGGGGAGCGGCGTGGGCTCTTTGACGTGGCGCGCGGGGATCGCACAGGGCGAAAGCATTCACTGCCGGCGGAGGCCGCTCCACACCACGCTCCATATACGCTCCGTCCCGCCTCGCCCCGCCCCGCCGCGGCCCGTTCCTCGCCGTCAGCGCCGCCCCGCCCGCCGAGCCGTCCGCGCCGAGGACTAGCGTCCCAAGGGAGACCCTTGAGATACGCCGCCTCCGCTGCTCCTTCGTCGCTCGCCCTCAGGCCCCCGACTTAACTCGCCCCGTTCGATGTATCTTCTAAAGAACCCAATACGGGAGTGTGAGATTCTGATGTTTTGTCATCTTTCGATTCCGAATGTCTTAATTTTTTTGAAATTCAAATACCAAAAAATTTCTATCTACTCGAACCCTTTCATATTCTTACAATAGATTATTATTATTATTATTATTATTATTATTATTATTATTATTATTATTATTATTATTATTATACACTGTTTCATAGCGATTCAACTACTAGGGTCATTACTCCCGTAAGTATAGTGCTAAAACTGGGAGGTAGCCCGGGGGTTTCCCACTTCAGATATCTGCACCTACGGAACACCGCTCCAGTCGGACCTATCTGACCAAGTACGTGTGAGGTAGTAGTCCATGCGTGTCTTTAAATGAGGGGTTCCTTGGGAAAAGAAACAAGAAGGAAACATCGTGCCCGTTTGTTAGAATACTGCCAAAGAATTCACAGTGTTCACCAAGTATTCTTAAGAGAAATCATGTAAAACATTAGCAGCAGTCGTTAGAATTCTCATTCAGGCGATTGGCATAATTCAGCTTGTCTACTTTGCAATTCAAGAGTTTTCTAACTTCATCAAATGTTTTATCGGAATCGTAAACATGCACTAGATTGCTTCTGAATTAAAGTGCACGTATTCTTTTGATATTTTTGTTCTTATTTAAGGTTGCTTTTGAATTACTAAGTTCATACAGTGACCACTGTAACGTTGGTTTTGTAACTTTGGGGATCACAGTAACGGTAACGGAACTCTCATACTCGTATATGGACGTACACAATCATCCATGCCGCGGGTGGGTTTCGAACCCGCGACCCATCAGGCATGAGGTAGCTAAAGCCATCAAGTCTTAGCTACCTCCCGGCTATCCAGGCCGGCTCTTAAAATTCATATAATCGTAAATATATCATTAATCTTTTCTCTTGCAATTAGCGTCCACTGAGAAAAGGGCGGATAATTTTATTTTGTTTTTAAAATTTGGTGACAATGATATTTTTATTTTAATTCACGTTGACATGTGCAAATGTGTTGTGTTGTGCATCACGTGACAAGATAAATGTCATATAAAAGCGAAATAACTCATTAACATCAATGGAGGGTTTATTCTCCATTACGAGATAATGCAATCGTGTTAATGGACTCTGTTCTCTGATTATAATTGTGAAAGTGAATGTGCATTAAAATTCATAAAATTGTGGTAAAATCAGAATAAAATTGTACCGTACTCAACAATGTTACACATCCCGCAGAATCAGTGGCGGCTCGTGGTCATACTATTAGAGTGTGCAACGCCTCTCTTCTCTCTCCCTTCCTCCCAACCTCTCCTTCTCTCTCTCCCTCTCTCTCTCTCTCTTTCACTCACACACACACTCATACACACACATACCCATACATACAGGCATACATTACAAGAGTACACATATTCATTTACATAAATAATGACAATTAGAAACAAGGCATCTTATGATGTTTGATAACACGTTGAATAGTTCCTTTTATCACCAACGAGGGTTGACCGCATTTCTTTTCACAACATTCGTTTTGACTTTGCTCGGCAAGGACCCCTCCGAAATATTCACTACTTGTGTCGTGTTACCGCATGATTCGGTACTTCCAGAACGTTTTACAAAGGGTGTCACGAACACATTGATTCGAAACTTTTTTACTCGCACTTTTGTTACGGAGTATTTTCCATAAACTCGCTGTACAAATTTAAGCTTAAAAGTACACGTTTCTATACCCAATACTCAAAAAATCTGGATAGTTTGCCGTCTACACTGAACCCTGTTTTACAGGTCATTTTTTCGTCCTTTTTTCATCATTTTTCTGTACAGAAACTGGATGGAAAAAGGACGTTCAGTTCTATGCGTACCGAAACTGGATGAACGTGATACCAGCGTTTTACACGGTCATTCCTCGTCTGTACGTAATCGTGATGAAAATACTTCCTCCAAACGCCGCAAAAAGCGCTGGAAGTTTAACAGTTGAACATCGCATTTACGGAAACAAATTAAATTAGCCGGAAGAATGATCAGATAGTTACGAATTCGCAGCGTAAGGAGTAGAAAGATGTGTGAGGTATTGTGGTTTTATTTGCGAGAGAGTTCACTGAACGCAGACTCAATATCACAAACAACACTCAAAATTAAACAACACGTGCCCACGCTACGCACCATATATATATATTGCGTGGGTTCTCCCTGCCGGAGAACCCACGCAATCGAAGAAAGTTCCATGAAATGACACTAGGGGCGCTGTAGTCAAACTGGATGAAATCTGGGCGGAAAAATGAAGCATGCATCATTTTTCATACAAATTACATCCAATCTGCTCAGTATCGACGGGAAATGAAAAAATGACCGTGTAAAACAGGCTTGACTGACGAAACACAAAGTCTGTGTCGCCTCAGTAAATGCTGTTTCTTTTCAGCAATTTTGTCTGTGACTTTTCCATTGATGTTATTGTAATATTTTCGACGCTATTCATTGTCAACTGTACAAACACACTTCACAGAAAAACGAAAACTCTAACTTCGGTTTTTCAACACGCATTAAAAAGTAGCCTCCTACATACCTTTACACAATACATTTTGGTTTTCACATGCTTAGAAATGGATTTTTAACTGCAACTCCCTTTAAAATGTGCAAATAACATTTAATGAACACAATACTTATGAATGCAACACTGCACAGCAATGCGTTTGCGTTTCGCGCGCTACCGAAGAATGGAAGGGGTGAAAGCTCATTTAAGTGGAGAGATATCTCACACTTTCTTCGAACAATGCCACACTTACTTCTCTTAAAAACTTGTGCTAGCCGACTGTTATATATTCACGACATGTCAAGGCACTTCTAGAGGTCGCGCCTTCGCAGTAATATCCGCACGGTTCGGAGTGTGCTCCAACCGCCCGTAAGCCACCATGTTTCGCCTCTTTCCCCTTCAGCCCCGCGGGAGCCACCGACTCCGTCTGCTCGCTCGCATTTCCCGAGTGTGCTCCAGCCTGCTGTCACGAAGGGCATCGGCGGCGGACTGTCAATCGCAGCTTCCGAACGGCGCGTGTTTTGAAATACCATGTTTTGTAAACGCTTTGAGAGGTCTTGTATTTCCCTGATGTTAAGAAATGTTTAAAAAGCATTGCACCGCAGTTATTTAGGTGTGCACATGCCAACGTGCGAATACTCACAAGCCGTCACTGCGCAGAATTAATTTTTATTGGACCCGTTTTTATCCCTCTTCCGAGAGCAGATTAAACGCCATAAGTAACTGAATTATTGAAGTCTTCTTCAATCAATGAGATGTCGATATGTTTGCTATTCGAATGCTCTTTCGGGAACCTGTTTGTTTTGCAAGAATTACCCCAGCCTCAAAACTTCAGTTGCTCATGGATTGGAATATTTTCTCTACGAATGACCGATATGCAAATTCTGGATCTACAGTGTTATCAGGTTGTGAACATAATGCAGGGAAATTTCCGCTGGTGATTAAGACCTCGGTTTACAGTTAAGAGTAGAGCGCATTTGGCATTCGGTATCGGAATGTACAAATTGAGTTTTTGTTTTCCAATTATCAAGTAAAAATAATAAAATAAATGTAATCATCTATATTCGAGAGAGTTTGCTTACAGACATTCAGAAAATATGAAAAATAGAGAAAAAGGTTCAATGAGTCTCCAGGATTCAATATTATTTCCAATATTTAATTATAATCATATTTAAATCCAATAATAAAGGAAGTTCTTTTTAAGGTTACAATAAATTTGTCAGTGTAGAATGTTTGCGACCTACATCGGTAATTATTATACAGGATAACCGAGCCTATGCGAAAAGCAACACTGGCATCATAATCAAGTTCCAAACAACTCTGGTCATAATTCCGAAACATGTTTCACAACTTGGAATGTCGCGTTGCTGGACCATAAAGAGCTGTTCCGAAGTCATAGCAATCATTTCAAATACTTTTCAAAAGTACTAAGGGATGAAATATTCACGAATGTTTACGCACTACTGTCTGTAAGTGTAGCAGCATTGAGGAGGTGGCAGGTTAAGAAGATATCCGAAGCCGTAAGATGCTAACCCATTTGTGTCACATTTCAATGCATCAGTTTTTATTAATAAGCTAACATTGCTCCGAAGAGAGTTGGCCACAACGCATGCCGGAAAATATGAAAAACACTTTTCAATAAAGAGTTGATGGTTAATATGATTACAATGAGATGGATGCACACCCACAGACGCACGCCAAAGTTCCGACACTTCCGCTCATCACCGTACACACACCGCACTATTAATTGACCTGCGAGGTCTCCTTTCTTTCAATAGTTTTTATTATCCTTTTTCGACAATATTTTGTCTTTCAAGGGTTTTTATGTTGCATATTACACGTAATCATTTTTGAACTACATTTAATCATACTTGTACTATGTTTGAAAACAATAATATTGAAAACTAATAACTTAGGATACCCAAGAAGGGCGCTTCAGAAAAATACATAGAATATTTGGAGCAAAAAAATACATATTGAATTGAGTGATGTTTGAACCTGGCGA
This sequence comes from Teleogryllus occipitalis, assembly GCA_011170035.1. Lineage (NCBI taxonomy): Eukaryota > Metazoa > Arthropoda > Insecta > Orthoptera > Gryllidae > Teleogryllus > Teleogryllus occipitalis. The sequence goes on from BLKR01000554.1 coordinate 216,863, forward strand.
GGTCTCCTGATTTAATACCCCTTGATTTTTCCTCTGGAGATGATTAAAACAAACAAACTACAGACCGGGAGAGGAGGTTCATGGCATCAACTGATGACACTGTAGGGTCCATTGACCGGGAGGTGGCAGATTTTCAACACTAGCTACATAGATAGGTCGAATTCAGTTACTGTTCGGAGAATTCTAGCAGCCGGCGGCTCTGATCAGTAGTTTTCCGTTGGTTCTCCCATCAACACCACACGAATGACTAACAAACGGGCCGATCTTACATTCCTCTTCCTTGTCCCATCCTCATCCCTTACTTACACTTACTACTATGACTTTCGATAAAACCGTAATGCGTAATGACGTTTGTATTGCTAATTTCAGCATGTTTCTAAGTTTTTTTCCACCTGGTCTGTGATTCTCGCTATTTAGAATTTAAAAATGAAAGCAAAAAATGAGCAAACCCATTAAAAATATTTTCTATCGTGCCCTTGAATTATACCGTGCAATTACATTATTTTAAATATTTTGAAGGTACACAAGTGTTCTAGTGATATTTATGCTTTTTTCTTTAAACGATAGTATTGTACCATAAATTGACAATTTTGTCACTTGCCTAGTATAATATTTTTAACACAAAAGTACCATCCAAATCTCTGCTCTATGATATTTCACCGTACGTACGGGTGACGGAAGTTTAAGTAACAACACCATACAGCTATAATTTTGAAAGAACTTTGTATTAATAAAGTAATATAACTAAAAAACATTGTAGCTCAAAGTGAAGTATTCTTTTGATATAATATACTATCGTCACTTCTCAGAAATAGTCATGACTAAAAACAGCAAAAATTGAGATTTTAAGGTTAAACGGACGCCGTTTAACGCCGGATCATCATTTATATTAATAGAGTAATATTAATGGTTAAAATTCAGTTTTAGAAAACCCATTTAAAAAAAATAAAACATCAAGAGACATGAACATTTTTGACATAACTTGCAAGGCGATTTTACGTATCGTCATATTAACAGGAACCAAATGAAACTGCGATTAACTTAAATTCTGTTCTCCTGCAAAAAATAGTAATTTTGCGTTACAACAGTATTCCTGAACACTGACGATACCCTTATTAACTCATTAAAATGAATTTAGGTGAATATTGTACAATACAATATATTATAAAATATTTACTAAATATTTGTTCTTACATTTGTTCATACCTACATATTTGTCACCTTCGTTTCTGTGAAAAATTTACTCGAAAAAATATATTGCTTGGTGGCATTATTGTTAGAATTGTTTATTCTTCCTTAAATGTATATACCTCACTATTCACATTTTTATTCTTAATATTTTATGCTGTATGAACAAATTTACAAGACAATACTGTGAAACGTGGAACAATTTGTTCACATTAAAATACAGATGGTATTTGTTGGCGGGGTGCGACCAATTAGGTGGGAGACATTAGCGTGTTGGGAGCATCTTGGGTCCCTTTCGCTGGTTGCAAGATGTTGGGAAGTTGAGAAAGTTTAGCCGTTTCGTTCTGGCGTCTTGAACTCCTCCGCTCTCAGTGGGCTCGCGGATTGGCGTCGCTCGGGGGACGGGGGGGGCGTCGAGGAGGGGTGACATGACGGGGTGGGGCAAGTGGGGGGGGAGGGAGGGGATGGTCGGGGAGGGGTGAGACGAAGAGAACCGGAAGATAGAACAGGACAGATACAGGCCTTGGACACAGTGGTACAAGGACCTACCAGCGCTGCGAGCGATGTAATTATTTTAACTATCTGACATTTGAATTGGATTTCAAGGTGAAGAAATAGGAATTATAAAAGTATGTCAAAGTTCAAATATGTTTCAGTCTTGCAGAAATGGTTATAACAAGTCAAATAAATATAATTTTAATAAAATAGTTACTGCGATACACGATATAAGAGATTTTTTAAATTGTATTAAAATTACTTCACCTCAACTATCCGATGTCGAATTTTCAGTACTAAAATCCACGTTCAAAATTCTGAGCTGCAACCAAAAACACACGTCAGTATTGAGGTCTTTTTACAAACTGACCCAAAAGTGGTCAAGACTAAGGGAGGGTGAGTGAATGAATGGATGGCGGATGGTTACAAGTGTATCACACATAATGAGGTCACATTAGAAGCTATTGAGCTGAACCTTGGTAATTAGGAATCGGATCTAGTAGCGAGCGCCGTTCCGGTAATTATTAACATTTTATTTTTGGAGGTCCTTTAAGTGAGCCATCGCGGTTTAGCTCATTAGTCAGCGTGCTCGCTTTCCATGACGCGACCCTGGGTTCGATTCTCAGTCGGGCAAGATTATAATGTGCATTTTCCTTGCAATGTCCTTGTATATGTTGGTGTGTGACGATGAGAAAACGCACTGCTCAGGTTGAGAAGACCAGAATACGGCGTGGGTATTTTTTATGCTAACCACACATTCCCCTTAATTCATGGCCATGAGGCCGGAAGGCTGGTGGTAGGCCATCGCCCGAACGCGGGCTGTCGCGCCAAGTACAGACAGACTTTATGTGAAGCCCGTATAAACTTTTTTTCTGAAATATGACTGCAATTTTTTTCTTCAAATTATTTGTTCAAATAAAGGAAAGAACGGTACTAAGTATTTTGTAGTTTGTAGTTTCATTAAAACTTTATATCTTTAAGTGATGTAGAATTATTTCTTTAGCTCTAAGTATTAGTTGAGTAATAACACTAATAGTAAGTAAAGATTAGCAATACCACCTATTCCCACAATTGTTCATCGTAAGTACTGCATAACAAAACTTAAAACCACAGTTACTCACATGGGCATGTATATATTTTTTTTCTAAAATGAAATGTATAAAAAATATTGATATATATGGAACATAAATAGTTTGCGTGCGACTAATCTAGTTAATACGGCTGACAATAGCAACTGAGTTTCCCGTCGTCTTATGCCACTTTTCAAACACTTTGAACCACTGTGCGTAAGCGAGAGGACACGAGGTGAGGGGTGGGGAGGAGGATGGAGAAAGCGGAAGGGGAGGAGAGTGCAAGCGCCACACCCAGAGGATGAGGACGGGGACGAGGATGAGGCAACAGCAGCAGCAGCAGCCGGCCGGCCGGCGAATTATGTTCCTCATTCCTCGTCGGAATTAAATTCTCTCATTCTCCGCTTCGCCACTTTATTTGTCGCGTCCGCGCGCCGTCCACGTGCGAGCTCATCGTTTGCCTTAAATCAGAGATTTCCTAGGAGTCCTCGTCCGCGCCGTCCACCCACGCCCGGCCAGGCCTAGTTCTCTCGGATGACCTCCAGCGGCTACTGTTATCACAGTGGAGTGAAAGAATTAATTCTCGTGCTCGCAGTAAGCAACAACCCGAAATGAAATTGTTTTACGCTCTGATTAATTGATTTTTTCGTGTCTGAGGGCGCGTCAACTGCTTTGGTCATTAGTCCCGTAAGTGTAGTAACTTTTTCCGGGAGATAGCGGTGACATTCCCCCGCTGGATGGCGAGATCCGGCGCCAACCTACCGTCGGCTAGTGGGGTTTCCCCCTAACCAGGACTCTCCCACCAGCGGGGCACCGCCCCAGCCGGGACAAGCTCTAAGCTCCCGACCGATCTCCCAGAATATGTGGTAGTGTAATGCATGTTAGTGTAAGGGGAGAGGTTAGGACAAGGAAGAGGAAGGAATGATCGTTCGCGGTGCATGGCCCGTTTGTAAGGGTACTGCTCCGGCATTCGCCTGGTGTTGATTGGAGAAACAACGGAAAACTACCGATCAGAGCAGCCGGCCGCTAGAATTCTCCTCCAGACAGTGATTCAATTCGACCTAGCTGAAAAGCTAGTGTCGAAAATCCTGCCGTCGTCAGGATTCGAACCTAGGACCTTCCAGTCAGAGGCGCTGCAATTACATCAGTTGATTTTTACGCTCTGGATAATACCAAGAAGAGAAATTATTTGCAATTACTATTTTGTTTTCAATTGATCGAAAGAGGAAGTGTATCATTAATAAAAAATATGTTATAAAAAACATTTTTTTCAGAAATTTTCTATTAAAGAACAACGTCAGAAAATATGAACTATGTTACTGCAACAAGAACAAAAATTCATTCCAACTTCACTTTATTTATTATTATTTTTTTGATAATTCGTCCTTTGTTTCGCCATAATTATCTTTGTACTTTCTTTTTATCAACTTGGAAGAATATTTGAAGTTGAAACAATATATTTTTAAAGTTTAGTAAGATATTATGTATTTACTTCGTAAGTTAACTTAAGTTCTCATAATGTCATATAGACATTTTCAATAAAAGCTCATTAAGAAAAAATTATCCTCCAAGAAACGGAACACGCAATTCTACAGTAAGTTGTCTTAATACATTAAAAAATACAGAGGGAAAATATGAAAGAGCGTTTCAAGAGAAGCATTTTCCTCATTAGAAAAAAAGTAAATAATATCATTTTTAAAAGAAACTCAACATTTAGCCTTTGGTATTTACAGCCAAAAATTGCTTTCAGTGAGTGGGCAATTGTTCCGTTTCGTACCACACTTATCTTTCAGTCTCGTTTTCTTTCAGCACGATAATTCCGAGGGAAGAAATGTTGCGAATAAAACACGCAATTACGTCCAATACAAAGCGCCCGCGATATCAGCAACCATTTGTTATGCTTTGTGGCTTTCACGCGGCGTAAATCTTAATTCCGGCCCATTTTCGAGCAGATATTCCGCTAACAATACGTCCCGAAATATTATCTCGCCATCAATATTCTTGTCCATATTTATTCTGGAAGCGGCCGTTCGGGAAGTCTGCGGGAAATATTGCTGAGGAAGGTTTCGGCGGGAGCGGCGATCGGCAGTCAAAACGCACCACATTGCGTTTCTGCCTCCGACAGCATGTCAGCACATCTATCAAAGTCTCCCGGAGCCAAGATCTGCCTCCTTCCTCTCCCGCCCGCGCTCAGCTTTGGCCCTGTTTGCAGCGCTCGCGGTGGCGCCGGCGGCGGCGCGGGGCGGCTCGCGCTCCGCTGCAGTTTCTCTGCCTGCGGCGCCACGCCCCTCGGCGCCAAGGGCACCTCTCAGCTATGTCCTTCTATCCTCTTCCCATCCGGCCTTTCTATTCTCCCGTCTTCCTGCCATCCCTCCCGTTTCACTTTCGATCACCTCGCCCACATGCCCTCCCGTCATCCCGCCCTCCTAGGGTCTCACGATCCCTACGTCCCACCCTGTCGACCTCACACGCACCCGCCGTCTCACCTCGTCTTCCCACCCTTCCGTCATCCCAACTTTCCGTCGGGCCACCCACCTGCCCTCTTATCCGTTCCTGCTTCTCCCCTGCCCCCTCCCGCCCACTTTCCTTTCTGCCATCCTAGTCTCTCATCTTGTCGGTCCATCCTGCTATCGGGCCTCCCACCCATCTGCCGGCCTCCCCTTCCATAGTTCTAAACTCCAACTGCCCTGTTCTCCCACCGTTCTGTCCTTCCACCTTCCTGTCCTCCCACCGCCCTGTCCTTCCACCGTCCTGTCCTTCCACCTTCCTGTCCTCCCACCGTTCTGTCCTTCCACCTTCCTGTCCTCCCACCGTCCTGACTTCCCAACGTCCTGTCCTCCCATCGTGAAGTCCTCCCACAGACCTGGCCTCCCACCGTTCTGCTTTCTCATCGTCCTGTCCGCTCACCGTCTTGCCCTTCTTTCGTCCTGCCTTCCCGCTCTCCTGTTTTGCCGCCCTTACGCCCCTCCCCCGTCGCCTTGTTCAAACCCAAACACCCTCCCGCCCTCCTGTTGCTCAATCCTCCCCCGCTCTCCTGTCCTTCCCACTTCTAAGATCCTAGTGCTGGCACGCTGTCATAGCCATTTGGCCCTGTACTCTCTTTGCCCCTCCTCCGCGTCCCTTTCCTCCTACTCGCTTCGCTACGGAAAATATCATATAAGGCACTTCACATCCATTCTTGCTCTTTGGCGGTGGCAAACGATTTGTGCAGTATGGTCTATTTTCAGAATCATTTGAATTTTTTTAAATATCCCATTACATGTCGACAAGGATCATGATTCAGTTGCGAGCAAGCTATAAGAAAAATTTGCCGTAAAATCAAGGTTTAACATTAGTTTTGACATCTGGTGGTGGTAAAATAAAAACTAATTAGTTAATTTATCTTCAATTAATTTAGATTATAAATGACATTTGATAATCTAAATTTCACAAAGTATATTTAGCTGTTCTGCATCAGCAAGCGCGCGCCCACACACACACACACACACACACACACACACACACACACACACACACACACACACACACACACAATTGAATTGCGCATGTGCGAGAAGTAACTTAGTGGAAGAGGGTCGCCCTGCTTTGTACGGAGTTTCATGCGCTGACTTCGACGCCCACGTGCGGAAAGTAACTGAGCTTCGTGAAAACCGCTCCTCACACGGGCAATGTAAGGAACTCTACGCCGTTCCAACTGAGCGCTAACGCCCGTTTATTAACTTTTAGATGTAGTAGAAGAATGTAGCATTAAATTTCAGAATTCCCAGGCAGAAAACACATCGAAGATCGCGCCGACTCTCCCAGTAATGACAGCTGTCCGGAGTCTCCTAATCAGCTGGGCACCTAACCAAACAACTGCAAGACCTTATCCATACATTGGGGACACTCTGATTATGTGGACTCTTTTTATGTGCATTGATAAAAGAATAAGAAAATCAATTACAGTCACAACAGAAAATGTTCAGTTACACTGATAATCCAGAAATACATTTCAGAAAATAATTTTTGATTATTCGTCTGATTTTACACATTTACAACATATTGTTTTAGTATATTTTTAATAATTTTGTGATGAAATGAAGTTTATTTCTAAGAAATAAACGTTCTTCAAAAATTGTTTATCAATGGCGTTCAATAAGCACTCTTTTCTTTGGACTCCGTCGTTTATTATCGCAATACATTACGGATCCAATGTAAAGACGTCTCTCATTTGGAATGCGAAAGACAGATGCACCATCCTTCGCTTTCCACGTCGACCGACAGTCAACCAATCAGCCTCCTAGGCCACTGCCACCGCCGTCACCTGCGCCTCCTCGGCCGCCCTATCCAGTAGCACCACCTTCCCCATCACTGCGACTGTCACCACCTCTGTCGTTGCTACGACCTCCTTCCCCACCCATCCCTGCTCATCTCCATCTCGGCCGTCAACTCCAGCAATGTCTCTTTTAGAGACACCTCCTCCACTGCGCCGTTTTCACATCCGTCGCCATCTTCTGCACTGTTGCATCCTCCATCCCAGCTACCACTTCCGTGTCTAGCGCCGCCTACACTGCCAGTTTCACCTCTGTTGCCAACTCCACCTCCGCTGCCACCTACCTCTTCCGCCGCATTACCACATCTGTTGCCGCCCCCTATGCTGCCATCATCCTCTCGGTCACCACTGTCACAATATGACCACATCCAACGACGTGTCGATTGCTGCAGACACCTCCTTTTGCGCCGTGTCCACCTCCACCGCCATGTCCTTCACCCTCCGCCTCCACCTACGCCAGCACTTCAACTGTCACCGCCTCCTTCACCACCTCTCTCGCCGGCCCCTCCTTCTTCACCACCCAAATCTGCGCTGCCACACCATCTCAACCACCACTGCCACAGCCGTCGTCACCACCTCCGGCGATATTTCTCTTGCCGACGTTATCTCCTCCTACGCCGTCTCCACCTCTACATTTCCTTCACTACCGCCTCCGTGTCCGTCGCCGCCTCGGTCGCCACTTCCACCTCTGATTTCAACTTCGCTTCCTCTGCCGCCAACCTCTCCAACGGCACCACATCCAGCTCCTCCTCGACTGGCACCGCCCCCGTTACTACCTCTGTCGCCGCCCCCTATGCTGCCACCACCTTCTCGGTCACTACTGTCACAATATGACCATCTCCAGCGACGTTTCTTTTGCTGCAGCCACCTCCTTTTGCGCCGTGTTCACTTCCACCGCCATCTCCATCATTCCCGCCTCCACCTCTGCCACCACTTTGGTGTCAGTCTCCACTTCCACCTCTGTTGCCAACTCCATCTCCGCAGCAGCCAACCTCTCCCCCGACCACCTCTGACACCACTTTGATTGTCACAGCCTCTTTTACCACCTCTCACTCTGGCACCTCCTCCTTCACCACCCACCCCTGCACTGCCACTCCATCTCGATCACCAATGCCATCGTCACCATCTCCGACGATGTCTCTTCTGCTGCCTCATCTCCTCCTATGCCATCTCCATCTCCGCATTTCCTTCACTACCGCCTCCAACTCTGCCATCACTTCCGTGTCCGCCGCCGTCTCGGTCGCTACTTCCACCTCTGATATCAACTCCGCCTCCGCTGCCGCCAATCTCCCCAGCACTACAGCATCCGCCCCCATCACCACTTTCGCCTCCGCCTCCGTCGCCCCCTCCAGCCGAGCGCCGGCTGCCGCCACCACTCATTCGCTCCCAGTTGCAATTTGGCTAATTGACCCCACCGCTTCCAGCGCTCTCAATATCTTAATGCTCTTGCGGTCAGTCGAACGCCCACGGCACCGCCCCGTTCTCCTCGTCCCCCCCTTCCCGCATCACGCCCCTGCCCACCACCGCAAACAAAGCCGGCGATTCAACGAATGAACTACGACGGTATTTGTTGTCCGTCGAGAGGAATTCATTTCACGAACCAAATGGACAATATCGCTTTCGGCAATAGTCGTGTTCTCCTTTAATATCTTCCTTCTAACTCAGAAAACCAAGCTGTCACAGGTCTGTTTTACATGTTTTAGATGCCAATTTTATACGGCACAATTTCCCTCCAGTGTTTGCTTCAATACGAACAAAAACGTGTAGTGTTTACATTATATAGTTTTCAGGGTTGGGCAGTATTTAAATACTTGTATTTGAAATACTTGTTTTAACACTCCGTCACTCGCGCTGTTGGATAGGGTCCAACAGAAGTTTATTTTCTAGTTAAAAAAGGACTGTTAGCTTACCACGTTTAAAAACAATGCTTCTATTCCTCTAACTGTATCTGAGAGAGGCGTCGAAAAATTTCTCATCTCTGTAATGCACTGTGGCGCCATACCCTGAAGTAAAATCTCTGTGCCTGTTTGATAGAAACCAACATGCGAGTACTGGCGTAAAGAACGGTGATTTTACATTCTTGATCGAAATGATTTTTTTCTATAATATGAATGTGTTTAATATTTCATATGTTGTGCTTATGCGTTACTCTTCGTTCCTGTGCGAAAACGTAAATATTACAAGATGTAAAAAAACTAAATAATGCGGGCGTTGGACTTAATTCAACGCGCTAGTACTTGTGCTGCGAATGGCTTTGCGAGTGACGGAAATATAAAAGTTTCAATATGGCTTGTAATTAATTATTTACGAATCTTCCCATGATGTATTCAATTATAATATAAGCACAGATAAATAAGAAAAATATACTAATGATATTAATAAAGAAAGTAAACTTCATAATGAGTGTGTTGGTTGGAGTCTAACGCGCGAGTACTCGTGCTATGTATGGCCGCACTAGTGACGGAATGTTAAATCTATTTTATATTTCAATAACTGAATTTTTGAGTTTTTTGGACATGCATTTTAAAAATGTATTTAAATACATCTTTAAAATGCATGTCCAAAAAACTCATAAATAGAGTTATTCAAATATAAAATGGATTTGAAACAAGTATTTCAAATACAAGTAATTAATTACTGCCCAACCCTGATTGTTTCAGGACAACTTAAAAAATGAAGGTCGTACTGTGTGAAATTTGGATGAAAATATTTCCTCTGACTTTCTCCCCCATCGCTAGTTTCATGAAGTTAATATCATGTAGCCACTTTTCCTGTGCGTTCAATTTTGCGTTGTGTTTGAAAATTATAGTTGTGACGCTTTGCGATATTTGTGTTATGTTATTTGCGACCTTTGCCTTAGATGGGTCAGGAGTGATTTTGTCAGCAGAACCTCAAGAATTAAAACGAACCTAACAAAGGCCACCCGTATTGTTCAGGTGGCAACCTAACCGAGTCTAATCGTACCTAACTTAACCTTTAACTACTGGCGTCCGATCAATTTGACTCGAAGGCATTTTCTCTTTTTATTTTCCGAGAAGATGGCCAGCTACCCATGATGCGGGTTCTATGTACTTTCCTCTGATAACGTTCCACTTCAGAGCGTGCAAAGAAAAATGCCTTTGACTTATCTGTCTCTCTTAATTGCCTTTTTTGAACTGATGCCAGCTTTATTGTTCCTGTGCACTATGGTAGACGTGCACGCCTCATGCCTTAGAGATAGCTACGTCTTTGCGACTTATATTAGGTTAGAGGTGAATTCTGCTTACGGTGGGCGGAAAGCAAATTAACCAGTTTTGGGACACTACGTAAGAACAAACTGGACACTCCTCTGGATGTCTTGCCAAGAAGCAAAGAGAGCGTTCAAGCCTCTTTGGCTCTACAAAGGAGGTGACAATGACATCTTATTTTCCAGCCATATCACAACCTTGAGTTATTTTTACTATTTATAAGGTCAAAAGGTATAAACCCTTTGCAAAAGCTAGATATTGAAACTTTTTACGGAATAGTACGAAAGTTTGAGTGGATACTACTTCCGATCGGTTGTGTACTAATTACAGTGTAGTCAGAAGAACAAGGTGTCCATTAACTGTGTTCTTTTGTATTATGTAAAAGTGACGATTGGTTATTGTTACATTTATTTATGCATTATATTTATTATTAAACACATAACCCTTCCAAAAATCATACAAACGCCATTATATTGAATCATAATAGCCGGGTTCATTTGGTTCGACGCCAGTGTAAGGGGTAGAGATCACTCGACAGTAGTTAAGGGTTAAAATTGTACAAAGGATCACATAAATCATTATGTGATCCTTTGTACGCCATCAGTCGCCAAGTATTAAACTGTTGCAGCGCTCTGAACAAATTGTTGTCATTTTCTGTCATGTCTTCATACGCGCGAAAACGGGTTGAAATTGTACGTGTAAGACGACTTTAGAGACAGCGCTGCTAGGTCCCTGCTCTGATAAAGCAGACAAAATGAGGGGTAGCCAATCTGAGGCGAGTGCGCCAAATGTGGCGTGTTCGACGAATGCATTCTTGCACATGAATATTCGTTTAAAGTAAACACAGTAAGTGAAGCTTTGTCAATCTTCATATTTTGAACACTAGTGCGTTCTCAGTTCTTTCATCTATCCAATAACTCCTGTTCACTGTTATCTCCACCAAACAAAACTCCGGTAATTATAGCACCATCGTGGGATCCCATTAAAATTTACGCCCGTGAGCGTCATTCTCTTACTATTGCTACCGGCTGACGTGTCTCAGGGCATCAACTAATGACACTGCAGTGCCTGTGATAGGGAGATTCTAGGGTTCGAGCCCAGACTATGGCAGGGTTTTCGACAGTTAGATCGGATTCACCCGCCGATTCAAAGAATTATAGCAGCTGGCAGCTCTGATCAGTAGTTTTCCGTGGTTCCTTCGATCAACGCCAGGCAAATGCCGGAGGCGTACCCTAACAATCGGAACGCACGCGAAGAGGAAGAAATTCCTCTTCGTTGTCCCATTCTCATCCCGTTACACACACACTTACATGATCTAAACCACCACACCCGCCGTAAGACCAGTCTGGAGCTCAGAGCTTGACCCTCGAGGGGCGGTGCCCCGGCGGTGGGAGATACCTGGTTGGGCAATATCCTGCAAGCCAATACATAGGTCGGTTCCAGATCTTGCCTGTCCTCCGTTCTTTTACCGTGCTCCTACTTCCTTCGCCACCATCACCGCTGCATGAATAATGTTAGTTTGGCACATTTAATTGGGGTAAGCGGGGACATGAAGTATCACATGTTAGAGGAGATTGCTCTTATTATTTTTTTTGTGTTGTGCCTTCAGTTGCTTGGTGACATCTAGTCTCCGGCCAGACAAAAGTGTACATCCCTTTTTATGTGCATTACTAATACCTCTAGTTATTACAGTAATGTGTTGAAGATTATTTCAAGCTAAGAATGACCCTTACTATCTCAAAATTCTAATGTAAAAGATCACTCTGAATACTGTACTTTAAATAATTTTGTATTCATTAATTTACAGTTGGCAACCTAATTTATTACTCCCATATTTTTCAAAGATTATGCTCAGTTTATTCCTTCATTTGTTACAAATTCCAGGCAGCTAATTGTGGCCGCAGAATAAAAACGTATGTAAGTGTATTAAATACGTAGTCTACTTGTATTATCTCCTTTCTCATTTTCACGTTTTTAGAGAGTTAATTAAACGATGAATATTATTCACAAACAAAATTATTTTTGTTCTAATTATTTATGATTACGAATTTGATTAGTTTCGTTTGCTGTCCTGATATATTTCATTTCTAAATATCTTTTTTATTATCGTTCTTCTGTACAACAGTGTCCATGTACTACAGACTTAATTTGTTATTGTTAGGAGAAAAATGTTTTTGTACATTTCAAGTTTTGTCTGCTCCGATGTTCATCTAGTGATACATCTAACATTCGGTCTATTTTCTCTTATGACGTGATTATTTCACCATCTTTTCCACTGTTCTTTTTGAGCTTCTAACATTCAGATCCTTTTCGTATCGAATTCTGAGACTAACTCCATTACATTTAGTTTCGCTTCAAAAGAAAACCCTACTTTTTTCGAGTTAGAAAGACTTAAAGAAGATAATCTGAACAGTAATATGAGGTTACTCAGATTGCTTTTGAAACGCCTTCTAAGCTTCGTGTACGACTGTTTGGATCCTTTTTGCTGATGATCTCTAAGTACATCCTTGAAAAGCTGTGAAAGGGACCGTCTAGAATGGGAAAACATCCTTAAAATAATTAAATAAATGGCACTCGCGGACTTTGCAAGTAATCCACTTTTCTCAAATGTTACCTCTTTGAAGAAATTAGTAGAGTAGGTACGATTCTCCAAACGCATTTTATGATTTATTTATTTAAGAGACAATTGAAATTTGTTTGGGAGAATTTTAATTTTACATTGCGTAAGAAACTGTACATCCACGACCACCATACTGGGACCTGAATAGAGCACTTCCTTCGTTATCTAATTATTAATCATTCAAATTTATCTACACCGTGCCTAATTTTGTTTCTCTCATTAATTTGTAATGTCATATTTTGATATTGGAAATAGTACTACAACCTAAGAAAATGTATAATGTGAGTCGATAAAGCCTGCACTACGAGAATTGAAGGTGTTAATTTTTTGGCAAGGTTTTCTAATTTTGACTTCTCTCACCCAAAGAAACAACATTTTACAAAAATTTGTAATTATTCAGAATTCATTTGCATTACAAATTTGAAACGATAGCTTGGTTGCTCTTGACCTTGTTACAATACTAATTTTTTATCATTAATTTAGATTCACCACAATTTGCGTATCAGTTTAGAACTTGAATCGACACAAAATTACTTTTGAAAATTTTAAAGCTTAATTTGTCACTTCACGCATGAGTGTCCTAAATCACCGTTCGTCACGAGCACCCATACCATTCTTCTCTGTTCCCTCCAACACGTTCGCCTTCAACTACTTCCCATTCTGTCCAGAAAATTCGTAATGTTGCTTTATTCTTCTTTCATCATAGCTACATTCATTGTCTTCTTTTTGTATTTCCTTTGGCTTTACTTAACGGTACTAAATACATTGTTTCCGTCAATTACTACTTTATTCAACACGTTTAATATTTTTCACACGAAAACCACTCCTATCTATCCCATCTTTACCCATCTTTATCCCATCACAACCTATCCCATCTTTGCTAAAACAGTCTTATTTTTTATTATCCCCGAAATTCTATCTACTTATTTTTCTATTTTATTGATAACTCATTGATCTGTCCCGTCCATGGCTCATCTGTATTCTTTATTGCCATTTTCGTAATAAAAACTAAATATTTTGCCTGTTTTCGGCTTCCTTAAGTTAGCCATAAATGACTCATCTCAATACACACAGAAAAAGCACGTCGACGCAAAACACTTGAGAACAATACATAAATCAAAAGACTTAATAATTTATATGAGCGCGTTAAGCACAGTTATGCCTGTAGTTTGACCCCAGTTTTGTTGCCGAGCTGGCAGTTCCCGAGCCGACTTTGGAGTATGTGAAGATAATACATCGTCTTACACGTTGACTGTATAGTGCCGAGAACATACATTTAACTGCCTGGAAAGGAGTCGAGTGCTGCTAATTCATAACTTCTGGCAACGTCGCCAACTCGCGACAACAGCGACGCAGCGCTCAGTGCAGCATTGCCGCATGGGAGGCAAGGCACTCCATGCACTGCGCCCCCTCCCCCTACCCGCGCTCGGCCGCGGAATCCCTCTCGACGCCACTTGGCAGACGAGCCGCGCGTCGCTCGGGAGCAAGATGCATGCCGCGTCGCTTTAAAATGAAATGCGCTCGGATTGTTGGGTTAAAATCCCATTGTGGACAGATGCGTTTCTTATTTAGAGTAATATACTCTAGTGTCATTGGTGGAGCTCTTCTATGGGCATCGCCGTTAAATCCTCTAATCAGTAATCAAGTCCATAAAACATAGTTTACAGCAGAGACGAAAAACGAATTGTAACTAACTATTGTCAGTAATTAATAATACACACACCCGTCTTAACAGGATTTTGTTATTATATTATTATTAATAATAATGTATATTAGAATGTTTCAATTCTTATGAGTTATTTAATAAAAATTAGACATAAGTTTTCTAATCTCACTTTCTTAAAAAAGGTTTCGATCGAGTTTCTTAAACTGTGCTGCGAAAGTGCACAAACTCGACTGACTTACGAGGGCATTAAAGTAAGATTCTTCCGTATTTTTCTCTAATGTTCTTCACATAATATTAAAATCGATGAAACTGGGACTTACGTGTTTTAAAAAAATGTGATTATGTGTAAGAAAGGATTTTTTCTGTGTTGTTTGAAAAACAGAAACATATCATTGTTATGTACTTACATTCCACTTTTCCTGCTGTTTATGCCACATTGTATCCACTACATGATTAACAATGAACACGACGAACTTAAGAATGCACTTATACTATACATTCCTTCCGAATTTCATCAGAGCAATGATCAGACGATGCAGGTCGTCAAAACTAATATTTGCCACTAGCGTCAGCTGGTGCCAACGAAAGTTTGTAACACCTCTTTTAGAGGAATCTAAAATATCAGGGTGTCATAGCATTCTTCAATGTTTCAACTTTGTAATGTACTTTGTAACACCTCTTGTAAGTCTGTAACAAATCAATCAAGTGTGTAACACCTCTTTTAGAGGAATCTAAAATATCATTGTTAAAGGGTTCCTCAATCACGATTCTCCCAAAGAAAACAAACAATTTTTATGAAGCAAGTCATATACATCTTCAAAATGAAACTTTACCTACATGATGTGTATTTGCAAGTGAAATCACCTTTTATTTTACAAAAATTTAAAAAAAGGTAGGGAATGACATTTAATAATATTTCAATTAATTCTACTCTAGAAAAGTTTGAAAGTCTTTCGTTTTTACGTGTGCGTCTCCGCCCAAAGAGATGCTTCGTGTTTTGATAATAAACTACACACGTAACGCATTCAAAAAGTAAGTTTTTCTTACGGCAAATAGATAACAGGCCATATATTTAAAAACGCTAGTGTGCATGCGTGAGAGAGTAATGATGTAATCGTGCGCGCTAGGTAGCACTGTCTGATTCTGCACAGGAACACGAATTTACAGTAATAGATGAAGATGACTCTTCTCATTCCAATCCCAGCTACTTTCCAATTTGGTCTGTGATAGTTTTTTAACGCTGAAAACACAATACCGATTGAAATCCAGTTAGCAGTGTCAAGAGTATGGACCAAACATCGTGAGAAAGATGATGGTGCGTCATTGGTGAAGGGAATTATCATAAGGTCAGCAAAATATGCATGATGTGGAGCGCTATCCTAGGTCGCTTATCCGCGCGCTAGGTCGGTTATCCTTCGTCACAAGCTATCCCATGGAGCAAAAGCAGTAGCGCACTGTAGAGAACCATTGTTTCACAATTATAAAACGCAGTCGATATTTTCCGCAGATTTCCCATTCTTTGTCTCTCGAAGTTGTCACAAAACGTGTTGTTTAACAAAGTGTGTGTGTGTGTGTGAGAGAGAGAGAGAGAGAGAGAGAGAGTGAGTGAGTGAGTGAATGAGTAAGTGAGAGTGAGTGAGAGAGAGTGAGTGAGAGTGAGTGAGAGTGAGTGAGAGTGAGTGAGAGAGTGAGAGTGAGTGAGAGTGAGTGAGTGAGAGTGAGTGAGAGTGAGTGAGAGAAAATGAGTGAGTGAGAGTGAGTGAAAGTGAGTGAGTGAGAGTGAGTGAGTGAGTGCGCGCGAAGTGGGTGGAACTGATTCTCAATCACGAAACAAATTGCATGAGATTAGTATTGGCATTTTTGGAGCGGTACCACGATGATGGCGACGAGGTTCTACATCGTATTGCTACAGGTGATGAAAGATGGGTTGCACACTTGAACCCAGAAACCGATCAGCAATCAGTGCATTTCTGGCACATTGGGTCTCTGACGCAGGCCGAATTCAAGCTGACTTTGTCGACGCGGAAAGTGCCGTGCACGGCCTTCTGGAGCAGAAAGGGCATCCTGTTCATCAAATTCCTGGCCAGAGATGAGACCATGAACGCTGTACATTGCTGTAAAAAAACACAGAATTTTTGAAGTGCAATTCAGAACAATCAGCGCGGGACACTTAGTGCAAGAGTTGTCTTCCTGCACGATATCGCTCGGCCTCACACGGCTCGGTTCACAGCACGTTGTAGCACACTGCAAACGGACCTCGCACCCAGCAGGAAGTCGGGCGTCACGAGGGCGCCGGACTGTGGATTAGGGCTTAGACAGTTAAGGCCGCTTCACAATAGCCCGCGAACGGGAACGGGAACGTGAAGGAGAGGACGGGAACGGGAGGTACGTGCGCTTCACAATAAACGCCAAATGAACCAGTAGCGGCTAAAACGAGAACTGTAAGAAACAGATACCGAAACCAAAGCACTTCTAGCTATGCTACTGTTACTCTTTGTATTGCCATATGTCTGATGTGTTTGCGTGAGCTGCTATGAATAAAAAATACTTTACCGAAAGAATACTAATTAGAAAGTACAGAGAATGCCAAAACTACTACGAACTTACGGAAAATACAACTACGGGAAATTTTGTCAATAAACAAACAGCTCCTATGTGCTTTAACGAAACTTTTTTTTAAAGTGGAAAATTTTAATTCTAAGTATTAATATGAATAGAAAAACAATTATACTATAATTATTAAAAATAACTAAAACAACTCAATAATGACTAACAAAACCCGCTTCAAACCCTAACCTCGCAAATCTACGCTCTAACCTCAATAATGCCCTACACTCTCAATTCCGCTTCAGACCAGTGTCGCCTGTCGCGCACAGTTCGCGCGCTCGATCAGCTGGAAAGCGTCGCCGCCATTTGCTGCACTTTCATTGGTCGAGAGGCTTCGCGTTCCCGGGCTGAGATAAATGTTGACTATCCTTCCCGTTCCCGTCAAACTTCGCGTTCCCGTCGTGTTGTGAACGTCTGCCTGAGATGTCCTTCTTTTAACTTTCTTTACGTTCCTGTTCGCGTTCGCGTTCGCGTTCCCGTTGCCGTTCCCGGGCTATTGTGGAGCGGCCTATAGAGTGTCGCTAGCAGTGGGGTGGCTGAAAAGCCCCGAAGCGCGATGTAGAACATTCCTGAGGTATTTTAGGAACTTCGAAGAAAAGCAGTCAGAACCGTGTGGTGGCGCGGCAATCACGTGATGTTGGTCGCCGACCGAACACTAATTCGACGTCGCGTGACAGGTGGTCTGAATGTATGTAACTCAGAGCTTAAATCGCAGGGGTGGGCTTCGAGCTGAGTGGAAACCTCGTGCGGATGCACATAAATTTGCGCCCAGGGCAGCGCGCAGACGAGCGGTGCTCGTGGAGCAACCTGTCGGGAAACCCCGGTAGAACATCATTTACACGAGGGACAGTGGTCACGGGGTAGTACGCTGTGGGCGTGGACACCTGAGTAGTGGCGGGGTCACGACTCAGGCAGTTATTGCCAGTAGTTAGGGATCGCTCCTGCGATCGGGGAAACGTCTATCAGAGCTATACATAAACATTTTAAAATTATTACTTGTAAATAATTGTTGTATATAAACCTAATATAAAACTGAATTCTTGTCTGTGATTTTAGTACATTCCTACGACGTCACAACATCAGTAGCAGTTCCGCTGCGAGAGTTTTGACCATCCACCCAGTAGTCCGGACCTCCCGCTCAGCGATTTCCATCTTTTCTTTCACCTCAAGAAATTCCTACCCATATGCATATAATGCTTGTCACATTGGCGTAAAATTGCAAGAGTCTTTCAAAGGTTAGTACCTGTCCCAGGTGGCAGAGTTCTACAGTACAGGAATATAAATATTTATCCCACGGTACGTCAGATGTCTGAGTTCTGGTGGTGAATACGTGAGAAATTATTATAGCATGTGATATAAATTTTTCCATGAAACTGTCATTTTGATGACGAACTAGGAAAACTTACTTTCTGTATGTTACTCCTACTGTTTGACAGAGGACATACTGATGTCAGCATATCTCTCGGGGTTGGGTTCATTGCAGGTTAATATTACATAGAGATTTTGTGAAGGCACTGTGACTCAAAAGCCTAAGATTGTTTCGTAATTTTAAAAGAGGCATATTAGCTGCTGATTAAATACAGTGAGAGTGGTGGTATGAGAGAAGAGAGTAAATTAGTATGATCTACTATAGGAAGCCTCAAATATGGACCATTCATCTCAGTGAACCTAGTGATATAAAACACTAAAAATTGGAGATCGTAATATAGAACTGGCGTGCATTCACTAAATCCGGCTGAGTTATCACTTTTCCTTCACTAAGCGGAGCAGAATTCTATTCTAATGCATATTTTACAATCCATAGCCATGATTTTAAGAAGGTAGAGCTGTATGCAGCGCATTTGAATGTGCAGTATAAACAAAAACCGATAGTGTATTTACCCTATGTCGACCTTCAAAACCTCCTCATATCATTAACAGCAATACGATCCCCGGGCTTGAAAATAATACTTCTGTTAAATATTTAGGAGTTTATTTGGATCAAAGAATTACATGTAAATCTCATATCCAAATTATAATTGACGAAACATACCATAAAATATCAATTTTATACCCTACAATAAATAAAATCACCAAATTACGAATTAAATTGTGGAATCTTATAATATAAAACTTTAGGCCTTCATTATAAATATTAATCATTAGGCCTTCTCTTTCATATGTATATCCTATTTGGTGTAATGCCTCTACTACCAATCTTCATACATTTCAAACAACACAAAATTAATTCCTTCTCAAAATTTGACAAGCTCCCTCGATTATATCAAACAAACAAATTCACAGATAACTTGAAATTGATTCTTTCAAATTGTTTATTTTCAACTTCACAAAAAAATTTATAACAAAGTACTAACTTCACCCATTTTTCAAAACCTTGCACTAGGTCAAAACTTTGTTCCACATCCTCGAATCCCAATACATTTTCCGAAAGATATTTTCGTCCTCCGTAAATTAAAACTTACTTTATTTATATTTTCTGTTTTCATAATTATCTTTCAATTTCATAATTAAAGTAAGTGATAACACTTGTATTAAATTATTACTATTTATCCTTCGATTAAATGCTGGTTTCTTGCCCCTATGCTATGTAGAATTACGTATATTCAACTCCCCGAAAAATTGTATCGCAGTTGAACAGTTAGAAAATAAATATTAAAAAAAGGAAAATTTCAAGTTTCACAATATAAAATAAATATTTTTAAGTGCAGTTATTTATTAACTTCACTTTGTAGATAACCTTTATTTTGTGATTATATTACGTAAACATTATACTCAAATTCACTTTCAATATTTGAAAAGTATTTCGCCGTGAAAATAATCAGTAATTAAATAATCGAGTCCACTTTTAGTGCAGAACAAACGCGTTTGTTCCGATAAAACAAACTATTTCTGCTTCACTTCTACTGTTCTACATGCAAAGCTGTGGATATCAACTCATTCTTTTTCCCGCCGCCACGTCACTCTACATGGCGTTATTTTGCAATAGAAGCAACTGGTGCATGAACATACACCGCTCGCGTATCCACTCCCATGTTTACTCGCTTCAACATTTAGTTGTCCACCGCAGACCTTTTTTTCCAATGTACAAAACAAAATAAGCTCTGGATGTGATTGTATGATCGCACTCTATTTTCTACCTGATATGTCTGTCACTTCTTTTTTCAATTACATTATTTCAAGTTCGGGTATGAAGCCTTTCGAGGAGTTGTACAATTCATACAAATTCATTCTCTAAGGTTTTTTCATCACATAACATTTTCAGGTCTGTTCCTCATCCATCTTTAAAATTATGTACATATTCATGATATATTATTGTTTATAAATTTGTAAAGAATATATTTATAACTTTTAATGTCAGCAAACCATTACCATTATACATTTTTAATTTGCGTAAATTTCAAATATTAATATGATGGTCAATAGAAAATAATTTAACAAAAAGTAAATAAAATAACAAGCATTTTTTCTGATGGTTTACCTTTTAGATTGAATCCAAACTCTTTGGAATTTTGAATTTTTCAACAAGTAGGCAAGCAGTTGGTGCAAGATGAAAGGGCGTAGCAGGGTGAGGAGGGAAGGTCATTATAAAAATTGAAAATTCGAAATAGATACCTTTGTTACATATTTTTCTTCTCGCTGAGTTCACTCGATGGTTTTCAGTTTTACATCTGGCATTTACAGCCGACATTTTTCGATGTGGGCATTCTTTGGCCAAATTGAGGTTAAATGACTACGGCTCATTTAATTAATTTGTTTTGTTTCAGATGTTATTAAAATTAAATTTTGATTTTTGGAAATAAACTGGTAGTATATGACCTGTAGAGCATTAGGAAGGGAAAAGGAAAGATTCTACACGAAAGTATTAGTTTAAAAAAGATTTCAACATATCTTTGGGGAATTTTGATTTGATTCGACTTGGGATTTTTGCAGTTCGTCCTAGATGGAATTTATAAAAGGTATGAGATGAGAGGAGGGAAGAATAAAAGTTATTTGCTACTGTTTGATATCCTCTAGATACACGGTTTCGATTTAAAGTTCTCTGTAAATTTAATGGCTCGGTATAAACGATGGATCTTTAATTGACTTTAATTTTGGACAATTTGCACTTTTTGTACGGTGGTAGGAGCTGCATTTCCCTAAACCGGGCAAGCATACGTTTGTGATGGTAGGATAATATATTTATATAATACAATCTGTCATTTGACATTACGCGTTGAGTGTTGATTCATTAGTGGGTAAACTTTGGCGTTTTTATAAAAAGGGGAGAAACTATACTACTCATCACCTTGAAAAGTGTTTAACTGATAAGATAAAGATTCACTAATAATATGTATTAAATTTTTGTCTATTCGTTGTGGTAAAAATAAACACATAGTTTGACAATTTTATGTGTTTTAAGAATGACGTTATTCGTTTGACAATTAATTAACATCCATTCGAGGCCCATCTGTCCGACTTTACGGTATGCATTCTCAAAAACCTCTTTGCAGAGGGTTAGTTTTATTATAATTTAGATGAACTATGAATCTCTTTTCCAGACAATTTATAGCATAAGTATTCCAGTTTAATATAAAAAACATTAAAATTATTTGACATTGGTATTCTTGTAAACTACAGAATGCAACACATTCAATAAAGATAATGAAAGAAGCAAGAACTTGCAATATGTAGTTGTAAACATATTTAAAATATCCTTAATTGACATGGAATTCCCAATTTGTTGTGATAGATACCTTGGAAGATACAGAATAATATTTACTGGTAAGTGGAGGAGAAAGAATTCACTGGCATGTTCTGATAAGTAATATTTGTATTTTGTGTGAGATGTGACGTATATATGGCACAGATTCCTTATAAAAATTACAAACTCGATAATTTGTAAAATGATAACCTGACCAATTTACACTTTTTGGTTGATTATTTCTTTGTCTTTAACATTGGGAAAAACTATTATCTCCAATCCCTTAAGCATCGCGGTGAAAGATCACAAATTGCTTACGAATGACCAAATATTTAATAATTTTAATATTGCATCACATTTGACGTTATGCGTTTTGAACTATTAAATAAGTGAAGAAATCGTTTTAAAATAAAAATGGGTTTTCTTCTGGTTTATCAGCAAAATCTGCAGCAAAATATTTACGTCCCTCAGTATAATTAGCATAACTAGCTAAAAATGTGTACACCATCTTCTATAGGTTTCCAAGGCTTCCATCACAATTGCCATGACCGTCCCGCTAACAGTGACTAAGTTGCCGGGCCATGAAAAGGGACGACAACAGGATCTCCAGCTCAGACCAGCTCGCCCCCCCCAACCTGCTGTGATCCTCTGGCATGTAGAGGTACCCATTCCATTGAGCAGTTCTTTGATTAGCCGACTCTGCTACGAAGAGTTGTTGTCCTTAATTACAATAGATAAAATTTTGCGTATTCGGTGGTATAACGGTCAGCGTACCGGTTACCCGAGTTGGCGGGTTCAAACCCGATCGAATCCGTGGATTTTTAAGGGCGAAAACATCCTTCGTACGCCTTCCTTCGGAGGGGAAGTAAATCCGGATGTCCCATGTAGTAGATTTACTGCATGTAAAAGATCCTCAAGCCTAAAAGAAGCCTCTGAGCAAAATTGAGATCCACCTGTTTCGTCGCCCAAGATAATACCTCCGCTAGGTGGTGAAAGGAGCGTAGCGAAATTTGCGTGGTCAGACGGAAGAGCGGGCCTGATGGCCCGTGTCTCGCCACGTAAAATAAGGCATTAACTAACTATAAAATTTTGTCGGTAGGATCTCTAAAAGAATGACATTGGTTTTTCATTATGTTAACAAATCGGACCTATGCCATCATTGTAAGTAATTCACTCTATTATGACTGGAAATTTAAAGGAAAAATTGGAGCCATTTTTGCGAAAATTTTGAAAATGTCCCGAAGGCTTCTTGTGAAGTATCCCCAAAGTTTAAAAAATTCATTTCAAACATGCAGTGCTTTGAGTCGGTCCAGATCGTTCGGTGATAATCATTTGGGAAAGAATCCTTCGAATCTATTAGTCACTGTTGTTGTTCACTGACGGACGGACAGACATGACGGACGATGTTGTTGAGAAAAAAACACTTTTCTGATATCAGGGGACATCGAAACATTAAATTGAATTGAATTTCGTTGAATTTCGAAATCGAATTTCCGTGGCATTACATAACTCTCTTTACTAAGTATATTACTTCGTGTGTACGTACGTATACGAGAAAGTAACAAAGAGGAGAAAAGAACGAAGTGAAAAAGATAAAGATAAAAGACATTTTGATTCATTTAACGAAATATATATTCCGCAAATGAAGCCCCGGTATAGCGGGGTTCCGAAAAATTGTCTACCAAGAATATTAAATTCAATTTTAACAACGTCTTCTCTATTCTTCCAGAAAACTTATACTTACTGGGGTTTATTATTACTTCTCCATTGCCAAAATTCAAATTTGTGAAAAATTCTGCTACTTATTTCTGCAATTATATCCTAGATAATTATTTTCTGTAAACATACGTTCTGGGTTAATATGTAATATGAGATTGATAATTTCTCTATTTTTTTCACAATTAAATTAATATGTAAACCTGAGAAAAATAATACTGAAATATAATCCGCACGTAAGTAATACATACAAGGAATTATTTTTCAACATATTGAACTTGCAGGTGCCCGCGCTTACCATAGTTAAGGTAATGGTTGCTCCTGGTAATCATATAATACAAAATTGCACGTTTTGCGAACGCACTACAGTTTACAATTACATAAAATTAAAAAACCAAATTCTATGTTTAACAGGTTATCACAATTCAAAATTTTAGTAAACAATAATTCTAACAACATACAAACATGGCAACATTCAAGACATTAACATCTGGCAATGTTGAACAAGCAATATACACACGCAACGTGTGACCCCTCACCCCATCTAAGATGCTCCACAAATGCGAAGGGAGCAAACGAACCTTAATATTTATAACCTAACCGACTCCGTTGTATGAGTCAGCAACCTCTTTTAATTAGTGAAACTGCATAGCATGTGTTATGAGAAGTTGAGCGGTGTATGTTTGTATAATTCGTTACACGTTCAGCTTAGCGTTCTTTTCTCATTTGAAGCGAAAATATACTATCTTTATAACTCCCTATGAGCTACAGTCTCGACAGAATTTACATACGGCCGCACTTGCCGACGTCTTCAGTACATTTTTACAAGTAGCATATTGATAAACACAACTTGTGAAATGTACGGTGTAAATGGTGGTAATTAAAATCTGCAAAAGCTGTGTATTAGTTTTCCACAATTTCAATGTATAAAACTGGCCTGATCTAGAGAATACAAAATTTTCACTGCATGTTAAGCAAAAATACAAACACGACCTATCTTGGTTCGTTTCTCTCGCAAAGCTAGCATTTAATTTAAAGCAGTTCTCGTGTTGATTTATCCGCATTCCACACCTATTCCATTTCAGAGTACTTTAGCACGGTTACCAAAATAGTCTACTGACAGATACAGTGATCTCATTTTACATAATTTTAAGATCCTTTTTGCTGCTTATACTGAGTTTTTATAACTCTGCCTCTCAAGGGCCGTCACCACGGTGGTATTATGGCACTGTCTTTCGCGTCTTTCTCGCTCGTGCCGCTAGAGCAGCTTCATCTGCAGCACTGCTTGATACGGTCGCGATCACGAGACACCTAGCAGCACGTCAGAGAAAGACGCGAAAAATCGTGCCATAATGCCACCGAGGGGACGGGCCTTGAGAGGCAGAGTTATAAAAAGCGCACTACCACGCGCAGAATTTGATTTGATTTACTGGTAGAAATGCCATTTGTGGCACGAGTCGTTCACGCGCGCGTTTGTTCGTTCATGCGCGCTTTCGATCCCCCGCAGCGCGCGTGGCCACGGTCTCGCGGGCGACGCACTTTCCAGCCGAAAGTTACGCTTCGCTAAGCAGTTCCAAATTACGGACGAGGCGGGTCTTCGGCCCTCGCGTCTTTGGGTCCGAGACATCTGTAAAACATCTTTGTCTGTAAAACATCTTTCTCTTGTCTGTAAACATCTTTCTCTTGTCTGTAAAACATCTTTCTCTTGTCTGTAAAACATCTTTCTCTTGTCTGTAAAACATCTTTCTCTTGTCTGTAAAACATCTTTCTCTTGTCTGTAAAACATCTTTCTCTTGTCTGTAAAACATCTTTCTCTTGTTTGTGAAACATCTTTCCCTTGTCGGTAAAATATCTTTCCTTGTCTGTAAAACATCTTTCTCTTGTCTGTAAAACATCTTTAGATGTGTGACACACATAATTACCAATGCATTTTAAGCAAAGATCATAAATGCCAAACCATTTTATGCAAATACACACCTTAATATTCACTTGGGGTGGATGTTATCTTAATATTTTCAAAGAAAGCTTCCATTTTTGTTGCCTCATGTTTGTCCCACAAGATTTCAACTCCACATATACTCAGACGTGAACGAATCGTACGCGTCCACCGTGGGAACGAATCGTGTCACACAAGTGCATTTCCTTAAAACTGGATTTGACTTTGGTGCAATAGGTAGATGGTCATTCATTGAAACTAATTTGCAGGAAGAATAATAACTCGTTTAAATTATCACGTTCATTAACGAATTAGGACTGAGATACTCTTGCTATATCAATTTTCTCTACAGTCTTCAATAAGGAAACTACTCTTGAAATCTATTTATAGGAGTTCGGATCTAACTAGCAGTTAACTCGATTAGAGTTGGTGTTTCTCTCATCAAGTTAGAGAAACTTCGCTTCTCTCGGCGAAGAGCAACTTGCTCAAACGTTGTTTCATGATGCTTCTTGGAACTGCCACAAGACTTCATTTTCCCAAAGGCAAGAAATTTTTTAAAAAATTATGAACTTCAGTAATTTAATATATTTTTATTTCACATACCATGAGGTACTGTGCCCTTAAATGTTATCAAATACATAATATTATTCAGCAGTATGCATTTGCCTCTGGGATGACGCATGGGCAGCGTACAAACTTACCGTCTCAGGTTCGATTATCGGTCAAGGCAAAAATAGAGTTGTATCTTTCCTTTAAAATCCACCTAGTTTCTATAGCTGTGTGACGAAGAAAGCTCAAGCAGGCGGATCTTGCTGGTTACGGTTAATAGAATATGTCATATTCGCCTCATGTCGCTCTTACTCCAAAGCATGGGAATTTAACTAGACCAAGGCATGGAGGACACGGGTAGCTGGCCGACGGAAGTCAGACTACCAACCCAATAACGCCAAATTCATGCATACAGTATGAATTTTCGTTTCATAATATTGTAACGCTCAGATCTGACGTGCCAACATGTTCACCGATCGAATTCTCACTGGGGAGCCGTTACGGCAAGGCTCGTAGGGAACACGGGTCTTCGCAAATGTAGTTATTTTGCGCCCGCCTTTCGCCCGATCGTGGGGCACGCAAGTTATCTGCGCGCGTATGCTCACGCTTACGTCCTTTCCTTACTGTGTCACAAACCGCACGGTTACGCGGTGTCGTCTCAGAACATTCCGGATCATTTCTGAGCTTCCGGATCACTTCTTAGCCGTAGTTCCCGCAACTAGTTTCGGAGTCTCTGGGGGTTTGATTGTTTGATTCCTTTACAAGGATCTAGCGACGGCGAATAGTGTGGGTGGATCTACTGTGTTCGGTTTGGTTTGACTGATGGTCAATTTGCTACTCACATTTTGTATTGAAACATGCCCGACGTTGAGTGGTGCCAATTTGAAACAAGCCCCGTCTTTCTATTTAAAAACAAGCCCCACTTGGAGCGACATTTTGAAACATTATTACTCGTAAATGTGATTAGGCGCCAGGAAAAGGTTACACGTGAAACCTAATGATTCCTACGTAATTTAAATCTCTCTCATTCCAAAATTATATTGTGCTAGCTCAGTGAATTGGGGTTCGAAGTTCATAATTGTTGCTACTTACTCTGCAACCAGTTATTCAATCTGCCATCAATACAGAGTCTGATGGCGAGGAATCTGAAAATCTTATTAAAACGCTTGATTGCACGTAACGAACAATGATAATCAGCTTTCTTTCAACTTAATAAATTAGAATTTATTATATCAACTATGATTCTGTTGCAAGTTAAACAATTATTACATTGATAATCAAAAATTAATTGATCTTTGGTCATGACCAGTTTTCTCTATGTTACAATAGTTATAAAACCTTGTTATTCATTCGTGGGTCTTCGCACGCTCTTCACTTCTTCGTTTGATGGTGTTTTCCGTCGACGCAGCCCTCTCCGCCGATTCTCCGTCGACGCAGCAGAATCTTACTTCTGGAGTAAGTCCTTGCCTAATGTCCGTGATCTGTTCCAAATTCTCCCGCTGATACTATTATAATCCGTGACTTCTCTCACTTGCTTCACGTGTGGACGCCTAGACACGTATTTACTTCCTACAAGAACGCTCTATCCTAATATAGGAAACGATAGTTAATTTTATACAACTGTCAATTACAGTCTTTCCTCGATCTGATAAAATATATCAGGAGCCGACCCGCTCATCACCGCGTTGCTCGAGCGAATGAATGTTCATCTAAAAACTCGGAAGTAACCGCATTCTATATCTTTTTCTTTTGTCTCTCTAAACAATGCTTATTCTGCCTCTGCTCCGTCATTTCAACTTAACGAAAATGATCCTTAACGCCGGTTGTTTATTTGTCACATGGCGACCCCCTCGCGATCGTCCATTGACATTCCTATTTTCTATGTCATATAAAATGACATTTCCATAATAAAAATGGTTCGTCATTTTGATATATCACAATATTATAAAATTTATTTTCAGACTGTGGATACTGGGCTCAGATGAAGCGTCACATATCTTGTGCGAATGGATCTCTTTCGATGTGCGGCGTTAGAAGGCTGCCGCTGCTGAGCGAGTCGGTGAGGGGTGAAAGTCCTCGGTCACAGCTGAGGTGAAGGGACGGACCGCAGGTGCAGGGGACGGGGCACCTCGGGATGACGGCCGTTGGAACCACCTCACGCGTATTTTGGCTTTACGCACACTTCGGGATCGGTCGTGCGGAAAGTTGTGGACGTCGCGTGGTCGTCAATACTGGTCCGTCGCTTTCGCCATAATCCAGTCACAAAGTTCGTCCTCTCTGAATGCTTGTTTATGCCTGTTCTCTATGACGGTCTTGGCGGGAAAATTTTGATGTTGCATCAGTCCGAAATTGGATTCGACAATCCGAGTCTCGGTGAGTGGATCCCAAATTCTGTAAAGTTGCCGTCTGCGTAAGACTACGTCAGAATCCTCGAAGTTTCTGGATGCGTTTGTTTATCAGAGAGCAGAGAGGGCGCCAGCGACCGAGCGACCAGATTGACTACTCACCGAAACATGACCGCGGCCGCTTCGGAAATCCATCCCCAAAAGCACAGCTGCGTCTTCCTACGCAATATTGTGCAGCGTCACATAGCGACCTGTCACAACACCAATACGTTGTAACATTGCCCTGCCCTCACATTAATGTGCTCACCGCCTATGTTCGACGCAAATCTGCAATAGTCCTGAACAGACCGCAGGTTGCAGTATTCACAGTATAGGATATATATAAAGTGGTCGGGAGGAAGCGGAAAACACTGCAGTAGTTGTCGCAATGCAGAAACGGGGTGATATATCGGACAGCCAGAAGTGTGTGATCATCAGAGTATAGATTTTTATGTATTTATATAATTTTTGTCTTTCTACTTACCGTTCTAAAAGTTGTAATGTTAGCACATCAGGACAACCCTAATACAATATCAAAATTTTTCATTACATGCTTTTTACATATTTAGTACTATATTACATATTTTACATATTTCGCTATTTTCTCAAAATATTTTTTTATTCTATCAATTATCTGCAATGTTATTGCTCTTTTCCTTGAAAAGAAGTATTTTTAAACAAATCGCTCTTTCTCCTACATTATTACTGCGTGCTGTCTACACGACGTACGCTGCATGAAGACGAGGTCGAATGTTCTCACAGTCCGGCGCGCCTGCTTTATTGAGTAGCATCTTCAGTTCGTCATGAAGGTTTCACTACTGACGGGAAAGTTGTATGATGCAAAGCGTGCATAAATTTGTGCTCTCCAAATGATTTTTAAAACGTTTGTATTACTTTTAAATTTGTTTAAACATTTGTTTATAAATGTAATTTCGTATAATGTAAATATTCGTTTTATAATTATTGTATTATTGTATTATTATTAATTTTACATATTATATTCGATTTTACATCTTTATTACAAATTCTTACTGTTTTCATTACATATTTATGTATATATTTTGACGTTCCATTCTACACATTTTTCCGGTCTCTAGTGATCATTGGCTTTCGAGCCAAGAACGGAAGTATTTCCAAAACGGCTAAGTCTGTAAAGTGTTCGCGTCCCGCCGTGGCTAAAGTATACCGTGAATGGCAAAATGACGATATCCACTCTGAGGCATCTGTGGCGCACCACGGACCGTAGATGTCAGGGGAGAACAACGGCTGCAGAGATGTGTATGGGCGGGTAGACATGCAACTGCAGAGCAACCGCCGCCCAGATGACCGACGAGGCGGCCATCAGGGTCTCCTCAAGACCTGTTCAGCATACGTTGCTGTGTATGGGCCTTCGCAGCAGGTACCTGGTTCATGCACCCATGCTGACTGCTGTTCAAAGGCGACGACAGCTGGAATTTGCACGCCAATAGCGCAACTGGACATCCACTGAGTGGTGGCAGGTGGTATTTTGAGATGAATAACGTTTTCTGCTCCATCGGACAGATGGCCGTTGGCGTATACGGCGTGAAACGTCTGAATGCAAACACTCTGCCACAATCGCGGGGTTGGTCCAGGCTGGAGGAGTGCGCGTTATGGCGTTCGTAGCATTCCATGGGTGATCTCGTCATTCTGGAAGGTACAATGGATCAACATCCATCCTTGGGTACCATGTACACCTCTACATGCAGATTGTTCTTCCTCAGCGAGACGGCGTCTACCGGTAGGACAATTCATCATGCTACCCAGCTCACAGTTGTGGTTCGAAGAGCAACAGGATGAGTTTACAGTACTCGTCTGACTACCAAACTCGCCTGATTTAAACCCAATCGAGAATCTTTGGGACCATCTTGATCGCACTGTTCGCGTCATGGATCCTTAACTGAGGAACCATAGCGCAGCTGACCACGGCACTGGAGTCGGCATTCTCCACATCCCTTTCGGATCCATCCAGAACCTAATTGACTTTCTTCTTATACGTCTCGCAGCGATCAGAACTGCAAAAGGGGGATATTCAGGATTTTGACGGGTGGTCATATTAATGACTGGACTGTGTATTTGTAATCTTTCAATATTTTCCTCCTAATCCCAGTATTAGAATCAATGACACTTCGTTATTTTAATAATCAAGAAGGTTATATTATAGTATAGAATGATTATTATTGTTATAGTTATTGATAAAGAAGAAATTTTGGGATGAGAAGTGAGGGAAAATGGGAACCCTGAGTAATGATTCAATCACTCAATGTTTTACCACAAGTTCCACATGAAGCACCCGAATTTGAACCGCTGTACTCCGGGGCCTTAAACTAGCGACGCTTTGCAGCGAGTTGCCCTGCATAATCACGCACATCCTTGCATATTTAGTTAAAACGAGGGGATGAATGTCGTATCAAAGCATTTCATCATCTTACTCTTACAAAATGCAAAATGTGGATGTTGTAATGACTTGGAGAAAATGTAACAGTTAAGGTTCTAATTATTTCAGAGATTTTCATAATGTCTATTATGTAATAGTATATTTATGAATAATGGCGCTGCAATGTCATGGCTAAATGAATCATTACTATTGCGATCAAAGCGTAACTATTGTTTAACAATTCATTCATTGTAAGGCTTGGAACGAGCTTTACAAAAACTTTAGAATTTGCAAATAACAGAGTACTTTTAATACAATGTTGCAATAGTTTTCTCAATCACAGTCATTCAAACCAACAAACAAATATCCAATTTCTAAATATTTTAACTCCAAATATTTGAATAAATATCCATTTCTCACTTTTTTATATCATCAGAAGTTTTTGACAGTTTATGACCCCATTAGACCAGCTGCCTGGAAACGAAATCTGTAGTCGAATTTGTGGTTTCTTGACTGCAGAGATAGTAATGATGACTATGTAGTCGAAAGTTGATCATGAAATAAATAAAAACTAATTTAATGTGGAGCCTGCGGCGGATATTTTCATGATAAAAGGTTTTCATTTGTGCTTTGCAGGTTCATAATAAAAACTAATTTTAAATATATTACAACTACCCAGCTCGTCCATTTTTGGGTTCAGGAAGTTATTTGAAAAAGTATCAATCAATATAATTGCCTCCATTTTTATCACAAAATTATGTTTGCTTATCGTCAATGTGATGAATCGTGTGGTAAAGACTCCTGTAAATGCTAGAAGAGAGTTTAGTAAATCATAGCGTTTTACCCATGTACGGAGGCACATTGAAACCAAAAAATTATGTTTCTCTATATTTATACCAGAGTATTCTAGAGAGAAAGATGAGATGTGTGAAGGTTACGAATTTTGCCAATCGATTTGCCTTGTAGAGTGGAATCAAGTGAGCAATTGATCACCTCTGTGGCTGGCATCCAAAACGGATTTTATTTTCTTAAAAAATAAATACAGTTTTAGATATGTGTTAAGAATATTCTGGACTGAGCCTCAACAAAATTGTCAGATCCTTATCAGGAGAACAAAACGCCTCGAACGCCACCTCATTTGCCTCAAGTGGTGGACCAGAAGAGGTTTAATAGTGATGTTTAATAGTGATGTTCAATAGTGATGTTCAATAGTGATGTTCAATAGTGATGTTCAATAGTGATGTTCAATAGTGATGTTCAATAGTGATGTTCAATAGTGATGTTCAATAGTGATGTTCAATAGTGATGTTCAATAGTGATGTTCAATAGCGATGTTCAATAGCGATGTTCAATAGCGATGTTCAATAGCGATGCTCAATAGTGATGTTCAATAGTGATGTTCAATAGTGATGTTCAATAGTGATGTTCAATAGTGATGTTCAATAGTGATGTTCAATAGTGATGTTCAATAGTGAGGTTCAATAGTGAGGTTCAATAGTGATGTTCAATAGTGATGTTCAATAGTGATGTTCAATAGTGATGTTCAATAGTGATGTTCAATAGTGAGGTTTAATAATGAGTTTAAAAGTAAGGGACGGAAGGTCAGACGGACTCAGGTTACTCTGTTAATACTCACAAAAAGTGGTAAAAACATTGCTATTTATTCAAATATTTATTCCCATTATTGTACAAATAAATGTATGTTTCCGGGAATATTAGTGACGGGGAGTGGGGACGTAAAGCCTTTTCCCATTCCAGCTCACGACTTTTGGGCAATGCGCCTCATTTTACGATTTTTGTTGTTGTTTGTAGAAAATTGCATGTTTCTTTCGACACTTGCATCAATCTTGAACATGTTTTGAACACCTCTATGGGACCGCTTTGCTGACGTGTGTACCAAATTTGAGCTCAAACGCTTCTAATTTGTCCGAGTTATGCCTGAGATACACCATTTACATACATCCAAACACCCACCGAAAAACCTATACAGGCATCACTACAAAACCCACCTTTTCACCTCAAAATGGATTTTACCTGTAAACTCTGAACATCAAATTTTTGAATCGAATGCGTTGATTTTCTTGTATACGCCGTGTAGCAGGAGAAAATTAAAAAGTAATAGGAAACCCAAGGCGTTTGCCTAAATTAACTCCTATTCCCGGGGGTTGTAAGCGTTTGCAAGGGGACGCCATCTCAGCCTCAGTGCGTGCTAGAGGGCTTGGCTGTGCGTGAAATGGGATAGAAGGAAGCAGTACCTCCGCTGCGCAAGTCGTTCGCCATCAAATTGCAAGGCAGGCGGAGAGACCGCCTATTTCAGGCTGGAAACTGTGCAAAGACGCCCTCCTATATTTCTGGGAAGCCGTGCATGTGAATTGGGTATCCTGTATGAGTATATATTTTCTGCTAAGTGAGAAACCGGTCATAGGAATATGGGTGTGTCTCCTTTTTCTTCTCCTCCGCCTTCTTCTCCTCTTCTTTCTATTTTTTCTCCTTCTTTTCCTGTTCTTTTCCCCCCGCCTTTTCTACTTTCTTTTCCTCCATTTCCCCTTTTCCTCCTTCACCTTCAACTCCTTATCTCAGTTCTCCTTCTGTTCTCTTCTCGTCATTATCGTCATCTGTTTCTCGTCATTTCTTCTTCTTTTTCACTTTCTCTCTCTCCTCCTCTTTCTCATTATCACTTCTTCTGCCGTCGGTTTCTTCTCTTTCTTCTTCCATTTTTCCTTCTCTTCTGCTCTTCTCCTTTTCAACTGCTTTTGCTCTTTTTCTTCTTCTCTTCTGCAGTTTTTTCTCCTTTTTCTCCATTTCTTTCTGTTCTCTTTCGTCGTCTATTTATCCTCTTTTCCTTCTTTTACTCTTCCTCTCTCTTCTTTTCCTTCTGTTCTCTTTCGCGGTTTGTTTCACCTCTTTCTCCGTATTTTCTTTTACACTCCTTCTGTTCTCTTTCGCCGTGTTTTTTTCTATTTGTCCTTCTTTTCCTCTCCTTTCCGTTCTGTTCAGCATTCTGTTTCTCATTTTTGTCCTTTTCCTTCACCTCCCTCTCCTTCTGTTCTCTTCTGCCATCTGTTTCTCCGCTTGAGCCGTCACGGCACCTATCCCTTGACCTCCGCCCCAAGTGCGGCGCCAATGATCCCGCGCGGGCGAAAGCGGTTTGCGCGCGCTTCATTGACGCCGATCAATTGCAGGAGACGCGGAGGGCGACGGGGGCGGGGCAGCCCGGGGGCGGTGGCCGGCGCTCAGGCGCTGCGCTCCGGGCCCGTTTTTATGCGCCGCCTCCAGCACTTGGGAGCGGTGGCACACGTGCACGGCAGCAATTACCTGGCGAGGCTATGGCTTTCCTTCACTTCCACTCCCACTCGCCCTTTCCTTATTCGTCGTCACAGCAGTTTACTTCTTGCACCTGTTTTCTTAGTATTTTTTCATTTGTCTAATTCTTTTACTGTTTTTGCTTCTTTTTATTCCATTTTCCCTCGTTTTTTCACATACCTACTCATTGGCGGTGGTGTGAACTACATGTTCGTACAATGGCACGCCAGCACAATGTATGATTTTCGATTAAAGTGAAGTAAACCTGTATGTCTAATTAATTTAAGGCGAAGAGGAAGTGCTCATTAAACTAGTAATTTATATTCAAATGTTTTATTTTATTAAATGATAATTAAAACTTTTTTCGAGAGTTTACCCCAACCGCAGCAAACCGCAGCATAAACTTTCAGATAACTTAGCGAAGAAACATAAAATGACAAGACCAGTTTGGTTTCATATGTTTTAATAAATTTTAATGAAATAATAGTTATTTATTACATATTTTCTCTTTCCTTATTTGTTCTCCTTCATCTGACATGATTATACATCTCACAATTTCGTCTAAATCTACCAAAATATCAAATGAATGTTTTAAAATAATTAATTGCTTATTGTTAGAATTTCAGAATACTTATTGTCCACTGTGTAAAAATGGATTAACATACGCATGTATCAGATTTCCCAGCGCAATCCCATCTCTGTTCACCCTGTCCTCCTCTAGAGGAGAAGCGCAGCTTGGTGACTTCTAGAGTTCGTGTCGACTCGGAGGAGTTCCCCGATGCCTTCAGCGAATTTGTCGCGTTCGCATTCGCCTGGTTGTCTGTCTCTTCCCCTCGGCCGGTGCAGCGCCAAAACACTTGCTGGCTGGCTTTGTGCAGCGTGCGGGAGGAAGAGAAGGAAAAGGGGGGAGCGGCGGTGAAAGGCACATTGGCGGAGAGCATGCGCCTGGGGGAATCCTCTAGTGCCTCCCGCTCCTTTTTTTCCACCTTCTGTCGCTCTCCCGCCCCCACGACTTGCTCCTTGCCACCGATGTTTTCTTCTGCGCGCTTCGAGTAACGACCCGCCTCCAAACCCCCGCCTCTCCGAACCCCCGCCTCCCCGAACCCCCGCCTCTCCGAACCCCGACACGCCTCCGACACGCCTCCGACACGCCTCAGACACGCCTCAGACACGCCTCAGACACGCCTCAGACACGCCTCAGACACGCCTCAGACACGCCTCAGACACGCCTCAGACACGCCTCAGACACGCCTCAGACACGCCTCAGACACGCCTCAGACACGCCTCAGACACGCCTCAGACACACGTCCAATCCGCCTCTGTCTAGTCTATCACTCCGGCGCCTCATCTCGACTGAGGACACTCCAATTTGCCATCGATCCATACACTAAATCCCTCCGCCAACTCCAAATTCGCCTCCATAGCGCCACCGTCCCATCACCTGCCTGTCATCACCAACCGTACGTCTGAACTGGTATCTTCCCCCTATCTCCCTGCAAACATATTTGCATGTCCCCGCCATTTCTAGCCCCATCTCCATCCCGTAATCGCCTCCACCAACTCATTTCCACCTTCTGCCCTGTCATAACCCCAGCACCGCTCTCTTAACCCACTTTCACCTCACCGTCCTCATTTATCCAGCACGTTCCAACAATCCCCAAGCATGCCTTCGCCCTGCCATCACACCATTGCACCCCGAAACCGTCAGCGCCGCCTTCTACCCTTCTTCACAACACATCTTCTCAATCTCCAATCTCACCTTCGCCCCGCCATCATTCCAGCATATCCTCGCAACCTTCGACTCGATCTCAACCACCCCTCTATTC
Source organism: Teleogryllus occipitalis (assembly GCA_011170035.1). Taxonomy (NCBI): domain Eukaryota; kingdom Metazoa; phylum Arthropoda; class Insecta; order Orthoptera; family Gryllidae; genus Teleogryllus; species Teleogryllus occipitalis. The sequence goes on from BLKR01000554.1 coordinate 252,838, forward strand.
CACCAGCACCTCCCCGCCTTCACCTACCTCTCAAAGTCGCCTAAGAACTGCCCGTCTTCGCTTGCGCTTCTGATCGTACTCCTGCGAAATGCTAGTGTCAGCCACCTCTGGTTCTCTGTCCCCCTGGCTGGATTACGAGCTGACACCCGCAGCCATCCTCTTCGCTCCTCAAACACTCTCTCGCATCGCAGATTCTCGTCCTCTCCCTCACCTGCGCGTACCACACCCAACTCCACTGCGAACTTGTCCCCGTCGCCGCTCTCATCCATTCCCTTTACGGTCCCCATCCCCCAACGTAGTGTCTACAACTCTCTCGTCAACCTGAATGTTCTGTGCAGTTTGGCCTCACAAATGTTTCTCCAGCTGCATCCATCTTCTCACTTTGCTTATGGTCACTAGTATCCCTTTCTATACCTCCACGGTCGTTTTGACTCCTTTATTGCAGCATCTTCGTTTCTTTTTCCGACCCTGCGATCTTGTGCCTTTTTGCGTCTCCTCCTCGGTCTAGCAAGTCCAAATCCGCCACCGCCGCCTCCTTAGATCCTGTTCGCGTACGTCCGCCTTTTGTGTTTGTGTCGCCTCCCGCATCCCGCGCAACTTCTCCCTTTTCCATTTCCTGGCCCTCCTAATCCCTGCGGCCGCTCCACAGCGCTCGCCGCCGACGCGACTCCTACGCCTGCAGATTCCGTTCCTACTCACACCACCACTGCCTCCCTGTCTCGGGCCCCACCCCCACACTCCCCGCTCCACGTCACTCCTCAACTACCCACACACAAACCCTGCCACGGTCTTATCGTGCCTCTGTCATGCCTCTGTTTCGTTCTCGGCTTGCCCCCTCATTTTCCACAGTTCCACTACGTTCCTCTCTCTCTCCCTCGCCACGATCTTTCCGTGATACCGCCCGCGCCCCCGCCCGCGCCACCGCCCACGCCCCCGCCCGCGCCGCGGCCCGCGCTCCCGCCCGCGCCACCACCCGCGCCACCACCCGCGCCTCCGCCCGGCTCCGCCCGCGCCACCGCCCGCGCCACCGCCCGCGCCCCCGCCCGCGCCCCCGCCCGCGCCCCCGCCCGCGCCCCCGCCCGCGCTCCCGCTCGCGCCCCGCCCGCGCCCCCGCCCGCGCCTCCGCCCGCGCCCCCGCCCGCGCCCCCGCCCGCACCCCCGCCCGCGCCCCCGCCCGCGCCCCCGCCCGCGCCCCCGCCCGCGCCCCCGCCCGCGCCCCCGCCCGCGCCACAGCCCGCGCCACAGCCCGCGCCCCCACCCGCACCGCCGCCCGGCCCCGGCCGCGCCCACCACATCGCCCCCGCGCATTCCCTTCGGGAGCGCTTCGCGCAGATTGTGCGCCGCGCTGAGTCAGCTGAGTCGGAGGAGGCAGAGAGAGGGCGCAGCGCGCGGGCCAAGTGCCTCCCCTCAGTCAGCGGTCGCCTTTGACGCTCCTGACGCGCCCGCCCCGCCTATCTCCGCCTCGCCCCACTTCCATCCCTCGGCGGCGCCCGATCGCCGCCACCGCCACTGCTGCCTTTGCCAGAGCTCTCCCAATGCACTCGTCACTCGGACTGCCCATTTGGTTACAAATACAAACTAGAGGTGCTACAGAATGGCGCAGACTTTCTCCTACCATTTTTTTCTAATTTCCTTGGTGTGGTCTAGCGTTAAGGTCGTGCTCCATTCTCTGGCCAGCTGCCATCTATCGTCACCTAAAGTACATTTTCTTGACATTTTTCCAACTTTTTGCTTTCCTAGTAGTACAATTGAATCATTACTTCAAGAATATTAGAGGAGAATGAAAACTAGTTCTAAATAAAGGTTTTCATTGAAAAATTCGTAGTCGTTTTTAAGAAAATGACGATTAAGCTATATATACTACTCAAAATTTGCGCTCTTTTTTACAGGAATCTATTGATTTTTCGAAAAACTTCATTTGAAGCGCTTCCACTCACAAATATAATAATGCATACAAATTGATAGAAATGTCCATATTAACGGTGAGAGATATTTCAAAAAAATTACATTTGCGTAATTTTCGAAAAAAAAACAAAGAATACACCAAAACTAACTTAACGTCATAACAAACAGTGCAATTAACACTATTAAAAAAATTTGAAGAAAAAAATTAGAGCCATTTTTGAGAAAATGGCGTGTGAGCGTTTCTGAAAATGTGGATTTTTGTGCTCATTTTTACAGAAAACTGTTGAGTTTTCGAGAAACTTTATTAGACATCATTTAAACATGTGCTCATAAATATAATAATGTTAAGAAATCGCCTTTAATATAAGTTTACAGACGTGAAATACAAGTCAAAAAAAGTTAATTATTGAAATTTTTGAGAAAACCAAAAAAATACAGCAATATGGTGTTTATGTTACGGCATAGCGTTTGTTTGCCACTAGCCTTACCAAAAATTTAAAGACACATTTGGAGCCGTTTTTTTAGAAAATCTTGTTTTGTTATTTCTTAAAATTGGAAATATTGCACGCACTATTGTACGTAAACTACTACAATTTCCATAAAACTCTATTTGACCTAATTGACAGAACTATTTATGTACAACAAATTTCATTTGAATGAAAAATCCATGACTTCAATTTTGTAGTTGTCGGAAGACAGCGGAAAAAACTCAAACTTTTGCAATTTTGGAAAATTCAGAGTTAACCGTGAAATTCTTACCTATGTCTCCTTTATAAGTGTATTTTGTTCTTATCTTACGAGAAATTTAAAGAAATAATTTTGAACCGTTTTTGAGAAAATTTGGAAAATGTTCGGGGGGTTCATGTAAAGTACCCCCAAATTTAAAGGAATGTTTTTCAAAATTCCAAAGAGTCAACTAAAGCCAAATAAACAAAGGATTCTTCAATTTGGAGAAGTTGGTACGAATGATTTAGGCGCTAGGAGTGTTTACAGTCGGACGGACGGACGGACGGACGTTTTGCTTCCAATTGGTTTTTCGGCATCAAGGACCCACAAAACAGGGATTCTAGCTACATCACGTGTTAGATGATTTTTCTCTCTTAATTTAGCAACTGGTTTAATGCACTTTTTCTCCACCAGGGCCCGGCAATGAATTTTTTCTGCCGAAAATCCCCCGTTTTATCGCACATCCTTACATAAATTTCTCTATACTACGTACATTACTCCGTATACACGTACGTATACGAGAAAGTAAAAACCAAAGTTATCACAATTCTCACATAAATAATACCGCTCTAAAATATTCAATTAAATTTCTATGTACAAATGTAACTACTAGTACATAAAAACAACAAAAAACATATTTAACTGGATCATTGGTTTCTCTTTGTGCATTCTTGTCTCTTTTTTATACCTTAGTTATTTGTTACGTGACTACATTTTTACCCAGTAATAAGTAGTGATGATTAAATAATTAGATGAAATGATGAACTATTGTCAAATCTGTAGCCCTGAAGAAGTTCGAAAATGGAAATTCTTCTAATAACTTCTTGTAGAATCCGGAATTGAAAGTGGAATATGGCACACACATTAAATATTTAAATTTTTAGTTATTAACACAAGGTCAATAAATAATTTTCTGTAATCAAAATACCATTATTAAACTATTAATGTATCGCAATATGTTCGTCCAATTAATTCTGTAACAATATATAATATGGTTTTTCTAAAATTCCTTCAACACACACATATGTTTGGGAAACCGAAATAGATACAAAATCACTTTTAATATTTTCTTGGGTAACCCACTTTCCTCCATTCTCTCCATCCGACCATACCATTTCACTTGTTTACATTTCATAAATTGTATTTTTTTTTTTTGCGTTCAATTTCGTTTCTAATTTTTTTATCTTCCAGATTGTGAGAATGGTGTAGCGGGCCTCCCTGTGTATTGTAAAATATTCTATAGAACTATAGCACCAAGAACTCCTTGTAAACAATATTTATCCACTTTTTCGGCGTCAGACACACAATTAGAGTTTTTCTGGCGAACAATCGCAGCAATTTTTTTGTCCCGGCATTACAAACTTTTCTCAAAACTGTTTACCCATTGTGGGAAAAATTAAAATGGATTTTACAGTTGTCAAAATATTTACATTTACTTAAAGTAATTTCTTGGTGTTTGTATGTATTCAATGTTATAACATCTTTAGTTAAGTTATAGTGAACTGAATGCGATAGCGTTTGTATGTTATTCACGAGTCCACGACTTCAACGACCGCGAGGCCTTTGGTTTGTGCCGGGATGATTTCAGGGTTCACAAACTACATAAATAGTTGGGTCGAAGCTGAGAACCCGCTGTATCTATGCTCTTCTCTGTATATCTTTATTGGTGCCTAAGGTGGCTCATTGTGAACGAGGAGAGTAAATTATTATTCACTCAAACAGATCAAACGCCGATTCCTCACTCAGTTTCCTGTAAGAACAAGAGTTTGTACCTCATGCTACAAACAAACCTGAAAGATTAGGGCGTAGGACCCATACATAATAATACTTCGCTCACAGGCAAGTTCCTCTGCCACGCAGGTCGGTCAGACACGGCTGGATTTGAGAGAAAATATGATCATGAACGGTGAGAAAACCAATCATACCGAAACGCAAGGTGAAGGCATCCATACTAAAGGAGATCTCAAAATGCGATCCTATCGTTGCACTTTAGCTCTACTGTCTCAGTGACCACGACCGTTTGGGTCAGCCTATGAAGAACTGCAATTCAGTTTTATTTCGCATGCGCAGAAAAAGGATTTCTTCTAGGCGGTTTATCTATAGCATAATTCAAAAAGAAAAGATTAAAATAATGATTAGGCGGAAATACCAAAAGTCATTAAAACTAGCATACATTTGGCGTGTCACTTGCTGCAAAAATTGTAGGGCAACCAAAGCAAAAAGTCAATACACATTTTTGCTAAATATCAGTTTTTTGTAAACACTCTATGCTTCGAAAAAATTCTTATTTCCCCGCAACTATGCAATTACCAGGTTTCCAATTCACACGCAGCATGTAGCAAAGTCGGTTCTTCAGTAAATTCTGCAATTCTCAAACTCTATCGAACAAGCTCCACTTCCAGACCCCCATCGCCTTTCCCTTCTCCTCTTTCTCCTTCTACTTCTCCTCTTTCCCCCTCGCCCGCCGCCGCAAACGATTGTTTCCCTTCCCAGAGGCTTCTTTTGTCCTTTCCCTATCTCGTCTCCTCTGCTCTACCCTCTTCCGACATCAAAGTCACTTGGAGCCTTTGATGTTGTGCACACAAACATTTGAGAAGGTGAAATTTTGTTTGCTCGCTCCTGCAAGTCGTAGTTTTAAATGTAATCGCGTGTGTTTACTCGTGCGTCGCGTCGCGGCCGGACCTCCCTCCTCCCCGTTCCCATGGGCGGGACTCGAACGCAGGGGAGGCGGATTCCGCGCATCAGAACACTGGCGCCCGCAAAACAAGCGCTAAACGGCTTGCACACTCCATGCAGTCTTTACAATATTCATACCGGCACCGGTAGCTCAGTGCATCAACTGATGTCACTACAATGCATCTGACCGGGAGGTCCTAGGTTCGAGTCTTGACGGCGGCAGGATTTTCGACACTAGCTTTTCAGCTAGATCGAGTTCAGTCGCTGTCTGAAGGAGAATTCTAGAAGCCGGCTGCTCTGATCGGTAGTTTTCTGTGGTTTCTCCGATCAACACCAGGCGAATGCCGGAGCAGTACCCTACCAACCGGGCCACAGACCGCGCGCGACCTTCGTCTTCCTTGTCCTATCCTCTCCCTTTACACACACTTACACTAACATGCACTACACTACCACATATCCCGGGAGACCGGTCGGGAGCTTAGAGCGTGTCGTGGCTGAGGCGATGCCCCGCTGGTGGGAGAGTTCTGGTTAGGGGTAAACCCCGCCAGCCGACGGTAGGTCGGCGCCGGATATCACCATCCAGGGGAAGCTCTCCACCATCTCCAGAGAAAAAGCCTACACTACACTTACGGGACTAATGTCCTAATCTGTTGACGCGCCCCGAATCACCAACCAACCTACAATATTCATCTCTACCTGAGACATTCCGTGCTGCTTAGTGGTTTATCACTTGGGGACGGATTTGAACGAAATGTCATTTTAAACTTTTTACGTAATTTGTAATGCATTTTTGCTCATTTCACAATTTTAACGTCATTTTTATGTCACTTGCTTAAAATATTATTTACAAGATGCAACAAATGTTCTTCACAGTAGCCTCTTCGATTTGATTAATCAGAAACTGTTTTGGGCTGGATTCTATCTCTGAAACCACTAAGTGGTTAGTTTAGAGAGATCTTTGCTGCTGTTTCTGTTGCGACTCTGACCGGAATAACCTCGGTTTCTATTTTGGATAAGGTGTATTTTTGACAAGTAAGTATTGTCCCTGTCTCTGCAGCAACTCTAACCGGGAGGTACTGGGGTTTGAGTCCCGACAATGACTGACTTTCAGTACTAGTTACATAGCTAGGTCGAATTCAACGACTCTCTGAAGAAGAATACTAATGACCGGCTACTCTGATCGGTAGTTTTTTGGTTTCTGCGATGATTAAATAAAGGCATATGCAAGTACCCTAACAAACAGTCTAAGGACTGGGCGCAATCTTTCTTTCCTCCTCTTTGTCCTGTCCTCGCCCCTTACTTACGCAATTATATGCACTCCATTCGGGAGACGTCGACACGTTTGGAGACCCATCGGGAGCTTAGAGCTTGTAGGACTGTGCGGAGATACCCAGAGAAGAAAATCTCTCATAAGCCGACATGTATAGAGATGTGCAGAAAGGAAATCCTTATTTAAATCTCGTAGTACGCAGACACTGCAACCGCAGGATCAACATGAGTATGTGGAATACAGTGGGGAATGGCGGTCATTTGCAATTATAGGTTTATGGGGTCCAGAGCGCCGCTCTGTCGCTGAGGAAACTTACTTTAAAAATAACAACCATCTGAATCAGATTTTTGATGGGGGTCATCAAATGAACCCCATCTCGATCAGCTTTTTCTCCAGTGTTCCTGTTCCTGATTTGCTTCCGGACGTAAATGTAGCTTCTCTATGCGCACGTTTTGTTGAGCTCTCCTTTTGCTTGTAGTGGCAGTAAAGCTGTAGGTGAGTGACTATTTTGTCAGCAATGCAGAAAAATCAAATCTGAAGTTTGTTTATCGTTGCAAATAAGATTTATATAACTCGGGAACGAAATTGTCTAATTTTTCAAATGTTGCTAATCTCGCGCTTTTTTAAAATTTCATTATTATTGTTACTATTATTATTATTATTATTAAAAGACTTTTCATATTTTAACTAATTATAGTCTAATTGTTGGGAAGGTGTTCTGGAACTTTAGAGAATGTGCGCAGATGATCTTCTCCCCATACGTCACATACAGTTTTTACGTTTTTTTACTAAACAAATACTAAATACTAATATATGTCCCATTTCTTTCCTTGCTATTTCAGGCAGAGTCGTCATGACAAAGTTCTTGATCAATTGTAATTGTTAAGTGGGTTTTGACGCCCTCGCAAGATTTTACCAACCCTGATTTCTTCTTATGGGGATATTTGAAGAATCACGTTTACACTACACGATCTCACACGCTGGCAGATCTTAAGCGACGAATACGGGAATTCTTGCAGAAAATCCCCTTGGTCATGCTACATTGTGTGTTGTGATTTTGTTCGCCGCTTGGATGAATGTGTTCAATGTAATGCTCACTTACCCGATGTAATATTCAAGAAACAGTAACAGTTGTCAATAACGAGTAAACGTTGTCTACTTTACCTATGTTCTTCAGGTACTTTAAAATACAAGTAAATGAATGTACTTCTTACAATATACTAGTTTGTTGAAATCCTACAACTCTTTCAGCGCAACCCTATGTCGGCGCCGGATCTCACCATCCAACGGGAAAGGAATCACCGCCAATTCTCTGGACTAAATCTTTCATCATACTAACGATACTAATGACCATGGCCGTAGACATGTCCGGAAAATCAATCAACCAATCAGATAGACCTCTCCCTCCTCGTCAAAGATAATTTGTACGCTGTCATCTTGTAAGTCACTTGAAAAATGCCCTGAATTTAAGCGGCGTCTCTCGCTTTCCAACCTCGCTCTCCAGCCACCCGGCCTTCGTTCGAGGTTCGCCGACTCACCCGCGAAATCTCGAAAGCCGTGTAGAGACCGCCCAGGTGACTTATGTGGGTGTCGCACGGCGGTTGGTAATGCCAGCCCTTAAGGGCCCGGGAAGAAGCACTTTTTCTTCCGGAATGGAGAATGGAGCGCGTGCAGGGGGCGCGCTCGCAACTTCTCCCTCCCACGCCCGACTCCCCGCGGACTCGCAGCAAAATGGGCCATTGAGGAATAGCCACAACGAAGGCAGATTACAGTTACCTTTCGAATTCTGTGCAATAGTTGAGTTACCTATCTGAAGTCAAAAACGTAACGACTACGTTTCGTTGCAGACTTTTTGGCACATTTATTCACAACTACATTATAGATTTATATCGTAGGAAATCGACCCCGATAACAATTTTAATTAAAATGTTCAAATTATTTATTTCATTATTGAACAACTAGTTCAATAATCTAATATTTAAATTGAAGGAATTGCGTTTCAACAAAAAACCTGGTATATGTATGTACCTGGTATTTATCCCATTTCCTCTTCTAATAAGTCCAGCCACTAGCAATCTGACACAGGAAAAACTTTCGGATGTTTTGAAAACAATGTACATAAAATAATTTAAAGGTGAACTATTTAAGAATAGATTTCATTTTAAAAAATTGTCTCTTCAGTTATTCAGTCGTACGAATGGGTTAAAAAAGAATTATCTTTTGTAACTTTTGAAAATTCAGCAGTTTAAATGAAAATTGCATTTGGGCCATTTTATTAAGCTAAAGTTGGAGCTAATGTTGAGGACACATGTCCAGGCGGCCTGGCAGGCGGACTTTCAGACGGGCGGACGAACGAACGGATTGAGGGCCGTTCAGACGGACGCTATCGGGCAACAGTTATGTTCCAAAATAAATTGAAAGGCAACAGAAATTAGTAGTGTTCAGCTAAATGTATTAATCGGTATGTTGGATATGACAATAAAGAATTGCCACCAGCATTTAACGCTCCCTTTAACTTCTTTCCTAAGGGATGGGAACTAGTGTTGTTAACCAACATGCATAAATTTTTGTGAAGACTTATCCTCTACGACTTTAAAGTTTTGATCCTACATATTCTATTATTTAATTTTTTTTTCATGGTCTCAAAATAACAAGGCAATCATATTCAAAGCGTTTTACGACATTCGTCAAGAGGTACAGAATATCAGCTTCCACGTCCAGAAGAGAAACGCTTTAGGAAAATTGATACGTCGGTTACGTCAACAAAGTACTGCATAAACTAACCTGAATAATGTTCATAAAATAATTAAACCTTTACGAAAGAAAATCTTTCAAAATCCGCTCCAACATATGGTGAACTTGGAGGCTTTCCCTACTCTTTATAAATTTTATTCTACTGTTCTAATTTCTATTGTTAAGTCAACACTTCAGCAAAACCACAAACTAATAAATATTTATGATAGATAATAATTGTGCATTTTGAGTGGGAATCGCACAGTTTAGTCCTGTAGTTGCCTTGCAAATGGGACGAGCCACAGACACGGGCCAAACAGAGGATGGGTGGAGCCTCACTTTCATGATGTAGTGAAACAAGTTACAAGGTATGGACACGCTGTGGATCAAATATAAAACATCTGTTTTTAATGATACCTTATGGTTAGCGAAAAAATTTTTAAAATCCTCATAAAGTGGTGATTACATTATTTTACTCACGTAAATGTCACTCAAATTTTACTTTCTTCGTAACATACCGTTGTCAAGAATGCAACAATGTATCCTAATACAATAAATCAAAAATATATGGACTATGATATGATGCGTAATTTGAACTACATTATTTTTTAACAAGGCAATAGAGTAAGAATTGGATCATGACAATCATTAATAAGTACACAAATGGTCAACCATGATAATTATACATCATTAACTAGGGTCCAGAATCATCGAAAATGCTGCTATACGAGTGTGTGCAATAGCAAGGGTCCTTCAAAAGCTAAGATGCTTTTCTGGATTATGTGGAATCTAGGGACCTGCAGGAGCAAAAATGGAGAAAAATAATCAAATTTAATAATTTCTGGAACATATTGTGTTTACAAATCTGATCCCTTTACTATATTTTTACTGTCTTTTTGCAGCTTTTTGCTGTTTGACAATTCCATTTTTATATTTAAAACCGTTCTATTTGTTTTTTAATTATCAGTTTTTACTTTCTCGTATACGTAGGTATTTACGGAGTAATATACAAAGTATAGAGAAAGTTATATAATACTGCCCAAAAAAACGGCGAATTTTCGACAGAAAAAAAATCATTGTCGGGTCCTGAAAACAAGAAAGTAGATAAATCCAGTTTCTAAATTAAGAAAAAAATCCCTAACAGGTGGAGTAGCCAGAATCCCTGCTTTATGGATCCTTGATGCAGAAAAAACAATTGAAATCAAAACGTCCGTCCGTCCGTCTGTCTGTCCACGTCTGTCCGTCCGTCTGTCTGTCGTATGTGAACAACCCTAGCACCTAAACCACACGTACGATATTTTCGAAATTGAAGAAACACTTGTCTATCTAGCTCTAGTTCCAGCTTTGAAATTTTGAAGAACATTCTTTAAAATTTGGGGGTACTTTACATTAAGACCCCCGGAGATTTTCAAAATTTTCTCAAAAACGGCTTCAATTTTTAAATTTCTTTAAATTTCTTGTAAGAACAGAGTAAAATACATTTTTAAAAGTGACATGGCACCGATTTTCACGGTTAACTCTGAAGTTTGAAAAATTGCAAATGTTTTAATTTTTTCCGGCGTCTTCCTACAACTATAAAATTGAAGATAGAGATTTTTCTTACAAATTAAATTTGTTGTGCATAAATATCTCTTTCATCACATTCATGTAGAATTTTTTGAAAATGTTCATGCAACAGTGAATGTAATATTTGCAATTTTTAAAAATAACAAAAAAAAGATTTTTTCGTAAACGACTCTAAATGTTTTCTTTAAATTTTTGATAGGGATAAAACCAATTCCACCCTATCCGATTACATAAACACTATATTCCTCTATTCTTTTTTTTCAAAAATTACAAAAATGTATTTTTTGACTTGTCTCTCACGTCGGAAATATTTATACTAGAGGCCATTTTTTCATAGTATAATATGTATAAGTACATTTGCTTTAAATAGTGAAAATAAACTTCCTCAAAAATACAACAGTTTTCTGTAAAATCGAGCTCAAAATCCAGCATTTTCAGAAACGCTCAAATGCCATTTTCTTAAAAATGGCTCCAAAATTTTTATTCAAACTTGTGCAAGGGATAGTAGTAATGTCACTGTTTATATGACGTAAAGTTGATTGCGGTGTACTCTTTTACTTATTAGAAAATTACACAAATATAATTTTCTTTCAATATCTCTCACGCCGTTAATATGCACATTTCAATGGACTTGTATACATTATTGCATTTGTGAGGGGAAGTGCTTCAAATGAATTCAATAGAAGTTTTTCGAAATCTCAATAAATTCCTGTGAAAAAGACCTTCAAATTTCGCATTTACAGTAATGCTTTTAGCCATTTTCTTAAAAACGGATTCAAATTTTTCAATGAAAATTGCTATTTAGAACAACGTTATAGCCTTCTATAATATAATTAAAATATAATTTAGATTCTACTGTTTGAAAACTGAAAAGGTGCGAAAATTTAAAAAAAAATGAAAATAATTTCTTTGGTCCGCAAAAGAAGGAAGCAGGCAAGAAGGAGGGACGAGACGGTACAGTACCAATCCACATCAAAGAAATTAGAAAACTTTACTATGAGAAAGTTTGTACCATTCTGTAGCACATCTAGTTCATTTAACATAGATTAAATATAAAACTCTTTGCTTGTATTTACTGATGAAGAAATGAATACCTACGCTGAAATGTGTTTCGACGTTGAAAAATTGATTAGAGATTGTTCCGTTGAGAGATTATTCCTAATTTTGGCTAATTATATTTTCATAATACCGTACTGTTGTAATATGGACGGAACGCAGCCAACCTGAGGAAGCAAAAGCCGCATTTAAAGACCGACCTCCGTTTCTTTCTCATTAGAGGTATTTGAATTACACTTGAGTATATAATTGTAAAAATATTTATCGTGAAGTGTATTCCACGGCATTATTGACTACTTTGGAATAATAAAACATCCTAAAAATCAACCTGAAATGTAGCTATTGTTGTTAATTTAAACAAAGACCTGATTATGTCGTGGTCCCTTTCAAAGTAAATAAGCGGACATCCAAATTTTAATTTCTTTCCAATACTGATTTCCCAACTAATTATTGTTTTGCTTCTTTCCCGGGCGAATATTATATTGTTTTTAAACACACTGAGTAATTTTTATCATTATTTGTAATAATTTTTTTATTCTCATCGTATGAAAAGTATTCTATCGATCTATATCGTGTTATCTCCAAAAGTTGTTTCAAAGCAAGTTGTTTTCAAGATGCAAAAGTTTTCTGTTTTTCCATAAGGTGTTTTAATGCAACCCGCACTTCACTTGTGTGCTGAGGGAATGCGTTGAAGCCGGGGCCATATGGGATACTGAGGGAACAGCCTGATGCGTCCAGCCAATTCGGCCGGGAGCGGGAGGAGAGAATTAGGCGGGGAGAGAGAAAGAGAGAGAGAAAAGGGAGAGACGAGAGGGAAATATGTATAGAGAAGGAAAGAGAGTGGGGAGGGAGGGAGAGGGGGAGAGGTAGAAAGAGGGAGGAGGAGGGGGAGAGCGATAGCGGGGCTACGCAAGGAAGACAAGTCTTGTTGACGGAGCGACTCGGGCCTGGCGGGGTTGAAGCTATCAGTTCGGAATGGAACGGGGTGGAGTTGAAGCAAACGGGGCGGGGTAGATTGGAGCAGAATGGTACGCGGCAGGACGAAATGTGACAGCGTCGTGTTGAGGGGAGCCGGGTATGGAGGGTGGGGGTTGTAGGCATGTAAGTAAAATTATATACATTTCACACTCTACATATGAAAGTAATCCTGAAAATATCTTGCGTTTTGAAAATAGAAGCAGAAAAGTTTTTTGTACACTTTTAAGACAGATTAATGTAATACTTTTTCACATATTCTCCATAAAAATTAAGACATCGCAGCTTTTCACAAGCTTTGTAATTACATTGTCACCGAATGTGGAGGCCTAACACGTAATCCAACTAATTACTATCATTGCTCGATTGCAATTTCACGGCGTCGTCAAAGCGCTGCGTTGCCAGATCTTCATTGATGGAATCAAGTGGTAGGCACTTAGCGTTAAATTCGAAACCTTTAGACGATGAGAAAATATACCCCACTTACGTTTCTTAACTTTTTTTAATGTTTGAGAACATATGTCTACAGTTATTATTAAACCAACTTCGAGGAAATCCACTAGAAACACTAAGTCTCAGCAAACCGTTTCTTTAATCTTCCATGGAGGCAATGTTTGCGACCATTTTTGCGGCTTTTTGGGTTAATGTGTGAACTAATCATTCCTGTCTTGCGTACTGCTTTCCTGTCACGCAAATCAGTAGTGGAATGGAAATATTTCTTTAAGAATTTTATATAAGAGGACATTTATGGTCCTCGAAACAAACGTTTATATAAAAAAATCTTTGGAGTCGTTTCTGAAAAAATTTTGTTTAGCGCAACTGTGAAAATGCGAAACATTTGTTTAGCGCAGATCGTTTTCACGAAAAACTTCTGATTTTTCTAGAAACATACTAGAAAAACACTTGAAGTATTTGTATTCACAAAGGCAGGGAATAAAAATGTCGGTATTGTAAATATGAAGTAATTGTGAGAGATACCTCAAAAAATTAAATTTGTTTAATATTTGGAAAATAAAAAATGTATTAAACTGGTGTTTATTACAAGTAAGTCAGTGCATTTACCACAACTCACATCAAATGTTTCAAGAGAAAATTCACAGTCTTGTTGATAAAATCTTGCTTATAAAATTGCCTTTATTTCACGCAAAATTATCTGAATACTAGAGATAAATGTGGTACATTGATACATTTTTTCTAAAAATGTGTATGGTTCCCAGAAAACAGAAAATTGAAGTTGTTTTTTTCATGTGATAACAGAAGAAATAATGTAGTGTGTTACTCGTATTAGCAGGCACAAACGTTTTTTTGTAGTATTTCTACTTGTAAGTAAAAAACTAAAAAAGTCTTTTGTATCAATGTGCCTATTCCCGGAATAGATTGATGCACATCATGGGGCACTTTCATTAGTTTGAGAAAAGTGGGGGAAATAGCTGCCACTGCATATTTTCCATAGAAATGAATTAGCAAACCATTTTATATTTATTTAAATAAATTCAAATTACCCACAATTTATTTATATGGAATGTCGAAAACACTCAAATGAAACGCATAACATTATATTTATTTAAATAATTTCAAATTGCTCACAATATTTTGTACGGAATGTTAAATCGATCAAAATAAAAATTAAATGTTGTAACGGTCTGATGTTCTTGATGTTCCTTGTCTGATTGTTGGCTGTAGCAACTTTGTCATATCCAGTACTTAAACCCCGGCATTATCATTGTCAGAAAAAGGGAAAGTTGCCATGGTTTCTAAACACAAACCGGACGAGTTGGTCAACGTCATTAGTTCTTCCTTTAACTTGACTGACAAAGTGAACAACCGAACTCTCATTTGCAAACTGCCCTATCACAAAGTCAATCATCAACAATATTCCCCCATACATTAATGTATCGTTTCAAATTCAAAGGGCCGTGAAATCAGTCAGGTCGATCGAAGAATATCAATTTTGATATAAAAAATACTACGTATTCTTCAGCCGCTAACGTTGTTAACAGCCAGACAGACGACACAGGTGGACCGCCGGTCGGACGAACAGATAGTCAGAGGGCGGGCAGGCAGAATCGGAATAAATCTCCAAATATGCTGTTCTTTTATCCGTTTTTCACAGCTCAGTGATCGCGTCACATATCCACCCCGCTGCTGTGCCGTGAGATTATTTGACACCAATATTGCAATACCAAACACTTCTATGAAGCATCTTAATACACTATTCATCATCATCGTCTTCTAAACCACATTCCAGGTATCTGGGGTCGGCTTTTTCTAATCGCCTACTACGATCCGTTGTGATTTGACTGCGATTTTTACAACCGGCTGTCAGCCTTACGTCAACCCCCAACCGGGAGGACCTAACTTTCTGATTTCATTTTCGACTTTATTTTGACTGATTTTACAACCAACTACCAGCCTGAAAACAACTCCCCTTCCGGAGGACCAAACTTAATCACTTCATGTAGTTAACGAAATCGGCTTGACAACACCGATTCTGCGGTCGTGGCCTTTTCACTAGACCCACCGTATCATTCGCCTTGATGACATATGGAGCACGAAAACCCGGTCAGGATGGCTGGCGCGGGGATCAAACCCAGGCCTCCCGATTGCGAAGTCACTACGCTCTGATCCACTTCACTCGATATCTTATTACACTATTGAATTGACAAAATGCGTTTTCTCTTATTAGTGAGTGCGAAAAGCGCGGGGCAGCAGGCGTTTGGCAGGCCTGCTTTAGTTCGAGTAAATTATTTTCCAGAGCCCTCGCTCGTTCAGAGGAAGGCGCAGTGTGTCTTGTCTTGGGCTCGGCCCGCGAGGGAGGTGTCGTGGCGAGCAAACAGCGG
The DNA here is from genome assembly GCA_011170035.1 of Teleogryllus occipitalis. NCBI lineage: Eukaryota > Metazoa > Arthropoda > Insecta > Orthoptera > Gryllidae > Teleogryllus > Teleogryllus occipitalis. The sequence continues at coordinate 268,585 of BLKR01000554.1, forward strand.
AAACGAGGTTTGCGCGGGGTCTTCCGAGGCGCCGGGAGGGACGGAGCGGGACGGCGCAAGGCGAGGTTGGCTCGCGGCGATGCAGGAATGGTTGGCGTGGGTGGGCGGCGTGAGACGAGGTGGACTTGAAGCGAAGCAGGCGGGGCGGGGCAAAGCTAAGCGGAGTGGGCTGGGGCGGGGTGAGCGGCGGGTGTGGAATGAGGTGTGGCGGATGGGATGGTGGGCTGACGCTGGGTGGGGGCGAGTGGTACAGCGGAGTGAAGGGGTCAGCGGGGTGAAGTGGAGAGCGTGATGAAGTGGAGAGTAGGTTGAAGGGGAGAGCGGGCTGAAGGGGAGAGCGGGTTGAAAGGGAGAGCGGGTTCAAGGGGAGAGCGTGCTAAAGTGGAGAGCGAGTAATGAGGATAGCGGAGCGAAGGGATGACTGGGGTGAAGGGGAAAGTGGGCTGAAGTGGAGTGCGGGGTGGAAGTGAAAGCGGACTGAAGCGGAGAGCGGGCTGAAGGGGAGAGCGGGATGAAGGGGAGAGCGATGAGTAGTGGAGAGCGGGGTGATGGCAAGAGTGGGGTGATGGGGAGAACGAGCTGAAGGGAAGAGTGGGGTGAAAGGGAGAGCGGGTTGAAGGGGAAAGCGGGGAGAAGGGGAGAGTGGGATGAAGGGAGATGGGTGAAGGGGAGAGCGGGGTGAAGGAGAGAGCAGGGTGAAGGGGAGAGCGGAGTAAAGGGGAGAGCGATGAGTAGTGGAGAGCGGACAGATGGCAAGAGTGGGGAGATGGGGAGGGAGGACTGACGGGAAGACTGGGCTGAAGGGAAGTGGACTGAAAGGGAGAGCGAGCTGAAGGGGACAGTGGATTGAAGGGGAATGCGGGGCGAAGGGAAGAGCGGGGTGAAGGGGAGAGTGGATCGAAGGGGAAAGCGGGGCGAAGGGAAGAGCGGGGTGAAGAGGAGAGTGGGGTGAAGGGGAGAGCGGGGTGAAGGGGAGAACAGATGAAGGGGTGAGCGAGCTGAAAGGGAGAGTGGGCTGAAGGAGAGATCGGGGTGAAGGGAAGAGCGTGGTGAAGAGGAGAGCGGGCTGTGGCGAGGTGAGGCGAAGAGAGGCATGGTAGGCTTGTGAGGACCGGGACTACGTGGGGCGGAGCGAGCTTGATCCGCGGCGGGTTAGGGCGGGGCGAAGCAGCTCGGGGTAGATCGTGGTAGAGTGAGCTGGGACGATACTGCCTGGGCTGGGCCGAAGAGGAAAGCGGGGCGGGAAGGGATGAGGCTAGGCGGAACGGAGATGGGTGGAGTGAAAGTGGAGTGGCGGGGAGGAGTATGGTGAGCTGGGGTGGGGTGAGACAGCAGCTGAAAGTGGCGAAGGGGCCTAACGAAATAAAGCCCCGGGCGAGCGAACGAACTGCCGGCGCCGACCCTCCAAGTAGCCCTGGAAACCGGGCGGCGCAGCACGCTTCCAAACGCTATGCAGTGAACATACATGGGAACCCATTTCTCTTCGTAAATGCCTCGAAGTTTCTTTATCTAACAGTCTTCGGGTCTTACACAATTATAGTTTACTCACTTAAATTTTCTCACTTAAGTTTTCTTAAAAAATGCTCCAGATTTCCTGACTATTTTTTCTTCAAACAGAGCGAAAACCGTTTAAAAACTGGCGCAGATCTCATTTTTGTTGACGTTTCTGAATTTTTGAAAATTGCAAAAGTTAAAAAACGCTTTGGGCATTTTGCAAAAGTTAAAACGTATTCTACATGTTAAATGTATTTATTTCTTTATTGAAGTTGTTTTTCAAAGTAACATCTTAAAATAAGGTCACGTGCATTTTTTCTAAAACATGAGCATTTTTGCTTCGTTTGCATGAAATGTAGGTAATACTTAACATTTGTTCTCCAAAATGATTCCAAATCCCTTCTTTAATTTTTTTTCTCCAAAACAGTAAAGCACGTTCACAAAAATGGCGCAATTCTCATTTTCGGTAAATATTGCAACTAAGGAACTTTGAATAAGCAACTAAGGAAAATTGTCATTCTAACTCCACAAATACGAGAAAATATCGGAAACACCATCAAAAGCTACGTCACCAATCAAAACAAAACAAAAATATCTGTGAACTCCGCAATTGCGTGGACAGAGGGACTCGGCTTTCCCGTCCAATAAACACGTGCACTAATTTCATTGCCGGGTACAATTACAAACTTTTCTACACACGCCATACCGTGGGCATATTTCGCATACGTCAGCGACGCAAACACACCCGCGGAATTAATTACTGGAAGCTGCGTTGTACGGCGCTCCCTCGGTGTCATTTCCATTAGTTGCGGTGAAGGCCGCCGCGGCCGGGAACAACCCTACGAGCAGTGGGCCTAAAAGCCGTCCAAGACGTACGTTGACCTGTTACCTAATGAGAGCGTAGGCTTCCGCTGCCGGAGAAAATAGATACTTGACTGACCGCGTCTAAACACATGTGCGAGCGTTTCGGCCGCAATTCTGCGACCTTCCTCAGTGCGAAATGCCTATTTCACAGCTGCAGAATGGAGATCGAAATGTTGCCACCTGTGCCTAGAACGTGGCGTCTCCCGGGCAGCCAAGTAGCTATTGTCACCTAAGTTTCCCTTGATTGAGTGATTGTTTTGTTTCCGGGCGCGTCAACGTCTATAACTATTACCCTCGTTGGTGTAGTTTGATTGATTTGATTGATTTATTCATGTTTCCGGGCGCATCAACTGCTCTGGTCATTAGTCCCGTTAGTGTTGTGCATGTTTTTTTCTCGGGAGATGGCGATGATCTTCCCCCGCGGGATGGCGAGATCCGGCACCGACCTACCGTCGGCTAGTGGGGTTTCCCCCTAACCACGACTCTCCCACCAGCGGGGCACTGCCCCAGCCGGGACAAGCTCTAAGCTCCCGACCGGTCTCCCGGGATATGTGGTAGTGTAGTGCATGTTAGTGTATGTCTGTGTGAAGGGGAGAGGATAGGACAAGGAATGGGAAGGACAGATCGCGCGCGGTCCGTGTCCCATTTGATAGGGTACTGCTCCGGCATTCGCCTGGTGTTGACACCAGTGACATCAGTTGATGCACTGAGCTACCGCTCCCGGTCTGTTAGTGTAGTACATGTTATGTTCCGAACAATTGCGGTGTTCCAATAACGTTACAACATAAGATCGGCGCCTACCTACATGCCGTATTGTGGAGTTTCCATCTCGAGGTATCTCCTCCAGCATAGCAGCGCCCCAGTCGGGACAACCTCGTAAGTTCCACACTGTCTAGCGAAATGAGTGGTAGTACAGTGCATTCAAATTGTGTGTATGTGTGTATCTGCGTGTGTGTGTGTGTGTGTGTGTGTGTGTAAGTGGAGAGGAATGAACAAGGATGAGGAAGAAAGAATTGTGCGCGATGTATGGCCCATCTGTTAAGGCAATGTTCCGGCTTTCATTTGGTGTGGATCGGAACAGATGGTTGGTATAATTTTCCTTTAGACCAAAATCGAGATTGATACCTTGCTTTTGTCAAATCGCAGGGACTCAAACAATAGAACCTTCTAGTCTGAGAGCAAATTTTCTTGAAATTCCAGATCGGGATGGGGATGCGAGGAGAAGGCTCCTTACAGAACGTCACAACTTCAACGGGTTTGCCAACTATTGAAGTGAACTTCACTATAAAGCATGGCGGCAAAATCCATCTTGATGTATTAGAACTGTAGCTGTGTACATTTCCCAACTTACATACCTATTGGGGATTCTTTCCCATGATAGCATGTTCATCGTATTTAGCTTTATTTATTTATTTTTTTTATTTATTTATTTATTTTACGTCAAAAAACAGTTAAAAACTGCGTATGACGTGCTATGGGGAAAAGTGAATTGTGTGCACATTTTCAAAATTCTGTGATCGTCATATACTACTTAAATTTTGAATTTTTGCTCCCATGTAATAAAATCTATTTTCAAGGATAAACAAGCAATAAATTTTGAATTTTGAAAGGGAGAAAAAAAACAAAAAAACTCCCATGTATTATTTTCAAGGGTAAATAAGCAATAAATTTTGAATTTTGAAAGGGAGAAAAAAACCAAAAAAAACTCCCATGTAATAAAATCTAGATAAATAAGCAATCTATTACTTCTGCCGCGACAACATGGAAACGATAATTTGAATAATTGTATTTCCCACTGAATTCTAGAAGACGTGCACAGAAAATGAAGTTACATTTATGTCCAGAAGCAAAACAAGGGGCCATCTCAGCATTTGCTCAATGGATCAGGGAAACTGGACGAAAAACCTGATCGAGATGGGGTCATGCTGTCATGTTTATTTTCACTGTGCGGTGCCCATTCAATGTTCACAATGACGCCGTCTAGGTCTATTTCTAGTTCCTTTCATCTTTCTTTCACGAGCCATCTAACCATTTTTGCGTGTTCTCAGTCGTAGAATGGAACTTCCATTGTGTGACCCCTTTCAGACGCGGTCTTGTAGACAACGTAAACTTTTTCCTTTGTTGAAGTTTGTTGAATGTTGAAGCCATTTGAAGAAACCGGGGTAGGTGATGGCCCCACTGGAAATTCCAACCTACTGTTCCTAGTCGCGTCTACATTTCTCCACAGGCTGTGCTACTAATCGCAAGGCACAATCTAGGGGCTCATGTATTAAGGAGTGCGCATATAGTCCATTACCGAGATAGGAACCTCGTAGGTTTTCTTCATTGGAAATGTTCCGGAGGACCGGTAGGTTTGAAGGTGCTAATAGATCACAGCTTTGAAGAGGGAGAGGGGGACGAAATCAAAAACTACCCGAGACCAAAAAGAACAGGAATTGTGTAGTTAATAAATGGTGTTTCTCCTCATATTGCTAAAGAGTTGCATTTAGAATAACATTCTGTCTGTGACATTCTGTAGCACTTCTAGTTTCTCGTGATGTCATTCTAAATGCTTACTCTAAATGCATATTCTTTAGGAATATGAAGAGAAAAAGCATCTATTAACTTTAGAATTCACGTGAATTCAGTTTAAAGCGGAATCTTAAACTACTTTAAATTACGCATTTATTTTAAAAGTGCATCAGAAGTTTACAGAATCAAAGAATATTAAGTTCATTTACGTAATAGATATTTTTTTTTGTTTCAGCATTATAACATCACACATTCAGCTAATCGTAACGAGAGAATCTTGGGTCTAGCGGTAAACCGAACAGCCGACCACCGTTTTTGTTTTTTACAAATAGTATGTCAAATACACGTGACGTTGCAATTAATTTGTTTCTCAAAATTAACTTTAATTCTCATATAAATTTATACTGCTGTTATACAAAAAAATTACGTATGAAACTTGTTTATAATGTTGCTTTGTTGCATTCGTACAAAATTGAAACCTCGTTCCTAATGTCACTCGTTTTCAATACTCGGGCAATGAAACTTATTATGAATATAATTTTATAATATAGTATTATTACATCACAAATGGTTAAATCCTGTCGCATTTCAAATGCATCAAAAATGACCATTTTAAAACGCATTCTAATTTGTCTTTTTTTGGTTTATTACTTTTTGTTCGACAATGTCTTTCAGAGCATTGAAATTTACAAAAAAGGACAGTCGTTATGGACACTAACAGTAACCTCTTTAAGAGGATTTATTAAGATAAAATTTGAGAATTAAGAAAAATATGTAAAGATAAGAAGATTGGAAGAGAAATAAGAGAAAATAAAACCAGAGAGAATGAAATTTGTCTTTAGGAAATTTAGAATTAATTCCACGACGAAAGGGATACGTTTTACCAAGATTAAAATATTGTGCATGATGTAAGAAAGGAAGGGTATTAAAAAATTTGAAATTATAATTTTTAATCTAATCATGTATTTTAGGGAGATTTAATTCATTATGAATTTGTATATTGGGAATAAACCAACGTGCATGCAGAACTTGCCTAAAGAATTTGTTTTGGATAATTTGAAGTTTTTCTATATTTGATTTATCTGAATTTGACCAAATGGGACATGCATATGTTAAAGTAGGCCTAATAATTGAAGTGTATATTAATTTAGCAGTTTTAACACGAAGAGTTGAGTTATTATTTATAAGACAATTTAGTTTGTGTATTTTAATAGTATTTTTTTGTATCACATTTTTAATATGAATTTTCCTGTTCAGTTTTGTGTCTAAATGGAGACATAAATATTTAATATACGAAGAGGAAGAAAGCCAAGGAATAGGAGTGTTATGAATGAGAAGGTGAGGAGGATTTATTGGCTTACACAACGTAAATATTTTGGCTTGGCATTTATTCATATTGATTTTGATTCTCCAGTTGTTGGCCAAAGTTGAATAACGATTAAGATCTATTTGAAGTTTATTTCTAGCAAGAAGAATTTTAGTGTGAATTAATCACTGCTGTATCATCTGCAAAAAGGGCTAATTTAGAATAAGTTAATTTTGGAATGTTAGATAGACAAATATTGAATAGTAGAGGATATAAAAAATATTCAAAAGTATATTGTCTTTTCAAATCATTAGCATTCCAGTTGAGAAGTGTTAGTTGATTGGTAATTGTATTGATTATTTATTGTGAGAGAGGGATTCAATAATATTTTGAAGTTGAGGAAAAAGAATTGAAAGAATTTGTGATATTATTTTTGTAACAATTTGTTGGATATTATAAGAAGAGGGAGAGGTATGTTGTGTAGGAATGTGTAAGTTATTTGTCCAAGGGGTTGTTAATGTTAGTTTGTGTATTAGAAAGAGGTAGTGGAGTAAGACCTTGTGTTAGGGGAAGAATTATTGGTGGAGGTAGAAGAGGAGAAAGTATTTGTGAAACGTGAATTATTATTAGAATTATTGATTTTATTATTTAGGACAAGTTTTTAAAAAGAACATCCTCTATAATTCGCTGAAAGGCTCTGACCACAGTTTACACATGATGCGGGGGTTCACTGTGGCTTTGAACAGAGTAATGATCGAGTTGGGAACACTTGACACATCTGGATTTCAATTGACAATTGGCCTGTGAATTTCCAAAACGCTGACAATTTTTTCATTGAACAGGGGTGAATCTATTTGCTTTTGGTTGAACTTCAATAATTAAATGAAATAGACGATCTAATATTAAACTAGTTCTGGATTGATGGGAGTTTGTTAAGTCTATAGCAGAAGTTTGAAGAGGATGCCTTAGATTTTCATAAAGACGTCGAATTTAAAGCACTGGAGACGAGTAAGTTCATTTAAAATTTCTATTTCAGTTAATGAGGTCGGAATGTCCTTATCATTACCTGGAACGATTTCTTGCTTGGATCTTGAAATGTTTAAAACTATATGATTATTTTCAAGAATGGATAGTTGCTGCCAATCACTGTTATCGGTGGAACTTTTTGATGAGATGAAGTCTAAGTAGTCGATTCTTGTAGGTTAGCCAAAGTTTCGTATCTGGGGTGGGTAGGGATATTATATACTGGTGTAGATTATTCTGTTTGTTTGGAAGGGTTTCCAGGAGTATCTGGGGCATGAGGACGACGAGCGTTGCAAGAGATATCTTCTAAGTTAGTTTCAGGTTGTGGCACTAGGTGTGCCGAAGATTCTTGAAAAGGTGTTGATGTTGAAGTAGTTGGATAGGAAGATTGTTGATGGTTTGGTGGTTGCAAGGTTGAAAATTCCATATTTTCATCTGAAGTTGCTTTAAGTTCAACATATTGAGAGGAAGTTTGAACATCAGTTGAAAACATATTTGTATTGTCCAAGACAACTCGTCTCCTGTAAGGGATATGAGTGTTATAATAAGGTCGTAATGAGTTTTCTGTAGCTTTTTAATCCCCTTTGATAAAATTGAAGTTTTAGATAATAGAGTCAAATTATTCTGAGATAATTCAATTATAGATCAGAATATTTGAAATAATATGAGGATAATATTTAGTAGCACTATTCTAGAAGCACGGCCACCTGAGACGATCCACATTTCTTTTCTTGAAATTAATGAGTTTAAATCTCTAGGGCTTCTTATACTTGTTTGTAATAACTATTCGCACGCAATTTTATTTGCGGTTAGAATTATCTTTTTGAGGTGGGCATTGCTTTTGATTATACGTATGTGTTATTAGTAATCGTAATTAAGTCATTTAATATCATTACTGAATTACTAATAGTGATATAAACTGTAAAAGTTGTATTTATGGTGATAACTTATATATAATTCGAGTGCCTCGGATCTCCAAAAAATTTAGAAAATGGATCATATATTTTTTCCACCTACGGGTGGATTCAGTTCAGTAGCAATGTCTGATCCAAACATTGCACTACATTCATCTAATGCGGATATGGATACAACAACAAATAATATCAATGCAACTTCAATGCATCAAGACAATTCGTTTAATTAATCCACTTTCCAACAAAATCAAAGTATTCCTCTCTCAAATATGCAACACGTCTCACCAAGTGAATTTCAATTGTTTCAACTTCATCTCAACAACATGATTTCAATTTTAATTCAAATATTTCGACAGCTTTTAAATACAAGTATAAATTATACCTTTACCATTACGTCAGGCAGTTCTCAGCAACAAAGTGATTCTCGAAAGACAAAAAGGACTAATTATAGACAATCTTTAGATATAAGAGTGGCTAAAACAAATAATCTTCCACCAACCTCTGAAATTTCATTAGCTAATAAATATGCAATACTCTCGGAAGTGCAACAAAGAGAAGAACAACCTCTACAAATCCAAAGCCTACCCATCATTGTATCAAACGTCTCTGAAACTTTCATGATGTTGAGCTGAGCTGCATTGGAAATTATATTTTGTTTTCAAATCACAAAAATGTGCATAACTAGTGCGACCCACCCCTCCGCCGGCTTGCTCAGAATGGGTTTTCAAGGTGGGCGCAAAATAAAAAAATACAATTAGAATAGCGGGGATCAGGGTCATGTGGGCCGTTGTGGATTGAATGCACTTACACAGAAACTCAAGTCGAATCACTTTCCACTTACTTAAGTATATTCTAATTAAATTGCTGTTACAGTAAATGAACATAAAACACTTTACATATACAAGAATTTTGTCTTGCTGAAAAAAAGAAAACAACTTACACTCTTAATAATTAACTACACTGTTTCCTTTCTCTCATTTAAATCAATTTCAAAGAATACTTAAAACTTTGCCTAATCATTCCAGTCGTAAATTTCCTAGTTGCAACTTTACAATTAGCTAAGTTTTTCTTGAAAGAAAAGATTGATTCTATTTTTCACAGAATATCGGTATAAAGAACCTGTACTAATACTTTCTTTCCGAAACAAATTATTCCTTCTAATATCTACAAATTGTTCAAGTTGGCACGACCTTACTGTGTCTTCTCACGTCGTAGAGAAATCTGCGGCGTCGACTCTTCCAATCGCTCGATGTCCTTGTCCTTGCAGCTCGGTCGGGAGCAAAGCCGCCCCTCTGCAGAACCGCACGGTCGCCCCTTTCCAGTACCGTTGTTCAACTCACGATGTGGCCTCCGTCTCGTTTTCCGTTGATACTCTTTTCGTATTCTTTTATAGAATGTAACTAGCTTTTAATTCCATATTTAAAAAAATCTACAATACGACAACTGAGTCTATTGTATAAGAAGAATAAATATAAAAATAAAAAAACTGCAAAGAAAAGAAATGAATGGCCTCGTTAGTTTCATGCTATTCACACTCCTCTCTCTTACAAAGATTTTAAATGCGTCACTTATACTTTCATCCTTTTCCTGATGAATTGTTTTAATGCATTGTAATATGATAATTACCTCCTCGAATGTCTTGAAGAGTTTTTATCGTAGATGCAGTCCTGAAGTCCGTAGCAGTACGAGGTGCCGCCTTCTCGTGATCGGTAGGTCCTCACTCTCCAGCTGTTACTTCAGAAAAGAAAGCTTTCTTTCTCCCGACTACCGGTGTCGCATACTCTACCGAGACCTCCTCGAATGTCTTGAAGAGTTTTTATCGTAGATGCAGTCCTGAAGTCCGTAGCAGTACGAGGTGCCGCCTTCTCGTGATCGGTAGGTCCTCACTCTCCAGCTGTTACTTCAGAAAAGAAAGCTTTCTTTCTCCCGACTACCGGTGTCGCATACTCTACCGAGACGCTCTCTTACGGATATAGTTCGTAGTTTCCATTTTCGGATTGTATTTATGCGCGTTGGCGCGCGTTCAAACAGCTTATCTTATTCTTGAATATTGATGTGCTCCGTTTTCCGAGACCTCGGCAAAACGGATGGTCACACTAGTAAACGTTCCAATAAATATTACAAAAGTTGTTTATTGTTTTTCTGCAGTAATATTCTTTCCCAGAGTAGTCAGACGTTTTCATTCCGAGTAATGGAAAATATCCCGAAAAAATAAAGCGCGACCCACTGTGCCGCAAGCCACCGATCGATAAAATATGACGTTATGTGCTCCGACTGCCGATGGAGCTGTGAGAAAGAGCAGAGAGCAAGCAGCGGCTCCTCCTCGGTGCAGATCGTTCAGCGGCCCTGCCTACGACGGAGTGTTGTAAAAAATCAGCAATTAAAAAACGTCATGGAAAATGTTTTGGGAAAACAAGTGGATTTTGCTTCATTTGTGTCTGAAATTCATGCAATTTCTATAAATATTTTTTCTTTAAATTTTCTCCCCGTTTATATCCATGGTCGATAAACAATATGGTGATTGTTCCATCTTCAGCAAATTCTACGTATGTCCCAAAAACACATTTCAAAATTACAAAATTGAAGATGGCGATTAGGAATGATGTCTTAATGTCCGTTGTAAAAAATCAGCTCCTTAAAAAGGACGATTTTTTTTAAAGACTGAACTTTGCGTAATATGCGTCTGAAATTTAGGCAATTTGTATAAAAAGTATCTCCAAAATCCCCGGTTTTTTATGTGTCTTTCTATTTTGATGTACTTTTCGATTTGTACCTTTTTAATATTAGATTCATGAATAACCCATTAGAATGTATAGTGACTTACGGTGGTTTATTCAAATTAACTGTCAATTTATATGAAAAATATTAAATGTATACATTATTTTAATTTAATAAGTCATAGGTTATGGTAGGAATGATCATTAACTTCAAAAGTTTCATGGTTTTCAAATAATGTAACACACGACAATAATAAGTCATTTGGAATGACGTAACTTTTGCTTGACTCACTTCACAAAGTGAAGTAAAAGAGACATTTATTTCACGATGGTCCTAATCAGGTGCTTTGTTTGCTTGCGCAGTGTTAAATTAGTTTTATTTAAATATATTAAAATATTAAAGATGGAGATTTTTTCCTATAATGAAATTTGTTCCTTAAAGATGGATTTCAAATAAGGTCATGCACAACTTTTCGAAAGTTTGAGTACTTTGGGCGATATTTTGCGCGAAAATACGGGCTGTAAAGTACGTGCTATTTTAGCACCACTAGTTTATGTTATTCGCTTATGGTTTTATTTTATCATATAAATTTGTGATATTTTCTTAATCTTGACCCTGTATCTTTTTAACCTCGTTCTTCTTTAATATCTTGTATCATGACATTTTATTTCATTATCAGTATTTTCATACATTAATCACTAATTATTCACACATTATTCACTAATTTCATACATTAGTCTTCCTATTTGTCATTGAATGGTTCCTCTATTATCCAAGTTGTCCAGTTACGTTTTCAATATAATTTTCTTATCAGAAATCCTGTTGTAAAGTGGATTTTAAAGTAGTGTTTTAATGTATATACTTTTTAATCCATGAGGCGGGAACATTTAAACTTTTCGCTACCAAGAAGTTATCCGAGAACATGCCAAACCATCTACAGATTCTTACATCGGATTTATAAAATATAATGTAATAATTTATAAACATGGAACCAATTGTGCAAATGTTTTAATATATTTTTCTGTCACGCTATAATGAGCTTCTTAGGTACAAGCCATATTTGATGAGCTGCCGTACACAAGAAGAGCATTTTTATCTTTCACGAGAAAAGAAGCAAAATAAAAAGATACAGGAAGAGCAAATGTCAAGAGGTCGCTAGGTGTCGAAGCTAAAAAGTGTGCGGTGGTTTAACGAAGCGAGTGTGTAACTCCTGTGACACAAATTCCCACAGTTTGAGTTGATGTAGTTTTTTATTTGCATTGTGAAAAAGAATGGAGAAAGCTGTCTCTGTTTTGATGCAACTGAATGTTCGAGTGCGGGAAGTTGAAAGAATGAAAAAGAAAAAGTTCAGGTGTCGCACAGAATAAACAGGACAAGAAAACTTCAGTTAATACCGCTCTGGTATTTTTCACACGATGGTATTTTTCACCCAGTCCACAAACCATAGAATATAGTAAAAATAGAAATACCTTTGTTTCACACGATACTTGCAAAAGTTAATGATACTTTATATTATCATTATTAAAAGTTATATTTGCATATTTACATACTCGACTGCCCCAAGAGGGAATTGAACCCAGATATCCCGGTTCCTGCCCACTTGCTCTAGCACTTGGGCTTTCGATACTGTCACTCTTCGCCCACTCTTTATGAGTTAAGAACCCTATGACGCTTACAATTTATATTGTCCCACCTGGTCACAATCCAGAAGAGGGTATACAGAAATTATCGGACACTATGTTTGAATTGGTTTGGACTTTTTCAAGTGACGTGTTTGTAGGGCAGAAATTGCAAGATACAATATTACGCAACCGCCGACCTGAATGGCCGAGGCGGCTAGAGCGTGTGCCATCTCAGAGACTTGGTCGGAAGGATCGCGAGTTCGAATTCCGCCATGGGCATGGTTGTTTGTCCCTTCTCTTCTATGTATGTGTGTTGTCACAGAATGACTCGTGAGTCTGCTGATCACAGACCGAGGAGTTCTCAAGTGTGTGTCCAGTGTAAAAAGGTAATACGTGTCTTCATGAGGAACTTGGTGGGTACGCGGTGTGGATAGCCGAAATCGGCATCCCCAGGAAGAAAACAAAATAGATAACCGTTTCCAATTATGTGAGAAAGTATACGCTGTAATAGTACCACTAGTTTTAATCGTTATTTTCCTGATTTTTTTCATATATTTTTTATTCATTTATAATTGCTTTTCATGGACATTGATGCATGTTATTTTAGAAATATCTTCAATATTATTTTCATTCATCAATAATATTTTTTCATTCAAACATTCTCTACCCAATGCAAACTATTGTTCTCAAAGAAATACCTCGTATATCATTAATTGTCAGAAGTGAGTGCAGCGCATCATTCATTGAATGCGCTTTTATATGGACGATACATCCCTTAAGTTAGTTCAGTGATTTTCTCAACACATAGAGTACTAGCGCATTAGAGGTTAACATCACATATCTGAAATATCGGCAACAACAAGTATCTCGCTCGGCTAGTCCTTAGGGTCCCTATTCTCTGACGAGCGTCACAGCATATTTCAGGAACATTTTTATGCTGGAATTTTTTTTTTTCTATCGAAACGATAGAAATCATTGAAAACTGGATTTGTAGCTCTTCTGAAAGAATGAGCACAACTCAGAAAGGAAATTATTTTGTGTAAGCAGCGACATTCACTTTCCTAGGCTCGTGATTTCAACGCGACTTGCTATTTTCTTACGAATGTCACTTAGCTGGGTCTAGGAACATTTTTATGCTATAATTTTGAAATTCTGTCGGAAAAAAAGATACAAATTGAATTGGATCTTAAGCTCTTCCGAAAAAAGAGCATAATTGAGATATGAGAAGGAATGGCAAAAAACATCGATGTTTTTAAAATAAATATTTTCGAGCTCCATCATGGACATTATAACATCGATATTTTGCTTTCGATGTTTTCTTCAGATCGATATGTGTACAGAAACTTCGATATTAAAAAAATGCTCGTGATATAAATAAAATTTCCAGTATCTATTTTATTTGTTGATTGCTAGCAATCAACAGCCAATGGCAACTGTCATTGTTATTAGCAACCTTTCTCCGGTGTTCTTACCTTTTTCGATTATTTTTTCGTGGTAATATCGTTAAAATACATTTTTAACCTTGACTACATAGAACATTGATTAGAAAATGAAGATGACAGTCATATTTATGGCAGAATATACTCTAACAGTGACGTGGATGTATCACGTTAGAACCAGGACATTTAAATATGATGAAACATTTCGAAGTAAAAACATCGATATTTCCAACATCGATGTTTTTGGTCAATGTTTTCATCGACATGGAAATATTTTTGGTGATTTATCGAAGTATAGATGAATCGATGTTTCGCTAACATTTGCCATCACTAGATACAAGGATGTTTGTGTAAGCGGCGATATTTACTTCGCTGGGCTCATTGTTCCAACGCGACCTCATCCCTGGGCGCGATCGATGGCCCCTCCTCAAGAGGAGGGAGGGAGGGGCGGCGGAGAGTGCATTGCGTTAATTGTGAGCAACAGGTCACTGCGCCCGCGGAGGCCTCGCCCGAGACTTGGAGAGGAGCTGCTATCGGGCGCCTACTTCCCAGGGACCTCCCCCCACTACGTCGTCCCCCTCTCCCGCGCCCCGATTCACCCGGGCCCAGTAAGTAACAACGTGACTGCCGGAACCACACAAGCACACCTTCATAATAATTAGTAGTGCTAAAACATCACGTACTTTCTCCCCTGTATTTTCATGCAAAATTTCTAGAAATGTACGACAGTTTTCTAAAAACTGTTCGTGATCTTATTTCAAAACCTATAGTTAAGGAACAGGTTTCATTAAGGAAAAAATAGCTGTCTTCATAATTGTAGTTGTAGGAAGACGTTGAAAAGAATTTGAACGTTTTTAATTTTCGAAAAAACAGGGTTTTAACGAACGTGAGACCTGCACCATTTTCTTAGTCCTTCGTTCACACTTCCCAAAAACAAAAGTTAATCAAAAACGATGAAGTCAGTTTTTTTTTAAATTTGGAAAATATCCCAGTAGCTTCGTGTGAAGTACACCCAAAAATTGAAATATCGGTTTCAAATACCGCGACATCAGCCAGAGCGATTGGAAAATATCGATTTTGGAGAAGGCTGAACGGACCGACCGACCGACCGAGTCAATTTGTGCGAAATATAGGCAATTTGAAAAAAATTTTAATCAATTATTTTCTCAAAAACTGCCGGAAAGTTTTTTTTTTAATTTTCTTTTCGTATTATCAAAGGGCGGAAAAAATTGTTCTAGTCTCATTTTCGGCGAACTGTGTATTTTCGAAAAATGCAAAAGTTAACAGTTCTAAACCACAAAGTTGAAGATGAATATTTTTACTTAAATAAAATCTATTCTAAAAAAACTCTTTAAAAAAGGTCATGTACAATTTTTTAAAATGTTGTTTTCGTGTAATTTCTGCTGAAAATTAATCAATTTAAAAATCCCATATTCTCAAAAACCCCTCAACGTTATTTCTTTACTTTTTCCACGGATAAAAAAGGAACACTTAAGAGAATGGCGCAGGTCTCGTTTTCGATTAACACACTGAATTTTCGAAAATTTCAAATTTAGAAGTAATGCGAGGATGTAGGACGTGGTGTAGCAACTCCAGTGTCTGTAAGGTTGAGAGTCTTCAATTCATCTCTGACATCTGAGTTCTTTTTTGCCTAGTACGGTAGCGCATGGCCAGCTAATAGTCTAACACAGGGGGGGGGGGTCTTCAACCTGGGTTTTGCAAAACCCTAGGGTTCCCTAGAACATTGACAGGGGTTCCGCAAGTGATCACTATTTTCTCAGCCAAGGTACTGGCATCCCTCCCGTTCAACGGATGTGCAAGTTTCTTCTGGAATTTGCAGTACCAAGCGTCCGTTTGGTATACTTTGCTCATCACACGAAATTAGTACCCAACGCTCTTATTACGTTTTTATCTTACAGTATGGTGCAAATGTTGGGCTGATTTAAATTCAATTATGCATTTAGCATCCTCATGCAAACAAGAGTATCTATCGTTTAGCCTGTGCTAATTGCAGTCTCTTTTCGATCACTTATTAACATTAATGACTGTTCTTAATTATCAGCTGAGTCAACAATTCAGTGTTCTTAGTCATTATCATGGACAATTGCCATCCTTACTTGCAAATTAATGCATTATTGTGATCATTGTAACAATTCACTTGATTCTTATTGTAATTCGTTAAAACTTTCATAGTCTTTACATCTCCCTCCATGATAGCTCCCATTAAGATATCAGAACCATTTTCAGATTATCCAAAGGCACTCACCTCGCCTTATCACAAAGCAGGTCATGGTCCTTCGAACGTAAACTTCAATCCTGCATGGTCAAGGTAAGTAGTTCGGAAAGCCAATCTACTACCTACAATCCACTGCATCCCCGCATCAGTTTGCCCCTCTAACTACCATGATTGAAGAAGTAAACTATATTAGTTGATTATGTTTACCTTTCGGACGCTACAATTTCAATGCGTGTTCAAAGATATGACCATTTTTTGTGAAAATGACCTCTTAAGACATTTGAAGACTCTGAACACAGATTTACTATTCAACTTCACGAAAGTACAGATATAGCTTGATTATGTATCTTGCTCATTATTGTGAGATATATCTATGGAACGGCTGCTCAAGAAGATATGCTAATTTGAAAAAATCTGCCAACGAGGACAACTTGCGGAAGAAATTTTTAATTTGATAGATTCATATTTTAAAAATCAAGATATATCACGGGATTTATGTCATCAAGTATGTTCCGATAAAGCCATTGCAGTGGTTTGTAAACTGAACGATGACGTTTCACGCATTAAACAAAAAATTCCTCATAGTACTCATTATTGCCTTTGTCAATAAGGGCTCGCAATGAATAAAATGTCAGAAAAGCTAAAAGACGTACTTCCATGTTTTTGTTAAAATAAATTTTATCAGATCAAGGCCATTAAATTCATTAATTATCAATTTATTGTGTAAAAGTATTGAAAGTTTACATAAAATACTACTGTTGCACATAGACCATTGGCTATCTCATGGAAAAGTGTTAGTAAATGTTGGGAATAAAAAGATGAAGTAAGAATTTTGTTATCTGAGCACTCACCGCAATTAGCTCAAAAATTAAATGATTCAGTTTGAATTCAGGAAATGGTATATCTAGCAGATATTTTTACCTACTGCAATGAAATCAATACATCGCTTTAATGAACAAATTTTGAAGGTACAAAGTAAAATTGACGCTACTCTTTTAAATTGAAATCTTGAGAAGATTGCATTTTAAAAGGAAATTGTGTATGGTTCCCTGAGATGCACAATATTTTGGTAGAGAGTAACTACAATTTCGATAAAAAAGTAAAAATAAAATTTTGTTCAACATTTATCAAATCTGCAAAAAACATTCGTAGAATATTTTCCTGCTCAAAAAGGATAAATTATCTTGGATTTAAAATTCTTTTCTGGTCTGTAACAACTCAGAACTACCAATAAAATAAAGTCAACAACAAATTGAAACCAAAATTTGCTCAAATAGATATTAGGCATTTTTAGATTGACTTTAGAAATGAATATCCTGAAACTGCCAAAAAAGCTGCGTATGTGTGTGTTTAGTCGTACTGCCTGTACAGAGATTGTACTTCTCAGCATGTGGCCAAAAGAGCTGGGAAACATCTGAAGTCGTTTTTATCAACCTATGTATGCAAAATATATCTTTGTATGCTACCACAAAACCGTAATATAGAAACAGATTGCCGAAGATGTTAGGTTTCAGGTGCCAACAATTTATTATTCCCCAAGTAAAAAAGCTTTGTATTAAAGAGATTTTTCTTCTGCCGATCACCAGTAGTGTGTAAATAGATAGCACCTTATTCCTTGCCCGATGGCAGTGGAACCTGCGAACCCTTGGCTCAGGAGCGTGGAGCGGTGGCGCCGTGCAGCGGGGACAGGGCGAAGCTCTCGGGAATGAAGAATGAAGCGCCTCCGCGAGCGGGGGGGGGGGGAGAGGCAGCAGCACGCGCCGAGGCTGCGAGGGACAGACCGGACAAAGGCGCCAGGCGGGGCGGCCCGGCGTAAGGACGCTGCTGGCTCGCGCCCGGCGCACCGCCCCGCAGTGGAGCAAACGCACGGACGGATGGCAGAAAGGCAAATACCACACAGCTCGGTTCTAATATCTTTGTTCTCGGTGATTGATTGATTGATTGATTTTTTCGTGTTTCCGGGCGCGTCAACTGCTTTGGTCATTAGTCCCGTTAGTGTAGTGAATGTTTTTCTCGGGAGATGGCGGTGATCTTCCCCTGGATGGCGAGATCCGGCGCCGACCTCTCGTCGGTTAGTGAGGTTTCCCCCTAACCAGGACTCTCCCACCAGCGGGACGCCACCCCAGCCGGGACAGCTCTAAGCTCCCAACCGGTCTCCCGGAATATGTGGTAGTGTAATGCACGTTAGTGTAAGTGTGTATGTAAGGGAAGAGGATAGGACAAGGAAGAGGAAGGAAAGATCACGCGCGGTCCGTGACCCGTTTGGTAGGGACTGCTCCGGATTCTCGGTGAAGAAACTGATAAGTGCGACATTGGGATAAAACGACTTTTTCACTTTCTCGTATACATACATATGTACGGGAGTAATATACGTAGTATAGAGAAAGTTATGTTATGCTGCGGAAAATCGATTTCAAGATTTAAACTGAAATACAAGTTTTGGGGTCCCCTGATACCGAAAAAGTGTTTTTTCAAAACGTCCGTCCGTCTGTGAACAATGCTAGCACCTAAACAATGCGTACGATCTTTTCCAAATTGCAGAAACCTCAGTCGATCTGGCTCTAGTTGAATCTTTGAGATTTTGAAAAACATTCTTCAAAATTTAGGGGTACTTTACATGAAGCCCCAGGATATTTTCAAAATTTTCTCAAAAATGGCTCCATTTTTTTCCCTTTAAATTTCTTGTTTAATATTGTACTGTTAATATAACGACTTAATTCCACTAAACAGAGGAACGAAAGCAACTTATTACGGTCGGCGTACGAACTCTTTGAAGGGCAGCTCCTGGTTACATGAATGACCCTATTGAAGGGCGGTGAGTAACACTATTAACCATCTATTTGAACAATATTAAACTGACGTTTTTGAGTGAAGTTTGGCATACTTAAGCTCGTACTTAGTATGAGCCGTAGAGATGGTACAGCTCGTGACGTTTTGAACTGCACCTTCTTTTTTTGGAGAAATGACTGGTACTATTGCACAGTTAATACATCAATATAATGCCACCAAAGACACAAAAGCTATTTTTAACCACCGACGTACGTCAATTCTTTGGAAGGTTGCTCCCTTCTTGGATTAATAATCCTTTTGAAGCGCGGTGTTTGACAAAACTAACCATGTATATGAATTCCTGAAATTTTTGAGTGGAGGTTAGCATCCGAAAGCATATGTTTAGTGTAGTGTTGTCGCTAGTGATGTTTTTAACTCCGACAACTTGTAACACTTTGAACTGTGCTTTCGTTTCTCGAAATGCGAATCTCAAGATTCACTAACGAAACCTACTTGCCTCGATCCCTCTACCTGTCGTTCTCATTAGTCCACTGTCCCGTGAATCATTCTGAATATATGTATTGAGAATAAATGAAAGAAAAATTCGAATTAAGTCTAGAATTATCTACGGACCACCAACATTTTCTGGCTGGCAATCAGTTACCGCCCGCTGTCCTCTGGGACTCACCCGTTTGTGTGGACTTTTGGCCGTGAGCCCGGGCGAGTGGCCTACCGCCTTCCCAGACGCCCTTGCGTTTGTTGTGACAGGCTGAGATGGCCTAAGGCAACAATTGACACCGAAACGTTTCATCCCGAGAGTCTGTAGGGTTCGAGTCCCGACGGGGGCGGATTTTCAACACTAGCTACACAGCTAGGTCGAATTCAATCAACTTCTACAGTAGAATTCCAGGGGTTTTCTGTGGTTTCTCTGATCAATACCGGGAGAATTTGGGAGCCGTACCCTGGACATGGACCGTGCGCAATATTTCTTTCCTCTTCCTTAGCCTACCCTCACCCGTTACTTACGGATACACACTGACACTTAGATGCACTACACTATCACACATGTCGGGAGACCAGTCAAAAGCCTAGAGCGGTCCCGACTGGAGCGATACCTCACTGTGGAGATACCTGGACGAGGGATGTTCGTATCGTGTGTGTCATATGACGTATAAATCGACATCGAATTTTCATTTGTGTTCAATCGTGTGGGTCGTATGACGTATAAGTCGACATCGAATGTCACTGCAGAGGAGGAGGACTACCGCCAGCTCCAGGGATTTAACATTCGCTACATTTACGGGTCTAATGAAAGCACACTTGACTCTCTTAGGAAACACAATCAATCATGCATGCATTTTTTTAGGCTTATGGCCATGTGTTCAAACGTGCGGCCCATCACCCTCTCGAAGATCCTCTGCACGTGTGCACTTTTTCTAAAACACCCTGCGTCTCAGTGAAGAGAATGACAACGGAAAGAAAATTACTTTAAACCCAAACCCCGTGCGTTCGTTTACCCACACCCTCCTGCGTGTGTTTTAATGCGTTGGATTCGTAGACTTCCACGGTCGGAGTCATTGTATTCTTGGCTGTCCGGGAATGAGCCGCGTCTCAGTCGATGGAGCTGACGTTTCGGCCATCTTGTTGTGTCCTTCTTCAGAGCTACACTGCTGTTCTCCTGACGCTCCGGACCTCCCTTTGGCCCTGCGTCCACGGATGTGGCCCACCGCGGGGTGACGGGGCGGGGGCGGGAGCGGGGCGCGGGCGAGCCGGGGGGGGCGGATCGCCCCGCGGCGTCGCGTCGCGCCGCCCCTGAATGCCAATGCCGCCGCCTTCTGCGGGGGAGGAGGTGCAGAAGGGGGCGCGAATAGAAAGGCGGGGAAGGTGGAAAGTCGATAGCGCCCTTGTTCCCAGAAAATGGAGAAAATAGTTGGACGTGACGCGCGAAACTAGTCCAAAGAATTCGGAAATAACTATTCCAATTATTTTTTTTTCTTTCCTCTTAGGCAGGCAACGCGCGAAGAATGTTAGTACTTTTGAAAGTTCTATTGAAAAGGAGAAAATGGTTTCCGTAAAAAATGGTCTAGAGAGGTAAGTTCACATCACATTTCGAATATCTGCAAGAGAAAACTATGCAAAAGAATCACGATATTAAATTGTCTTGCTTATTTAATAAGTAAGTTTAATGTTAGGTTAAAACTATATTAAAATTTAATTTTAAACAATTTGTAATCATCAGAAAGTACAGTCTACACTCCACATAAAGAATTTATTTACCAATTAGTAATGTAATTTTAGTAACTGAATGGCAAAAACAAGTTATCGTAATGTGTGTTAACGAATTAACTTCGCGTTCTTCTCGTTTAATTTCTTAAACGCCCCAATTTCTTTTCATCAGTTTCTATCGCTTTCCTCTTTAAGGACTAATTCCAAATAGATACTTCATAAACGCCCCATAGTTCATAGCTAATGCGTTTTTCTAATTTAATTTAAAAACATAATTCACCGCGTTCCTCAATATATTAAACTGGAATATTGTTTTCTTTCACTCCCGAAACTCATTTTTATTTCTCTCTAGTTTTGCACGACAAACGACAGGTTCTGGTATTGCATGTGCCCGTTTCATTAAGTGCAATTCGAATGCAATTCATTTCAATTACTGACTTCTCTGAATTTATTTCTATCTCGTGCTTAAACACCATTTCGAGTTTACTGATGGATCTGGTTGTCTACTCCAGAAACGTTCCTAATGGTGCAGAACATGGCCAGGGGCTATAGATTTCTTCCCTTGACATCTAAGCAAGTTCTCTTATCTCATGATTTTTTTTAGCGCTGTCTTTTGTGAACTTTTTAGCACAAGCTAATTTTAGTTTTTTTTCTTTATAGTCCTCAACCACATTCTCAATCTTACAATAATCACGTACTTGTTATTTTTGCAAAATAATTAAACACTTCTTCTCTCTTAGTGTTCATGAAAGCTGCGTCTGTTTCTACTGCTGATTATTATTCCATTTCTACTTATCTACTGCAATAAAGTAGATATTCTGCTAAGGCCTGATGGAAAGGTATATTTTATTACCATTTATGAAAGCGAGTATTACTTAAATCAACATTTGCCTAAGATTGTTCCAAGGTGTTTGCTGGTTCTGAAAATGAAAAAAACTGGAGAGTCTAGAACTTTTAACTGTCATTTATGAAGTGTTTTTGCCAGTTTGTCGAATTTTGTGCTGTCCTTCCTGCTAGGTTTGTCATTAAAGCAAAAAGTTTCAGTAGAAAACCTGTAGTTTCCATCACCATGGTGCTGTAAAATACGGCCAGTCCAGTTCCATATTTTTTTCATTAGGTAAATATAATTTTCTACCATGTGCATCACACCGAGTACAGAACTGGTAGAAAAATTCATATAATCTCGACAATATCCTTATAATGAAGATCCCAACCAAAAGTTTACCTGGAACTCAATAAACATTTTGGAGAAAGTTCTCGTATTAATGAGTGTATGCTCGAAATTGCTGTTCACAATTTAAATGAAACTAGTGGGAGTGCGTGGCTTTCCACAACGTTTCCTCCTCTTAGTGTTATTACTCAGCAATATCTAAGATGTATAAAAAAGTGCATGACATCATTTAAAGATCTACAATTGAATGAAGACCTAGACCATCCTAGATGAAGATGAAGACCATCCTAGACACAAGAATCAATATAGTTTAAAAATAGCTTGGGAAGTTCAGACATACTATACGAACAATTTCGAGCATCAAGGATTCATGACGAAAATTAGATACGTGCTGCAGACCCGTTGAACTTGTGAAACTAGACTGTAGAAAAGTTCTATATTTATTATTCCACACTTTTGTAGTGTGGGAGGAATTAAGAATTAAATGCTAAATGATACCAAGGAATCACTTTTTATTTACAAGACTATTGATTGATTGATTGATTGATTTTTTCGTGTTTCCGGGCGCGTCAACTACTGTGGTCATTAGTCCCGTTAGTGTAGTGCATGTTTCTTTGGGAGATGGCGGTGATCTTCCCCCCCTGGATGGCGAGATCCGGCGCCGACCTACCGTCGGCTAGTGGGGTTTCCCCCTAACCAGGACTCTCCCACCAGCGGGGCACCGCCCCAGCCGGGACAAGCTCTAAGCTCCCGACCGGTCTCCCGAAATATGTGGTAGTGTAGTGCATGTTAGTGTAAGTGTGTGTGTAAGGGAGAGGATAGGACAAGGAAGAGGAAGGACAGATCGCGCGCGGTCCGTGGCCCGTTTGGTAGGGTACTGCTCCGGCATTCGCCTGGTGTTGATCGGAGAAACCACGGAAAACTACCGATCAGAGCAGCCGGCCGCTAGAATTCTCCTCCAGACAGCAGCTGAATTCGACCTAGCTGAAGAGCTAGCGTCGAAAATCCTGCCGCCGTCAGGACTCGAACCTAGAACCTCCCGGTTAGAGGCGCTGCAGTGACATCAGTTGATGCACTGAGCTACCGCTACCGGTACAAGACTATTAATAGCATCACTATGTACGGTTTATAATTAACTACTGCCTTTACATTTCTGACTGTAATTTTATTAACTTAATCCAGTTTGGAAGTAGCATTATCAACAAACATACAACTTCAATACAATGAGATCATTCTGTTTCTAGGAGTATATGTTTCTAGAACGTATGAAAAGCTTTGCATGGAAGGCGAGCATCAAGAGAGATATTAAATGAGTTCGTGGACCCTTCAATGAAATTTTGGGGAAAACACAATGAAAACACCTTAATTCTTAACATAATTTTAAAAAATGGCACATGTTATAAATTACATTGTTTGTATTTACAATTTCTTATAACTGTAAGCCTTATCCACACAAAAAAATTAAATACACCATAAATTGTATAATATAAGTGACAGTGGTGTGAACTGATAAGATCTATCAGTCTTTCACACACCAAAACCAATCATTCTTCCAAATAATATTTCCTCTGCGACGTACTTATTTATACTTATAAATTTTTTTAAAAATACAAAAATATCTAATTTTATTGAAAGTTTAACAACTATACTTATTTTTGAGCATTGGTAACTAACAATGATCTTATCAGGTTACTTTGCTGAAAAGGATAACTATATTACATCCGAACAATATTACTCTCTTCATCTAACAAGTATTAATAAACTTTTTAGTCACATGTATCACTTTTAATGTTATTTCTATAAAAATTCAGTTCGTTACTCACTTCAGTTCCTCGAAGGGCTTAGGCAATATAACCTCACCAGCCGTTTGTCGTATCCACGATTCCGGCTCTCGAAAAGTTCACTCTCCGATGGAGGAACTAGTTTGATACGCCCGTGTGATAACTGCTGGGGTCGATTCCTCTCCTCTCCCTGTCACACTGCCACCCTTCCTCAACCACTCCGCCAGGATCTCTCAACTCCCATATAACGTGGTGAAGACTGTTGCGGCAGTGTCCGCCACATCGAAAAGCGCGCCAGAAAGTTGACGCGGCGTGATGCCTGCGAGGTTTAGCGAAGCAGCAGACCAGCGAGTGAGCCGGCCAACCAGGAGCGAACAGCTGGCGCGCGAAGCCTCTGCTAGGAAGCGAGGCTACGGCGCGCGGGACTATATAGTCGGCGGCCGTCGGTGGAGCGGCAGAACTAAGTGAACTGTGAATTAGAGTGCCTCGCCAGTTGTATAGTGCAGTTAGTGTTGGTTTCTTCTTATTTGAATATTGTGACTCGGCGTGAACTTGGAAATGTTCTGCACGACTGGAACTTTGGCTTTGGAATTTCGGTATACTCTATTTGGCTCGCGGATTTTTTGATGTTTTGTAAGTCGGATTGTCTGAGAATAAAAAAAATTGTTACCCTGCTATTTTCAATACATAACAGAGACCATTACAGTGGCGCCCTCTCCTGCAGCATCTTCTTACATGAACTAAAATACGAACCACTGCCAACGGCACTTCAAACGTGCTGCGTGCGTTCGCGATACGCAAGGAGGCGATTAAAGTTACAAAAGATCACGTCGATATTCGCGCTTTCTTCAGCAGTTCCTTATATGTATATATTATGAATAATTGAGCATTTAGAAGACACTTTTCATATTTCGCACAAATTAGCCAATTTTTATGTGCGGAAGTTGGCGAGCCTGACTTGCAGCTGTACCCGGCGACACCAGCGCCTCGTATCGTAGCACCCTCCAGCTCTGACCCCGGTTTCGATGGACAGTTGCAAGGCCGTGCACTCCACTACACCAAATGAGGCCGTACCTTCGCACGTACTCGCCACCCCAATACATCGTCAGTGTTTTATTCTCTGAACTCCAGTTTGCTGAGTAAGTTCACAACTTACTAGCGTAGGTGGGGTTGTCCACATCTAGGCGACAATCGCGCGGGCATTTCAATTTCACGTGCCTGCCTTGCGTGAACGGCACTATGTAATTGGTCACAATGAATCTGAAAGCTAACTACTTACACGTCTGTCAGACGCACCTTTCCAACACTGGTTTAACGTATGTCGGAGAACATTTCGGACAATGGTCACTGTCGAGTGTCTACGACCATATTTCATCAACTGCTGGATAAAACTTCCGCTTGCTTGGGTGGCCGAGTTCTTATGATTTGGGTCAACCCAGCTTCTATTCAACAGCTGGAGTCGAATTAAATCCCACACATTGATTGCGATCACTTGTCAATACAGAATGTCCCACCAACTATGGGCCACCGTCATAACGTCTAAATACTCGTAGTTCACGATATCGAAATGCAGTTTTCCTTCAACAATGCGAAATGAGTGGGCAAGTAATATGCAGTAGAGATATTCTGAAAAACTTTAATTTTTGAGAAATTTATTCATCTTTGACTTTTTAAATGGAACTATACATTTCTCTAATAATCAATGACAATAAGGGGAATAATATCAATGACAAAAAGAGGAATACAATGATGTTATGTATGTTAATAATTTGAAAATAATTTAAGTAATAAGTTATACTCCTGTCTTGTGATTTTAAATTAGAGGGAATATTTCCTGTAGCAGCCCTTGCAACTGTCGTCTTTGGGAAAGATGGCCTTCGCGACATCGAGCCTGTTACGGGAGATGGAGAGACTCAACGGTGGCAATGAGAGAGACGTAACTACAGCAATCCAAGGTCTTGTCGCGAGTGACACAGGAACATACATGAAAATTAACGATCAGAATGAAAGTTTTTTTTTCATTCTTTTGTCAAAATTGAACTCTTTCTACAGGTTGAAATTCCAAAACATTTATTCATAGGGCAACAAAAAATTGCAATCAGTTCGCCGGCCCTTGCACACACGACTGCAGTTGGGCATTGCTGTGTATGAGGGACGCAAAACTTATACGTATATAATTTATGTACATATTTGTATTCTGACCAGGAGGAGAATTCGCTGACTGGAGGAGAATTCCAGCGACCGGCTGCTCTGATCGGTAGTTTTCCGTAGTTTCTCCAATTAATACCGGTCGAATGCTCGAGCAGTACTCTAACAAACTGGCCACGGTCCGAGCGCTATCTTTCCTTGCGCTTCCTTGATCTATCCTCACACCTTACACACACAAACACTACACTACACTACAACACATGCCGGGATACCGGTTGGGAGTTTAGAGCTTGTTCCGGCTGAGCGCGGCTCCGATGGTGGGAGATACCTGGTTGTGGAAAAAAACTGCAAATCGACGGTAGGTCGGCGCCGGATATCGCCATTCAGCGGGGGAAGGTCGCCGCCAATTCCCGTGATAAAACATTCACTACACTTTTGGGTTAATGAAGTTAGCAGTTGAGGTGCCCGGAATCACAAAAAATCAATATTAGTATTCTGTTTTTCTATAGTTATCTACTTTATTTTTGTAAATGCACAATGAGAAGTTGAGTGACAGTAAATAATAACAACTTTTCTTCCTAACTAAAATCTTATAAATTATCTGGAGATATTATAGTGACAATCTTCAAATTTTTATTCCCTTTTTTTATTATTATTATTTGAAATGTTTCAAATGCTCTCTTGTTTCTACAGCCTTTAGACATTCTTGTTAAGTTTTTACTTATTTATGCCGCTTTTCAACTACTAAGGGCATGTAGCGACCGCTGTAAGTAACATTGGGAGTACCGATAGCGGTGTACAGACATACATGAACATCCATGCCTCGGGTGGTATTCGAACCCGCGATCCTTCAGGCACAAGGTAGCTCCGGCTCTTAATCCTTATCGATCTCGGCTACCCAAGCCAGCCTTATCAAGTCTGAAAATTAACTTTGATAGTATCTTCCATATAGTACCAATTTCTTTACATCGTTTATTTGAACGATCGATACTTTGGAATTTGTCTGTGGAAGAAAAGTTCAATTCTGATGAATCAATGGAAAACTCTTTCATTCTGATCGTTAATGTTAATATTTGTTCCTGTGCCCTTCTAGTCAAGTCCATGATTGGATTGCTGTAATTTCGCCTCTACCCTCACTTTTACCCTTTCAGTATCCCCTCTCCCTGTAACGTTTCGGTGCCGCGAAGGCCACTATCTCCAAAAGTGACAGTTGCAAGGGGTAGATGAAATATTGTCAGTTTAATTTAAAATAACATGTTAGAAAGTCTTTTTTAGTATAACTACTATCAAAACATGAATATCCTATACATCCTTGTATTCCTCTTTTTATGATCTATCCATTGACAGTAAGAAAAATATATAGTTTCATTTAAAAATCAAAGATGAATACACTTCTCATAAACAAAGTTATTCAAACAATATCTCTAAGGCATTTTACTTACCCCATGATTCCGCATTGTGGAGCGAAAACTGCATTTCAATATCGTGAACCGTTTAGAAGTTATAAGGGTGGCCCATTGTTGGTGGGACACTCCGTATTTGGGATAATTACTACTGAGTTTATTATCTTGTCAGAGAGGACAGATTTTGAAATTACATTTTAACTTTAACTATTTCATTTTTAATAGAGGAATTTTATTGTAGTTGAGCACTTTCACTAGAATACACAAATTTATTGCATTTATTCTTCTGATTTATTATTGTCATTAACAAACACGTTTCTATGCTATTTCGCTAATTGGTACTACATATGTGAATTCTACCCAAGAATATGGAAATCACAGACTTACTAACGCCTCCATTATAAGTCTCATATCAAGTCGTAGAGTACTTCGTATTTTTGTGAAATCTCTAAGTTTGGCCCCTAAATCACGAAAACTGTACCAACTTTCAACATTCTGTACCTACCAAATACAGTTATTACTTCCCAATACTCATCTGGTTATAGCTTTAATTTGGTTAATTTTCCTGAAAGGTTGGCGATTTGTTTTGAAATTGTATTAAAAAACATCTTATTTAAATCATTATTAATCTATTTTCAATAAACATGATCTGAAATTGAGTCCTTTAATGATATAAATTCATTTTATAAAATGCACAAATTAGTAATACAAATGACAACTTTAAAGCCTCTGAAGCAACAACAGAAACCAAGGGGGGTTAATTCGCATGAGTGAATAATCCAAATATATATGTAAATATAAATTTATCATTTAACGTTGAAAATAAGAGTGCTAATACCTTGTTAAAAGTAACGTTCGGAGTTTGACCCGCCTAAAAATTCCGCTATTAGTTTACCTCATTCGCAAAAGTTCGACATAAGGCATAAGAGACAAGGATTCGGAAAAATCAATGATTACAAATGTTTGAAGTCTTGGATATAATTCAAAGTGAACTACTTCTATCTTCTGGCTATTCAAAGATTCATCAGAAATGTGACTGTCTTTCATCAGAATTGATATATTTCTTCATTTATTGGCGTTATTTATTTTTAAAATCTTCATGAAAATGTGAAGTCGTCTTTAAATGAAATCGGAAAACATTTCCGCTTCGTATTAAAACATTAGTGTTTAGGACTAAATATGATACAAGATTTCTCCATTTTAGTCTCAAATATGAAATTTCTATACAAATCCGAAATCATATTACGTTTATTCGTAAATCAAACATTTGTTGATAAATGTAGTAAGTCGTAAAGAAAAATTCCAATCATCGAGAATATTACCAAGTAGAAAACATCTAATCTTAACGTATGCATCATGGTCGCATTCGACAAATTGGAATATAAATCAAGAAAACTTGGTCTCAGTCTTCATTAAACCTTTTTCGATCTGTGTCGCTAAAGAGCTGTTGTTGGAAAGCATGAGCATTCCAAACTTAAGACTCGTCGGAAAGGAATTTAGAATACTACTGCCTGCGGTGTTTCAAATAGACCAGGTAAATCTTATCATTACTACTTCCGAGCTCAATGAAACCTTTCAACCGGATATAAAAACTCACTTAATGTAACAGAATCCTTTGTTTAGACATGGTTTCAAATTATACAGTTTGATTCGTTAAGTAGGAAGTAAAATTTATCTACATTCGCTTTCTATTGTAATATTACTTCAAATATTAATTCATTACGCTTGTGCATGGACTTGAAACATAAAAATGCATTTCAGTATTATGGTGTTGACATATCAAATCAAATTTGTCACTACACACACTTTGTGTTTCAACATTTAATTCAGTCGACTTCGGTTATGTGGACCTTTGGGGACTAACATATTTGCTTCTCCGTATCAGTGGTTCACTATAAACTATAACCCCAAAATATAATAGTTTTGCAGTTTTTCATCCATCAATTGGTTTACTGCTGCAAAGGCACTGTAAAATATCAAATCTTTTTGTATTCAAAGTATCAATATCTCAGTAAATTATTTACAATTTCCTCTACATTGTCCACTTACTTTAAATATCAGTGTGTAGTATAAACCCTTTCAATTTTTTGAATTGTTGTAGCACCTTTTTCATTTTTGTATCCTACTCGTCATGACATTTACTGTTTTGATTTCTGTCTTTTCACTGCATTCACGATGGTCTAGCTCGACCCAACTTCACTAGTTTTCAACTTGTCGTTTGCGTCCATTTAGTCTTCTCGCTGCACAGAACTGTCATTGATGAGCTGAAACAATTCCCTTCATTCCCGGTTCAGTGAACGCCTTCTTTTATCATACATGTTACAAAAATAATTTTCGAGAACATTGTCCTAAAAACCTTAAGTATAATATAAAATCGAAGTACGGAAGCGATTTCTTCTCTGTTCACTATAATCGATGTTGAGCGTTCACTACAATCGAATCTTTTAGAGAGTCGTGGTAAGGTATGTGGATCAGGACCTGTGGCTTCAGTTCACTGTATTCGAATTCACTTATCTAGAGTGGACTCTATTTCCAAATGATTCTTTGGATTAATTTTACGGAACAAAAGGGTTTTCCTGTCATTTCAATGAACAATATTAATCTTATTTATAAATTAATCATTTAATTTTCTGAATTAAACTTTTAATATTTTTTGGAAGCAATGTTCAAAGATTATAATATTGCTTCAAAAAGTTCGCTTTCTCAAAGTAACATGGATGGGATAAAGAAAATTAATTATGTAGGGGAGAGGTGGGCTGGTTGGCGCCAGTTAGTTGCAATGTTTTTACTCAACTCCGAAGTAGGCTTGACAAGTTTAATTATTTCAATGGAAATTAAATTTATTTGGCGACCTTACGCATTTTTTATGAATGTTTGACTATCGACCTTTTAGAGCCGTTAAAAGTCATCAAGTCTGGATGAGCCAGCCAACTCCTCTAGTAGGGTTAGTTGGCACTAGCCTTGCGATACGTTGTTGGTACTAGCATGAGGTAAGTGGGGGCACTATGTTCATGAGAGTGTCGAGTAATAAATCAAGGTCAAAATTTATCACTTTTTAATGTTTTAGTTACGTAATAAATGCAAACAAGTTTATTACCGATTCGTGTGGCAGAACACACTCACATTAGCTATTAAAATACTTGTGGTAGTTTTGAAATTAACTATTTTAATTCAATTTAAAAGAGTCTTTAATTTGAGTCAATCAGTCTTTTTTTCTCTTTTAACGAAAAATGCTTGTTTTTTTAACATTGAGTACACCATTTAGTTGTTTTTAAGTTTTGTACTAGAGAAAACATGCTTGTGATAAAAAGGCAAAGTTGCAGATTTAAACTATAAAGAGAAAAAGTATTTTTTATGTAAATCAATGATAAGTCTTTAGAAAACTAAAGATCACCGATTGATAACAAAACGTTCGAGCCCTTTAATGACCACTGTGTAGTACATGGTCGGTTTCATAAATTTCCGGCCTCACTACCTTTTATTTGTGATAGAAATAAAAAAAAATTCGTAACTTTTCAATTGAACCTTTCTTTTTTCCAATACATTTTTCACGTCTGTATATTAGCATTTCTAGGCCTTTGAAAAAGTACTTCGAATTTTTGTTTGCAAAATTCTATGTTTTGTTTGCAAAGCGGCTGGAGAACTCACATAGTGAGCCGACTGCACTGACTTGCAGTGGACTGAATACTAGCACCTACCTTTAGAAATGTTGGTACGTTTTGAAAAGGCATGTTTCTGCTTTTGAAAGTATGTCAGAAATGACACGAAATTATGTCATCAAATCGGTATGTGCTAGGGTACGACACCAGTAGTGATGACTGCGTGAATAACACACTTTAACTAGAAAATATGAAAAATAAGAAATGAAGGCTTCCCACTGGCTTCAAACTTGCAGA
This sequence comes from Teleogryllus occipitalis, assembly GCA_011170035.1. Taxonomy (NCBI): domain Eukaryota; kingdom Metazoa; phylum Arthropoda; class Insecta; order Orthoptera; family Gryllidae; genus Teleogryllus; species Teleogryllus occipitalis. The sequence goes on from BLKR01000554.1 coordinate 300,106, forward strand.
ACGTGAGACTTATAGCTAGTCTGTTATTGGTGAAAGTTACAAAAGAAAGTATGTATTTTTTCTATAGATGATTATTATCTTATTAATATTGGTATTAAAACTTATTTTATTATCATCATCGTCATAATCGTCATAATCATCGTCATAATCATCGTCATAATCATCGTCATAATCATCGTCATAATTATCGTCGTCGTCGTCATCGTCATCATTTTCGTCGTCATCGTCATCGTCGTCATCGTCATTATTATTATTATTATTATTATTATTATTATTATTATTATTATTATTATTATTATTATTATTGGCAATAATGAAACTTGAAGGGTACTTTTTGAACTTTTTATCTCAGAACACGTTCAGGGGTAGGTACTAATTGGTCATTACTGAGTAAATTATCTGACCACTCCTATTATTTTGCAATTTTGAAGTGGCCACTTGCAGAACAAAATCGAGGTTTTAAAATGTAAAAGAAACAACAAATTACAAATTGGTAAATTTTAAGCAAGGAAATTTTTCAGAAAGAAATATACTAATTTACCATTAAGTTTCACATAACGAATTTTTAGTTCTGTAGCCCACGAATTTTGAGAAAATCACGGAAATGCTCTTAACCCTGGCCATTACTAGTTAATACAGACATCAGAAAAATAGTTTTATTTCGTGTAAATTGTTTGTAGACAGAGGATGGTATTGACCTGGTTTACATTGTGCCAACCAACTCCAATTGAAAAGTGCCAACCAACCACGAACGGGATTTTTGACTTTCGAAGATTGTTGGGATGTGAAGGGAAAACAAAACTAAATAAACTGATATACGACAATCGAGAACTTTGTTGAAAGTTTTACCAGAAAAAGAGAAAGAAGCAAATGTTTCTTTCTCACTATTACGGAAGATAATCTACGTACTACGAAAATATGACTCTGCACGCTCTAAAACGCATTGGAGACGATCTTCCATAATCGCTGCACAGATCATACTGAAACGTCAGTGAGTATTTCGTTATGTTATGAAGAACATTGAAGCAAAGGGCTTACAGATGCTACGTAGCCGCGTGTGTAAGAATCCGAGTGAAAGCCAGTCCCGATCTCCCCTACTATAAAATGTTGTTATATAATCAGAGGACATAATCCAATAATTTGATACAATCTAATAATTTCAAAAATAATATAAGAAGACCTGGGAAGTTATTTCTTGAAATGAAATGTTATTTGTATACTTTTCATTCTGAGGTGGTAACCTAGTTCTTTAGGTCGTGGTTGGGTGCGGTTATTTTCCGCTTAATTTGTAAATACAAAAGCATTCGTTATTTTCTATTCCATCCCCAACGCGAGCAGAAATAATATAGGATTAGTTCCCTTTCTGTGCTTATTCTGCGATGCATTATTGGGGATTACTTTTTCAAATAAAAACAATTGAACGCTTCCAAACTGAATTATTAAATCTCTTGTTTGAACTTGCGGGACGCAAATATAACTTCCCTAAATGATTTTCAATGGTCAGATTTTAAATTTATTGTAAGTACAGATAACATTGAAACTAAATTGTGTGTATCGGTTCTTTATCCCATTCTACTTTAGACTAGTAAGTAAAGGTTTTCCCAATTCTCGCTTTGTCTAGCTAGCAGCGAGTAACATGTCGATACACATTAATTCATTTCCAGATTCTTCTTTCTGATGGAATATTTTAATACGACAGAAAAATTCGTAAATTATAATCCACGTAGTTTAATAATGATTTAGTATGCGTATTTCTCATTATTTGTTTTTTTAACAAATATAAGGGTAAAAATCGCTGTGCAGGGATATTCAAATTATTTTTCTTTCCTAAAGATGTACGTACCGGTGGTCAGTGATAGTAAATCTTGAATTAATAATAAACATTTGTTTTCCAGGGTTCCTTCTGAACGTCTTGTACAAACAAAATTAAGAAAATGTTTAAATTCAAGATCTGTGTAAATCAGATAGCTGCCTTATGTCTAGTTTTGATTTTCTTGGAATATTATGACATTCCAACAAAAACATTACAACTTCATCTACGTCTTTTAAGAATAAATTCGTCAAGATTTGTCCCAGTAAAAACCACAGCCTTTCAAAAACAGACCTTAAAGAGTTCGCTTGGATCAATAGAGAATACTGGCAAAGAGATGAATGTTAAAGTAAAAACTAAAACACAAAGGTCGAACACCTACGCAGGGAAATTAAAACCTTCCATGCACCAAAGAGTTTCGAGTAATGAGATAGAATCGTCTGTGAATACTTCTGAATCTAAAAAGTCTCAATTCGTTGAAAGCGATTTGGAAACGGAAAAGAGCAAGGTAAAGGGCGACAAAAAGAAATGTAACCACGCCATAGAAACATCACCTGTTCCGCCTTCTGTAGCCCTTGAAAATAATCGTATTAACTCTAGAAGAGAAACTCCGTCCTCTCAGCAACCAACAGAGTTTGAAATGAGTTATATTAAATCCAAGACAGACACGGAATTTTCTCAGAAACCCAAAGGAACAGAAACAAGTAAATTGAACTCACGAGAGAATAAGGACATATTTATGAACCTGAAAATGTGTTTAATGAACGAGCACAGTGTGATCAACTCCACGAATGCATTTCTCGCGAGACCACCAATGTTTAAGACTAAACGCACAATAAGCACGCCACCAAGCGATGCTCCAGCAACGACATCATTTCGCCCGGCACTGCCACACATCCACAAATTCGACAATACTCCAAGCCGTGAGAAAGACAACGCCTTTACCGCCGCCAAATCTCCGTCACACGAAGAACAACTGACGCTCATGACTGACACAACGCCAGACGCTTCAAAAGCGCCGACAGAAACAAACGCCACGATTCCCTCAAAAACGCCACGCACTCACGCGTTTACGAAGCGGCCGAACGGTTTGGAAGCCCATCAAGTAGACAGACATCCAACGGTCGAAGAAGAAACATCGATGCTGGTGGCCGACAGATCGTTCGACATGACACCGATCCATTTAGAACCAGCAGGTGCCGCTGGGACTTTTCCCTTCTCGTCGCCAAATGCCGTTTCATCCGAGCAGCCGCAGGACAACGTGAAAGACGATCCGCCTGTGTTCGCCACCTCGTCGTACAGCGCCAGCCCCAGCCACATCGCCAACGCTGGCGCCTCCCACGCGAAGCCAATCGATGCGGGGGCGGCAGCGGGGGCGGGAGCGGGGGCGGACTCTGGCTTCGCGATTCCACAGGTCGCAGCGCGCCGCCGCCGGCCAGGCAACCTGGCGGGAGCGCCGGCGTCAGCAGCTCGAGAACCACCGGAAGCAGGGCTGGCCTGGGCGGAGGCGGGTGGGGCCGGTAAGCACACTTGTACTGCACGCTATATTGTACGACTTCTTTTACGAGTTTGAGTAATTGTATACAAACATACCTGTTTGATGCACATTGAACAAAACTCGGAAATTCAGCATTAATAATGCTTTATAAGTTGGAGGATTAGTGGCATGCGTAATGTTAGGTAAGATGAAATTTCACATCAAAACCGAAGAACAACGTGTTTATTTAAAGTGTTATTACTAGGGGGCGGATTTGATGACCTAAAACCTCGCCCAAAATTATCAATAAAATTCTTAAAATGCATTAAAAATTCCCTACAACCAAAGAAAAATGGCGTAAAAAATATTATCAAAACCAGTACGGATGAACAACTCAAGCTGTTGGATACGTTACTGAAGTAATCGAGACTTCTTCCATTCCTTCGAGTCAACTCAGCTTGCAAACGTTTGGTTTGGAGATTTCCTGTTGTTTACCAGGAAATCTCTGTCTTTAGTTATCCCGAAATCGGCCCAAACGGCCACGGCGCTGATATAATAGTCACAAGAATTACATACTCACAACGGCTGTCAAAACAATTTCTGAGCGGATAAATCGAATAGACTACTGAGTAATTTTGTGAAGAACATTTTTTGCATCTCGTAAATATTATTTGAAGCAAGTACCTTTAAAAATGACATTAATATCCATGAAATCAGCAAAAAATGCATTAAAAATGACTGGAAAATGTACAAACAGTGACTTATTATTCGAAATCAACAAAAAATGCAAAATAATGCCTACAAAAATGGGTTTTTTACCTTTTTTCCTAACATAAAATGAATTTCTATACTAAACGGCATTGTTCTAAAGTAAAAAGAAAAAAGACAATTCATTAAAATACATCCCCTAGTTATTACGATAACAGTTAACTTGATATTATGATTTTGTTTGTTAAAACACGAATAAGAAGTAATCTATATTTTCCGTCAATAATCATATTATTGAAGATACGTTGAACACCAGCATTACATGACAAGAACGTATCATATTATCTTTCTCTTACACCCTCTTCCTCCTCTCTCTTCTTTCTCATCTCTCCATCTTATTTCTCGCGCTTCTCTCTCCCCTCTCGTCTCCCTCTCTCTCCTCTAGTCACGTCTCCCTCTCTCTCCTCTCGTCTCGTCTCCCTCTCTCTCCTCTCGTCTCGTCTCCCTCTCTCTCCTCTCGTCTCGTCTCCCTCTCTCTCCTCTCGTCTCGTCTCCCTCTCTCCCCTCTCGTCTCCCTCTCTCCCCTCTCGTCTCCCTCTCTCCCCTCTCGTCTCCCTCTCTCCCCTCTCGTCTCCCTCTCTCCCCTCTCGTCTCTCCCTCCCCTCTCGTCTCTCCCTCCTCTCCTCGTCTCTCCCTCTCTCTCGTCTCTCCCTCCTCTCTCGTCTCTCCCTCCTCTCTCGTCTCTCCCTCCTCTCTCGTCTCCCTCCTCTCTCGTCTCTCCCACCCCTCTCGTCTCTCCTCCCTCTCGTCTCTCCCTCGTCTCTCCTCCCCTCTCGTCTCTCTCCTCTCTCGTCTCGTCTCTCCCTCCCCTCTCGTCTCTCCCTCCTCTCTCGTCTCTCCCTCCTCTCTCGTCTCTCCCTCCTCTCTCGTCTCTCCCTCCTCTCTCGTCTCTCCCTCCTCTCTCGTCTCTCCCTCCTCTCTCGTCTCTCCCTCCCCTCTCGTCTCTCCCTCCCCTCTCGTCTCTCCCTCCTCTCTCGTCTCTCCCTCCCCTCTCGTCTCTCCCTCCTCTCTCGTCTCTCCCTCCCCTCTCGTCTCTCCCTCCTCTCTCGTCTCTCCCTCCTCTCTCGTCTCTCCCTCCTCTCTCGTCTCTCCCTCCTCTCTCGTCTCTCCCTCCTCTCGTCTTTCGTGTCTTCTCTCCCTACAAAATTTTGCATTTGTCGGCTGGTACGTGTGTATGCTGGGAAGACGGGTGGCGCGTGCGCAGGGGGCGTAGCGTTGGTGCACCTGGGCGACGGCGGGCGATGGGCGCGGGCGCTGCACGTGCGCGCGCGGGTGGCGCTGCTGCTGTGGCGCGCGCCCCGTCGCCCGCGCCTCGGCGCCGCGCCCCTCTGGCTGGAGCGGCGCGGGGGGTACGTGGTGGCCGCGCGCGAGCTGCGGCGCCTGCACGCCTTCCTTCGCGCCGACACCGCCAACGCCTCCGCCGAGCCGGACTACTACGCAAGTGCCCTTTCGCTAACAGCGCTGTTGTGTTCACATGCAGTAGTTTGTTCTGGAGGAGAATTCTAACGGGCGGATGCTCTGACCGGTTGGTTGGTTGGTTAGAGATTCCGGGCATGTCAACAGCTTCGGTCATTAGTCCCGTAAGTGCAGTGCATGTTTTTCATCGGGAGGGGCGGTGATCTTCCTCCGCTGATTGGCGAGATCCGGCGCCGACCTACCGTCGGCTTGTGGGGTTTCCCCGTAACCAGGACTCTCCCACCAGCGGGGCACCGCCCCAGCCGGGACAAGCTCTAAGCTTCCGACCGATCTCCCCGAATATGTGGTAGTGTAGTGCATGTTAGTATAAGTGTGTGTGTAACGGGAGAGGATAGGACAAGGAAGAGGAAGGAAAGATCTCGCGCGGTCTGTGGTCCGTTTGTTAGGGCACTGCTTCGGCATTCGCCTGGTGTTGATCGGAGAAACCACTGAAAACTACCGATCAGAGCAGCCGGACGCTAGAATTCTCCTCCAGGCAACGACTGAATTCGACCTAGCTGAAAATCTAGTGTCAAAAAGCCTGCCGCCCGTCAGGACTCGAACCTAGGACCTCCCGGTCAGAGACGCTGCAGTGACGTCAGTTGATTCACTGAGACTTCAGTTGATGCACTGAGCTGCCGCTGCTCTGATCAGTTTTCCGAGGTTTCTCCGATCAGTACCATACGAATGCCGCTCCTACCTAGTCAGCAGTATCCTATCAAATATGGACCGTCCGCAATCGTTTCTCCCTCTTCCTTGCTCTATCTTCTTCCCTTCTAAACACACTTACTCGTAAATGCCCTACGCTACCACACAGTCAGGAGATCCGTGTGAAACTTAAAACTTGGCTCGGCTGGAGTTGTGTTTCGCTTAGGTGGGACGCTAAGGTTTCGGTAAGGTATCTGCAGGCGAAATTCTCACGCAAACCAACGGGTAGATCGGCGCCAAATCTCATAGAAAACATTCACTACACTGAGGCTAATGACCATAGTAGTTGACGTGCTCAGAAACATTCAGTCAGAAGTTTGAACATAATTACTATTTTCACGTGACAACATCTTACATCTCAGACCCTCAAATTGAAAGACAGAGGCTTGAACAGGTCATTTGACACTCGGCTACTTCTCGTTGAGGTAAAGCAGTATGTACATGTATGATTATGTTAATCTAAAACTTTATGATTCACAATGAAATCATTTGTTTTCACGCCATAAGGACACAGCACACACTGCGAAACTCTTGATTCGAGCTATTTTGAAGCACATCCGACTAACACGCTAATCATTTAAGAGTTTCCTAAATAAAACTAAGTCTTTTCTTACAGCGTCATAGAATCAGAACGCAGAGAGTTGTTTTCTTTTCTCTAGTACGTGGCATAGTATGTAACAAAGCAGACTCGTATGGTCTACCGGGTAGTGTCTTATTTACGACTCTGCAACTTAATACCTTCGTAACATGGATACGTCCATAACATCAAACGAGCAGCAATCAATTGTTGAAGGTAGGTGTTTCTGTAGTCGATACTCATTCTTCCCGTCCAACACTCACTCAACCTTCCCGACCCTTTAAAAAATCAAACATTTGTATATTTCAAAAATTCAGTTTTTTTTTTGACATTATTTCACGATCTAGTTTTAAAGAACAGAATTTATTAAGTGAAAATATTTTCACCCAATATTATATTTGTATTAAGACATGGAAAAATATTTAAACATTTGCAATCTTTGAATATTTAGAGCGTTCCACGAAAATGGTACTTACCGAATTTTAATTAGTGTGCTTTGCCCTTTTCTAGAAAAAAATCAAGTATCGATGAATGTGAATCTTGGAGAAAATCTTCTGAAGAGTTTAGACTTATTGATCGCAGACGACAGACAGCCATTTTGCCGTAAAGCAATTTTTTGACATAAATAACCCACAAAACAAATACTTAAACTATACAACGTGTTAGAGTAAGTAATTTACAAAATACCCAGGAACAAGGTAAATCCGCTTTTTCCTTAATAGGTCCCTGGAGTCTTTCTGACGAAAAATTGCTAATTTCGGATGCAGCACTACAATATTTTCTACTTACCACATAAAATAGTGGGGTAGAAAGTAAAAAGGCGTAGCGCTCCAGATAGTACTAAGGGCGAACAACATTCCTTCATATTTTTAATAAATGATTGTGAAGTACATCAGTGAAGCTCATATCCAAACATTATGAGGAGAGCGTCCCACTTTCCCATTGAAAACACGTTTTTCATAGAAATAACTGAATTTCGAGGAAAATATTCCAATATACTGTGTTTTTCTCGAATTGTTTTCATTCAGTTCTCTCCTCTTTCCGGGAATGCATCATTGTGAGAGTCCAATAAAAAGTGCGTCCTGTGATACCGAGCGTCTTTCTTGCGCTGTTCCAGGAGCTGACGTACGAGACGCAGCGCGCGGTGCACGTCGGTAAAGCTAGCACCCCCACTTTCGAAAAACTGAAAAATTTTTGCGCCATAATTTTGGGCTAATTTTGGGCTAATTTCAGCCCCCATTCAAAAATTTTGAGCTACCTCCCAATACCCCGAAATTAAAATTTCAAAATGAGGCTGGTAAAGCTAGCACCCCCACTTCCTCAAAATTCAAAACTTTTTGTACGGTCAAAACAAGTGAATTTTGGGCTCCTGAGCGCCACTTTTTGAAATTCCAAAACTCACCCCTAAATAAGAAAACCAAAAACCAAAACCACCCCAAATTCTTAAAACTCAAAAATACTTGCGCCATAGTTTTGGGCTAATTTTGGGCTCTTCAGGGATACCAAAAACATTATTTTTTGTACCCCACTACCCCCCAAAATGAAGGTTTCAAAATAAGGGTTGGTAAAGCTAGCACCCCCACTTCCAAAATATTCAAATTTTTTTGTACGGTCTGAATCAGTGAATTTTGGGCTCCCGTGCGCCACTTTTCAAAATTCCAAAACTCACCCCTAAATAAGAAAACCAAAAACCAAAACCACCTCAAATTCTCAAAACTCAAACATTCTTGCACCATATTTTTGGGCTAATTTTGGGCTCTTCAGGGATACCAAAAACATTATTTTTTGTACCTCACTACCCCCCAAAATGAAGGTTTCAAAATAAGGGTTGGTAAAGCTAGCACCCCCACTTCCAAAAAATTCAAATTTTTTGTACGGTCTGAATCAGTGAATTTTGGGCTCCCGTGCGCCACTTTTCGAAATTCCAAAACTCACCCCTAAATAAGAAAACCAAAAACCAAAACCACCTCAAATTCTCAGAACTCAAACATTCTTGCACCATAGTTTTGGGCTAATTTTGGGCTCTTCAGGGATACCAAAAACATTATTTTTTGTACCCCACTACACCCCGAAATGAAGGTTTCAAAATAAGGGTTGGTAAAGCTAGCACCCCCACTTCCAAAAAATTCAAATATTTTTGTACGGTCGAAATCAGTGAATTTTGGGCTCCCAAGCGCCACTTTTTGAAATTCCGAAACTCACCCCTAAATAAGAAAACCAAAAACCAAAACCATCCCAAATTCTCAAAACTCAAAAATTCCTGCGCCATAATTTTAGGGTAATTTTGGGCTCTTCATTACCACCAAAAACATTATTTTTGATACCCTAAAACCTCCCAATTTAAGATTACAAAATAGGGGGAGGTTAAGTTACTACCCCGACTTACTCAAAATTCAAACTTTTTTGCGTGATCTAAACAATTGAATTCTGGTTTTTCTATGGGCCGCTACTCAAATTTTTGAAACTCATCCCTAACTACGAGAGAGAGAGAAATGAGAACCACCCGAATATTTCATAACTAAAAAAATCATGCGCCATAATTTGGAGTCTTTAATGACACCGAAATCAATTTTGTTCACCCACATTACGAGTACAAACACCCAAATTCAACTTAGCAAAAAAGGGGATTGAAAAGCTCCACATGCTCAGAACTAGAAGATCAGAAGAAATCACACACACACACACACACGATATTACGGTTCAAAGAAATTAGAGCCACAATTCCATCCATTATAAGCAATTGCAAAATTTTAGTTAATGAAAGATTTAATATAGATAATTTATCACATATTTTTTCATTTCTTTAATATTTAAATTGTTATAAAACCTAAACTACAAGACATTCTCTTCCAGGAATCGAATAATCTCTAAATTACATACACGTAAGTTCCACAACCTCCAAAACGTGCATACGATATTACAAACTTTCGAGCACTCTTCCATTGTTCAGAAATAAACACAAAAATAATGAACGTATACGAACAAGACATTTTTTGACAATTGTCCACATAATTCTAAATCACACGCGTTACTCAAAAATTTTGGGCTAGTACAGTATTGATTAAAAAAATTAAAATTAATAAAAATAATCCCACAATTTACCAAATCTTTTTTCTTATTTTGTAATAAAACCTAAATTACACGACGTTCTATTCCAGTAATCAAATATATTCTAAAACACTTACAATGGAGTTTGAAAATGCTCAAAAATAATTTTGGGCTTCTCTCCTTTTCTTCCCAAAAACTCGATGATTCTCGTGCCTACGATATTTCGACATTATGAGTTATTTCACATTACCTAGTAATAAACTGATAAATAATTAACGTATACGAACAAGACATTTTTTCACAATTGTCTGCATAATGGTTAATGAAACGAGACACACAAATAAATTTGCGCTAGGGTAGTAGGTATTAAAAAAATTATAAACTCATAAAAGTTATCCCAAACTCTTTCCATTCACCATTCCTACAATGTTATAAAACCCTAACTACACGACATTCTCCTGCAGTAATTAAATATTGTCTAAAACACATACGAGAGAGTTACACCATGTTCGAAAATAATTTTGGGCTTCTCTACTTTCCATCCAAAAAATCGAAATCTCGTGTCTACGATATTTGGAGTTTTTTCACATTACACACTAATAAACAGAAAAATAATGAACGTATTCGAACAAGACATTTTTCCACAATTGTCCGCATAATGGTTAATGAAACGAGACACTGAAATAATTTTGGGCTAGTCTAGTACGTATTAAAATAATTAGAAATTATTAAATTTAGCCCAAACATTTTCCGATCACTTTTTTTAAATTGTTATAAAACCTAAACTACACAACATTCTCTTCCAGTAATTAAATATTGTCTAACACACATACAAAGGAGATTGACAATGTTGAAAAATAATTTTGGGCTTCACTCCTTTCTTTTAAAAAAAATTTATAAATCTCGTGTCTACGATATTTCGACCCTATGAGTTATTTCACATAACCCAGTAATAAACTGAAAAATAACGAACGTATTCAAACAAGACATTTTTCACAATTGTCTGCATAATTGTTAATGAACCGAGATACTCAAATAATTTTGGGCTAGTCTAGTACGTATTCAAAAAATTATAAACTAATAAATGTTAGCCCAAACTCTTTCCGTTCAATATTTTTTACATTGTTATAAAACCTAAACTACATGACATTCTCATTCAGTAATTAAATATTGTCTAATACACATACAAGGGCGATTGACAATGTTCAAAAATAATTTTGGGCTTCTCTCTTTTCTTTCCAAAAAATTGATAGTTCTCGTGCCTACAATATTTCGATCTTATGAGTTATTTCACATAACCCATTATAAACTGAAAAATAATGAACGTATACAAACAAGACATTTTTCCACAATTGTCCACATAACGATTAATGAACCGAGATACTCAAATAATTTTGGGCTAGTCTAGTACGTATTCAAAAAATTATAAACTAATAAATGTTAGCCCAAACTCTTTCCGTTCAATATTTTTTACATTGTCATAAAACCTAAACTATATGACATTCTCTTCCAGTAATTAAATATTGTCTAAAACACATACAAGGAAGATTGACAATGTTGAAAAATAATTTTGGTCTTCTCTCCTTTCTTTCCAAAAAATCTATAAATCTCGTGTCTACGATATTTCGACCCTATGAGTTATTTCACAGAACCCAGTAATAAACTGAAAAATAACGAACGTATTCAAACAAGACATTTTTCACAATTGTCTGCATAATTGTTAATGAACCGAGATACTCAAATAATTTTGGGCTAGTCTAGTACGTATTCAAAAAATTATAAACTAATAAATGTTAGCCCAAACTCTTTCCGTTCAATATTTTTTACATTGTTATAAAACCTAAACTACATGACATTCTCATTCAGTAATTAAATATTGTCTAACACACATACAAGGGAGATTGACAATGTTCCGAAATAATTTTGGGCTTCTCTTCTTTCTTTCCAAAAAATCTATAAATCTCGTGTCTACGATATTTCGATCCTATGAGTTATTTCACATAACCCAGTAATAAACTGATAAATAACGAACGTATTCAAACAAGACATTTTTCCACAATTGTCCCAATAACGATTAATGAACCGAGATACTCAAATAATTTTGGGCTAGTCTAGTACGTATTCAAAAAATTATAAACTAATAAAAGTTAGCCCAAACTCTTTCCGTTCAACATTTTTTACATTGATATAAGACCTAAACTACACGACATTCGCTTCCAGTATTTAAATATTGCCTAAAACACATGCAAGGGAGATTGACAATGTTGAAAAATAATTTTGAGCTTCTCTCTTTTCTTTCCAAAAAATTGATAGTTCTCGTGCCTACGATATTTCGATCTTATGAGTTATTTCACATAACCCATTATAAACTGAAAAATAATGAACGTATACAAACAAGACATTTTTCCAAATTGTCCACATAACGATTAATGAACCGAGACACTTAAATAATTTTGGGCTAGTCTAGTACGTATTCAAAAAATTATAAACTAATAAATGTTAGCCCAAACTCTTTCCGTCCAATATTTTTTACATTGTTATAAAACCTAAACTACAAGACATTCTCTTCCAGTAATTAAATATTGTCTAATACACATACAAGGGAGATTGACAATGTTGAAAAATAATTTTGGGCTTCTCTCCTTTCTTTCCAAAAAATCTATAAATCTCGTGTCTACGATATTTCGACCCTATGAGTTATTTCACATAACACAGTAATAAACTGAAAAATAACGAACGTATTCAAACAAGACATTTTTCCACAATTGTCCACATAACGATTAATGAACCGAGATACTCAAATAATTTTGGGCTAGTCTAGTACGTATTCAAAAAATTATAAACTAATAAATGTTAGCCCAAACTCTTTCCGTTCAATATTTTTTACATTGTTATAAAACCTAAACTACAAGACATTCTCTTCCAGTAATTAAATATTGTCTAATACACATACAAGGAAGATTGACAATGTTGAAAAATAATTTTGGGCTTCTCTCCTTTCTTTCCAAAAAATCTATAAATCTCGTGTCTACGATATTTCGACCCTATGAGTTATTTCACATAACCCAGTAATAAACTGAAAAATAACGAACGTATTCAAACAAGACATTTTTTCACAATTGTCTGCATAATGGTTAATGAAACGAGACACTCAAATAATTTTGGGCTAGTCTAGTAAGTATTTAAAAAATTATTAACTAATAAAAGTTATCCCAAACTTTTCCGATCACTTTTTTTTACATTGTTATAAAACCTAAACTACACCACATTCTTTTCCAGTAATTAAATATTGTCTAATACACATACAAGGGAGATTGACAATGTTCCGAAATAATTTTGGGCTTCTCTTCTTTCTTTCCAAAAAATCTATAAATCTCGTGCCTACGATATTTCGACCCTATGAGTTATTTCACATAACCCAGTAATAAACTGAAAAATAATGAACGTACACAAACAAGACATTTTTTTCACAATTCTCCTCATAATGGGTAATTAAACGAGATACTCAAATAATTTTGGGCTAGTCTAATACGTATTAAAAAAATTATAAACTAATAAAAGTTATGCCAAACTTTTTCCGATCACTTTTTTTTACATTGTCATAAAACCTAAACTACACAACATTCTCTTCCAGTAATGAAATATTGCCTAAAACACATTCATGGGAGTTCGACAATGTTCGAAAATAATTTTGGGCTTCTGTTCTTTCCTTCCAAAAAATCGATAGTTCTCGTGCGTACGATATTTCGACCTTACGAGCACATTCACAATACCCAGGAAAAAATCAATAATAATGAACGTATAGAAACAGGACTTTTTCTGACAATAGCCTATAGGTAGCGTAATAAAACGAGACATTCAAATATTTTTGGGCTAGTCTAGTACTTTTTGAAAAAATTATAAACCAATAACAATTATCTCATACTTTTTCGTATCACCATTCTTTACACTACAATTAAACCTAAACTACAGGACTGTCTCTTCTAGTAATCGAACATTGTCTAAAACTCATACAAGGGTGGTCGAAATTGTTAAATAATAATTTTGGGCTTCTCTATTTTGCTTCCAAAAAATCGATACTTTTCGTGCGTACGATATGTCGACCTTTCGAGCACTTTCACATTACCCAGAAAAAATCAATAAAATAAAACGTGTAGAAACAGGACTTTTTCTGACAATAGCCTATGAAATGGGTAATAAAACGAGACTATCAAATAATTTTGGGCTACTCTAGTACTTTTTGAAAAAATTATAAACGTATAACAATTATTCAATACTTTTTCGGATCACGATTCTTTACACTGCCATTAAACCTAAACTATACGACTGTCTCTTCCAGTAATCTAACATTGTTTAAAACACATACAAGGGTGGTCGACAGGCTCAAAATTAATTTTCGTCTTCTCTCCTTTCCTTCGAAAAGATTGAAGATTCTCGTGCGGACGATCAATCGACCTTTCGAGCCCTTTTTGATTATTCAGCAGTTAACTAAAATATGTTCGGCAGTACCAAAAATTATTACATAAGAAACCCTCATTTTTAGGTGGCGGCGGGCAACCAACGATAGCCATACGCTGCGCGTCACCATACCCTGTAAAAAATGTTAAAACATTACCATTCTGTTTTACCTGGTATGTACCGGATTGTTTTGCCCAAATTGTTTTTGTACAAAGGATGGTAATTAAGATAGAGCTATTTAAATGTGGCGTCGAACGGCTAATAATAGAAATACCACCAAGCGCGTCACCATACCCCTTGAAACATGTGAAACCATTACTATTCGTTTTTACCTGGTTTTGTACCGGATTGTTCCAACAGAAATTTAATTGTACCGACGTTTTATTTAAGGTACAACCATTTAAAGTGGCGGCTGTTTGCGCACGCTAAGAACTCCAAGCACGTCTCCACCACCGTAAAGAATGTTAAACCAAAACCGTCTGTTGGTTGCAAATGATTTTCACCTTGAATGAATTTCTCAACTTTACTAAGCACTAAGATTTCAGACTCAATTTTGATAATCATATATTTTATTATTAAGTATACTATAACTGTGTAACACTTAAGCGATGTTATTCTCTTGTTTCTTTCTTCTCTTTATTCTCTTCTCTCTGTTTAAACAATTTTACTTAATAAACAGTATGGAACATTATATGTAATGTTTTTCTGATTTGGTGACAATGCCTATTTTAATTTCTTATTATTAAACTGTTATTTCTTTCACTTTAATATGCAAAGCTTTTCTTTTGTGAAGATTGATGAAAGACTTCTTTGCTAATTCTTTTAATTCAACAAAAATATTTGTCACATATGATTTACTGTATCTATTATTAATAGTCTTTTGAGAGTTTTAGAAAATTGACATCAGTAGTTAATGTACACTCGAAATTCATTGAAATATTATGTTGCAACACAGTGTCTCCTTGTACGTACGTGTGTGAGTATATGTAAACAATATTAATTTTTTTAACTGTATGTTTCGCCTCATACTCTCAAGCCAGTTTACCGACCCTTTTAAAACTCAATTACATATCTCAGATATTCAAATTGACAAAAAGAAGAATTTATGGAGACATGCTGTAACTATAAAAACGTGTGAGTTAATTTAAATATTTAGGCCTTTTTAATAATTAATACTATTACATAAAAATTGAATTTTTTTTACAAAACCTCTGGATTATTTTTGTGAATGTTTTACTTAAATTTTCCTCTTTATACAGTAATACATAGCCACTAGGAAAGTACATGCTATTCTGACACTAGTCTTCGCACTGCCCGCGACGCCGCAAGGAAGCGCGGGACAGCTTGGGCCTCGTTCCAGGTACTGTCATAAAAGAGCCGGCGAGTAGAAAGGAAGTGCCGAAACGGTCGGGCCTCGACCACAGATGTTGCAACTAGGGAACACATTGACGAATAACAGATCATAAATATTAGTGACCCAACAGGGTCCTCCCAGCAGAGGCTCCGGGGGTGTGAACGGTAAGGGTCAGTTGCACATTTTGTCTAGGCTCCCTGGAAGCGAAGCGCAGACCGTCTGTAACCCCCTTCTACCTTGTGAGCTCTATCGGAGAATTATGCGAGTACTACAGTAGAATGTAGCAACCATATACTTTTCCGTATTATCAAATTAACTGGAAACATAAATGGGATTGATATCGTCTTCAACCGAAAATAACTACTAAAGACATTTATAATTTAGTTTGATAGTTAAATAATTATAATTTTCTGTAATCAGTAGTTAAAATAAATATGAAGTCGTGACAACCCTTTAAACAACTATGTGTATACTTACAGTATTAAATTTACGCGATTTGTTTTCGCCGCAATCGGGTTCGGACAATAAAACCCATACCGTCGATAGACGGTATGGATTTTATAGACCGAATTATTGACGCTTTAGTATGAGTATACACTTTTATCCAAATAGTCTAAGAATTATAAGCGTACAACTACGTTTTCATCATTTTACACTACAATGAAAATAAAGTTTTTAAATTCTGTATCTCACTTAATACTCCAAAACCACGTAAGATATTCACTGAAGGAAACGACTGAGGTTTATTGCGGCGGCGGTGGTGTAATATATTTTATATATTTTTTAATTATAATTAATTTTAATAATATAATAATTATATATATATATATAATTATAATTTTCAATAATAATTATAATTATTTTAATACGTATTAGTCTAGCCCATTTTTTTTGAAGGAAAGAACAGAAGCCCAAAATTATTTTCGAACATTGTCGAACTCCCATGAATGTGTTTTAGGCAATATTTCATTACTGGAAGAGAATGTTGTGTAGTTTAGGTTTTATGACAATGTAAAAAAAAGTAATCGGAAAACGTTTGGCATAACTTTTATTAGTTTATAATTTTTTTAATACGTATTAGACCAGCCCAAAAGTATTTGAGAATCTCGTTTCATTACCCATTATGTGGAGAATTGTGAAAAAATGTCTTGTTTGTGTACGTTCATTATTTTTCAGTTTATTACTGGGTTATGTGAAATAACTCATAGGGTCGAAATATCGTAGGCACGAGATTTATAGATTTTTTGGAAAGAAAGAAGAGAAGCCCAAAATTATTTTTGAACATTTTCAATCTCCCTGGTATGTGTATTAAACATAATTTAATTACTGGAAGAGAATGTTGTGTAGTTAAGGTTTTATAACAATGTAAAAAAAAGTGATCGGAAAAAGTTTGGGATAACTTTTATTAGTTAATAATTTTTTAAATACTTACTAGACTAGCCCAAAATTATTTGAGTGTCTCGTTTCATTAACCATTATGCAGACAATTGTGAAAAAAATGTCTTGTTTGAATACGTTCGTTATTTTTCAGTTTATTACTGGGTTATGTGAAATAACTCATAGGGTCGAAATATCGTAGACACGAGATTTATAGATTTTTTAGAAAGAAAGGAGTGAAGCCCAAAATTATTTTTCAACATTGTCAATCTCCCTTGTATGTGTATTAGACAATATTTAATTATTGAAAGAGAATGTCTTGTAGTTTAGGTTTTATAACAATGTAAAAAATATTGAACGGAAAGAGTTTGGGCTAACATTTATTAGTTTATAATTTTTTGAATACGTACTAGACTAGCCCAAAATTATTTGAGTGTCTCGTTTCATTAACCATTATGCAGACAATTGTGAAAAAATGTCTTGTTTGAATACGTTCGTTATTTTTCAGTTTATTACTGGGTTATGTGAAATAACTCATAGGGTCGAAATATCGTAGACACGAGATTTATAGATTTTTTTGGAAAGAAAGGAGAGAAGCCCAAAATTATTTTTCAACATTGTCAATCTTCCTTGTATGTGTTTTAGACAATATTTAATTACTGGAAGAGAATGTCATATAGTTTAGGTTTTATAACAATGTAAAAAATATTGAACGGAAAGAGTTTGGGCTAACATTTATTAGTTTATAATTTTTTGAATACGTACTAGACTAGCCCAAAATTATTTGAGTATCTCGGTTCATTAATCGTTATGTGGACAATTGTGGAAAAATGTCTTGTTTGAATACGTTCGTTATTTTTCAGTTTATTACTGGGTTATGTGAAATAACTCAAAGGGTCGAAATATCGTAGACACGAAATTTATAGATTTTTTGGAAAGAAAGGAGTGAAGCCCAAAATTATTTTTCAACATTGTCAATCTCCCTTGTATGTGTATTAGACAATATTTAATTACTGGAAGAGAATGTTGTGTAGTTTAGGTTTTATAACAATTTAAAAAAAGTGATCGGAAAATGTTTGGGCTAAATTTAATAATTTCTAATTATTTTAACACGTACTAGACTAGCCCAAAATTATTTCAGTGTCTCGTTTCATTAACCTTTATGCAGACAATTGTGGAAAAATGTCTTGTTCGAATACGTTCATTATTTTTCTGTTTATTAGTGTGTAATGTGAAAAAACTCCAAATATCGTAGACACGAGATTTCGATTTTTTGGATGGAAAGTAGAGAAGCCCAAAATTATTTTCGAACATGGTCTAACTCTCTCGTATGTGTTTTAGACAATATTTAATTACTGCAGGAGAATGTCGTGTGGTTAGGGTTTTATAACATTGTAGGAATGGTGAATGGAAAGAGTTTGGGATAACTTTTATGAGTTTATAATTTTTTTAATACCTACTACCCTAGCGCAAATTTATTTGTGTGTCTCGTTTCATTAACCATTATGCAGACAATTGTGAAAAAATGTCTTGTTCGTATACGTTAATTATTTATCAGTTTATTACTAGGTAATGTGAAATAACTCATAATGTCGAAATATCGTAGGCACGAGAATCATCGAGTTTTTGGGAAGAAAAGGAGAGAAGCCCAAAATTATTTTTGAGCATTTTCAAACTCCATTGTAAGTGTTTTAGAATATATTTGATTACTGGAATAGAACGTCGTGTAATTTAGGTTTTATTACAAAATAAGAAAAAAGATTTGGTAAATTGTGGGATTATTTTTATTAATTTTAATTTTTTTAATCAATACTGTATTAGCCCAAAATTATTTGAGTAACGCGTGTGATTTAGAATTATGTGGACAATTGTCAAAAAATGTCTTGTTCGTATACGTTCATTATTTTTGTGTTTATTTCTGAACAATGGAAGAGTGCTCGAAAGTTTGTAATATCGTATGCACGTTTTGGAGTTTGTGGAACTTACGTGTATGTAATTTAGAGATTATTCGATTCCTGGAAGAGAATGTCTTGTAGTTTAGGTTTTATAACAATTTAAATATTAAAGAAATGAAAAAATATGTGATAAATTATCTATATTAAATCTTTCATTAACTAAAATTTTGCAATTGCTTATAATGGATGGAATTGTGGCTCTAATTTCTTTGAACCGTAATATCGTGTGTGTGTGTGTGTGTGTGTGTGTGATTTCTTCTGATCTTCTAGTTCTGAGCATGTGGAGCTTTTCAATCCCTTTTTTTGCTAAGTTGAATTTGGGTGTTTGTACTCGTAATGTGGGTGAACAAAATTGATTTCGGTGTCATTAAAGACTCCAAATTATGGCGCATGATTTTTTTAGTTATGAAATATTCGGGTGGTTCTCATTTCTCTCTCTCGTAGTTAGGGATGAGTTTCAAAAATTTGAGTAGCGGCCCATAGAAAAACCAGAATTCAATTGTTTAGATCACGCAAAAAAGTTTGAATTTTGAGTAAGTCGGGGTAGTAACTTAACCTCCCCCTATTTTGTAATCTTAAATTGGGAGGTTTTAGGGTATCAAAAATAATGTTTTTGGTGGTAATGAAGAGCCCAAAATTACCCTAAAATTATGGCGCAGGAATTTTTGAGTTTTGAGAATTTGGGGTGGTTTTGGTTTTTGGTTTTCTTATTTAGGGGTGAGTTTCGGAATTTCAAAAAGTGGCGCTTGGGAGCCCAAAATTCACTGATTTCGACCGTACAAAAATATTTGAATTTTTTGGAAGTGGGGGTGCTAGCTTTACCAACCCTTATTTTGAAACCTTCATTTCGGGGTGTAGTGGGGTACAAAAAATAATGTTTTTGGTATCCCTGAAGAGCCCAAAATTAGCCCAAAACTATGGTGCAAGAATTTTTGAGTTTTGAGAATTTGAGGTGGTTTTGGTTTTTGGTTTTCTTATTTAAGGGTGAGTTTTGGAATTTCGAAAAGTGGCGCACGGGAGCCCAAAATTCACTGATTCAGACCGTACAAAAAAATTTGAATTTTTTGGAAGTGGGGGTGCTAGCTTTACCAACCCTTATTTTGAAACCTTCATTTTGGGGGGTAGTGAGGTACAAAAAATAATGTTTTTGGTATCCCTGAAGAGCTCAAAATTAGCCCAAAACTATGGCGCAAGAATTTTTGAGTTTTGAGAATTTGAGGTGGTTTTGGTTTTTGGTTTTCTTATTTAGGGGTGAGTTTTGGAATTTCGAAAAGTGGCGCACGGGAGCCCAAAATTTACTGATTGAGACCGTAGAAAAAAATTTGAATTTTGAGGAAGTGGGGGTGCTAGCTTTACCAACCCTTATTTTGAAACCTTCATTTTGGGGGGTAGTGAGGTACAAAAAATAATGTTTTTGGTATCCCTGAATAGCCCAAAATTAGCCCAAAACTATGGCGCAAGAATTTTTGAGTTTTGAGAATTTGGGGTGGTTTTGGTTTTTGGTTTTCTTATTTAGGGGTGAGTTTTGGAATTTCGAAATGTGGCTCTCAGGAGCCCAAAATTGACTTGTTTCGACCGTACAAAAAGTTTCGAATTTTGAGGAAGTGGGGGTGCTAGCTTTACCAACCCTTATTTTGAAACCTTCATTTTGGGGGGTAGTGAGGTACAAAAAATAATGTTTTTGGTATCCCTGAAGAGCCCAAAATTAGCCCAAAAATATGGTGCAAGAATGTTTGAGTTTTGAGAATTTGAGGTGGTTTTGGTTTTTGGTTTTCTTATTTAGGGGTGAGTTTTGGAATTTCGAAAAGTGGCGCACGGGAGCCCAAAATTCACTGATTCAGACCGTATAAAAAAATTTGAATATTTTGGAAGTGGGGGTGCTAGCTTTACCAACCCTTATTTTGAAACCTTCATTTTGGGGGGTAGTGAGGTACAAAAAATAATGTTTTTGGTATCCCTGAAGAGCCCAAAATTAGCCCAAAACTATGGCGCAAGAATTTTTGAGTTTTAAGAATTTGGGGTGGTTTTGGTTTTTGGTTTTCTTATTTAGGGGTGAGTTTTGGAATTTCAAAAAGTGGCGCTCAGGAGCCCAAAATTCACTTGTTTTGACCGTACAAAAAGTTTTGAATTTTGAGGAAGTGGGGGTGCTAGCTTTACCAGCCTCATTTTGAAATTTTAATTTCGGGGTATTGGGAGGTAGCCCAAAATTTTTGAATGGGGGCTGAAATTAGCCCAAAATTAGCTCAAAATTATGGCGCAAAAATTTTTCAGTTTTTCGAAAGTGGGGGTGCTAGCTTTACCGACGTGCGCGGTGCAGCTGAGCTCATCGGCGCCCATCGTGCTGTCGGTGGGCGGGGCCGGGGAGGGGGAAAGGGTGGTGGAGGGGGAGAGGGCGGGGGCGTGCGCGGAGGAGGCAGATGCACTGCTGTCCCTGTTGGAGCACCACCAATCCTTCCGGGGCCTCCTGCTACGGGACGCCCCCGCCGGTTGGACGGCGCTGCTCGTCGACACCGTCCACTGGACGGCGCGACGCTACCTGCAGGAGAGGCTGGCGCGCCGGACGACTCGGGCTGCCGCCTCCGCCAACGCAGCCACCGTGGATCCTCGGCGTGAACCAACTGCTTCTTCCCACTCCGCGTCTGCCTCCGTCTCCCACTCTTTCCGTACATCTGATCTGAACTCAAACACTGATCCAACGGTTCAAGCTGCGCCCACTGCTTCCACAACAGAATGCGATTTCCCAACCGAAGTTACTTCCCGTGCATCTGAACCAACATCCAATGCACGGCGGTCCAACAAAGTACACAAACCTTCATCGACTCCAGATGCGACCACCGTTTCGACAAAGGCGTGTGACTCCTCCAAAGTATATACAACAAATGCATACACATCCAACGCAAGTCCTCCTTCTTCGCTCCCACAATTACCCACGTTCGACTCTTCTAGAACGACACAGGGCCTCCCATCGCCCCGCACACCCGTCTTAGATTGTTCTGGTTGCATCTCCCTTAACACTGACTCCATTCCCACGACTGTCTGCACGACACCGCCTGTTTTTGCGCGTCTCCGCGCCCTCTCCTCCGCGTCTCTTTCCACACCTATCCCTGCCTCTGAGAAAGAGAGAGTTTTCCTTCTCGCCCAATTTTTAGTGCAGCTTCGCCTTCGTCAACTCGAAAGATTTTCTGTCATTACGTTTGTGCAAAGTTCACCCCCTT
Source organism: Teleogryllus occipitalis (assembly GCA_011170035.1). Lineage (NCBI taxonomy): Eukaryota > Metazoa > Arthropoda > Insecta > Orthoptera > Gryllidae > Teleogryllus > Teleogryllus occipitalis. Next base: position 322,308 of record BLKR01000554.1, read on the forward strand.
ACTATTCGACCAATATGACATTGCTTGGATACAATGGCTTTCTAGAAGGAGATACGTATCGTTTATTGATGACAATAAAAAAGTTTTTCAATTTGCTTTGGGTACCTGCTTCATTTGAAAAGGATGAGCCTCGTCTGGTAAGTTTTTGTGGCTTTCATTCATATAAGTTCAATTTTTGTTATTTGTAGACATATTTTACTTAAGTACTTACTTACTCATCAACAATTAATCAATTGATATAGATAAATATATATATATATATATATATATATATATATATATATATATATATATATATAAATTTATTAATTAAATTAATAAATATATATATATATATATATATATATATATATATATATATAAATATATATATATATTGTTTAACTGTAGATTTTTGTGTTATATGGAAGTTTTCAAATGACTTCCATTAAATAAGTAAAATATTATCCCCTCATTTTAGCCTTCAATATTTGCATATCGAATTGCTGTGCTCTCTTTATCATAATCAGCACTATTATCTAACATACATATCACACCTCAATATAACAATCAGAAGATAGCAAGAACGCCTGTTAATTCTTCAGGTGTATTTGCGTCAAATTACCTCTCTATCAGCCTAGCACATCATCCGATGTTTTAGCACAAGCACCCAAACTGCTCGCTGACATCTTCGGTATGAGTGTTTTTGTAATAATAGTCTACAGGCAGACATCAGAAGGTCATGAGGAATAAATAATCGTGCAAAGACCATTTCCGTTGTGTTCGGTACTGTTCTGGCAACAACTTGATGGAAAAATATTCAATTTTCTTTAATGAACTTGATTCATATAAATGCTGACTGCATTTATAATTTATGTAAAATCTAAAACTACAATAAAAATTACTCAAATGGCCAGCTCAAATACCGGGCCACCTCCACTAATGACCATATTTTGTACGCTCGTTTGATTTTTCCATAATTCATGTAAATGTTCCCTCTTTTCATTGACCACTTCTGGGAACCTACAGGTACCTCAAGCAATTTTGAACGGTATTATAACAAGGAGACGAAAATTGGGAAATATTACTCATTTAACATGACGGAAAAGCATTGTCAGATTACTTCGACTAATGGTAACCAAAGTCTTCTACCTCTTACTTCCTGTTTCAACTAAAAAGTTATTTCACGGCATTTCTACGGTTTACTAACTCTGTGAAATATTTTCAGTATTCAAGGAGCACTCCCCGCGAAACCAATCTAAAGATCATCCTCTGACTCCATCAAACGAACCTTCCATCATGTTTGTAGAGGACATGAATAGCATTTTCAAGACTAGTTTCCGTGTTTGATTCGACGAGGTTGGAAAGAGAGTGTCTCGGTTAAGAGAAGGAGTGGCAAGTTATAGTTGTATATTGACGTTAGTCGAGAGGAGGAAAATGGTTCGAAACGCCTTGTTTAAATTGTATTTTTCATTTACTGTAAAATAAATTAAAAAGAGAACATAATTCATTTCATAGCAAACAGCACAATTAGATCTGATTTACGCTTCCAGTGAGCTAATAACCGTGATTAAGCGACCATCTCAATTCACGGCCAAATTTTGCCGGTCCCATCGGTGACCGCAGAAATCGTGTTTCACTGCCTGTAATATTAAGAGAAACGTCCATTTCCCATGACTAACCAAACGGCACGTTTCAGCACAAATTCTTCTCCAACATGACGGGCCACTACATCCAGTGGTTGGCGAACGTGCTGGTGTTCGAGACGGCGACGGGCCACCTGGACTTCACGTCGCAGCATCTGTCGCTGCCCGCGTGGGGCGCGCGCTTCTACGCGGCGCTGCCGGCGACCCACGCCCGAGGCGTGTTCGTCATCGCGGTGCCGCGCGCCGCGCCGCTCCCCACGCTCACGCTCCCGCTGCGCGTCTTCGGCGCCGACGTCTGGGGTTCGTGCGCAGCGTTCCTTTCCTCCCTCCTTCCTTTCTCCCTTCCTTCCCATTTTTTCCTTCCCTTCCTTTTTTCTTCTTCCTTCATTGTTTCCAAATTTTTACCAAAATCAATATTCGCCACCGTCCTGGATGGCCGAGGTGGCTTAGAGCGAGTACTGACTCAGCGCTTCGATCCGAAGGGTCGCGGGTTCGAGTCCCATCATGGGCATGGTTGTTTGTCCCTTGACTTTGTATATGTTATCGCAGAGTGCCTCACGTTTTTCTGACCCCAGATCAGAGGAGCCCGCAAGTGTGTTGATCTAGTATATGGTCGAATATGCGTCCCATTGGGACGTAAAGGGTAACCGGCTGTTCGCTGGATAAAAAAGCCCTAGAAAAGAAAAAAAGAATATTCGCCAATCTCTGCTTTGTTGCGGGCTGTTGAATTCGAAACGGATCTTTAAATTCTGGGGAATATTTTATTCGTATGAAGCCTCTATGACATTTTCGAAATTTTATCAAAATTTTGAAATTGAAAAGGTTTAAATTCTTTTCGATATCCTCCCACTACATTATTTTTTAAAGTTTTTTTTAAATTAAATCTGTTCTTCAGTATATCTTTGTATAATTTTCACTATTCTCGGAATCTTCCAAAGACTAAAAGCGTCTATAACAAGTATTGTACTTCAGTTTCTGTGTCAATGAACCCATCTCCATCAAGTTTTCTGAGCAGTTTCTCTCGAACCGTTGACCAAATGCTGAGAGAACCCCTTGCTTTGCTTCTGGTTATTAATGTAGCATCACGACCTGAGCATTTTCCTTTACCACTTCCACCACTAATTATATCGACAACAGTACCAAAAATAACTGTTCATGTTCTTTCAAAAAGTGGTCAATTTTTTCACGATACACAAGAGAAGGACTAATCTCGGTAGCTTATTTGCCAAAGAAAAAACTTTTTCATTGCGGAATAACAATGGACAGGTATTTTTCCCCATTATACAAAGTAATTTTGTGGAATTTACGTTTACGAGATCCGCAATGTATGTTCACATGGGACAGATTTCCGCATTATACACATTCCGCATTGAGCAAGTTTTGCTAGTATATGAGATAATATTTCTTGCCTTCAAATATTACCAAAAATGCTCCTTGCTACCTTGATTCAACTTAGTAAAAGAGCGAGGGTAGAGATTTCGGAGCTGAACATATTGTGCAAAGTAATGCGCGTTCAGTTTTTAGTTGTTCTTTGACGTCCAATAAATAAACATTCCAACTGCGGGCGCCCAGGTGCGCTGGCGGCGTGCGCGGCGGGGTACGCGCTGGCATGGTGCGCCGTTGCGGGCGGGTCGCTGGCCGCCAGCGCCGCCGCCGCGCTGCGCGCCTTCTCCTCGTGCGGGGGCGCCCCGCAGGACAGGGTGCGCGCCACGCCGCAGCGCCTGCAGCTGGCCGGTGCGTTGCTCGCTTCCGCCGTCGTCGTCGTCGCCGCCTACCAAGTGAGTTACGCTTCACACACCATAAAATTGTGTCTAGATTGAGGGTTTTTCAAGTTAAAGGCTAGAGCAGGCGTGTCAAGGTTGCGGACAAGGCAACTAGCTTTCTGGAACTCCCGGGCTTTGCGTTCAGTGAAACTGGTGTATTGTTTGAAGGTAAGAGTTATAATATATGCTCCGGGGTAACGATGTGTCCCGGGGTACCTAGCCTACGACAGTCTTTTGGAGAAGTCTTTAGACGAGACAATTGACAACTGCTGCCTCAAAGGAATATTAATTCCCATTTCCTTTACTAAAATAAAGAAAATTAGGCATTTGAAAGAGATGCATCAGTCATTTATGAAATTGGCAATTGAAAGTAAAATTAAACATTTTAAATGGAACATATCTTAGTTTCGTGAGCAAATATTTGTCCATTCAAATATATTCCTGTCCCTTGGCATAAATGTATATACAAGACAGAATTAGAAATAAAATAAATATGAAATAGTCATAAATAGAAAATAATACAAACAGTTCAAATCTTGATTGTTTGATAGGATATTTCAGCATACATTTTCGTTTTAAGCCACAATTCTTCCTGATAATTCATGTACGTTCTGCTTTTACATTCCCCGTTTCAGTTACCTGTGCTCGCAGAAGAGACGGACTTCCCAGGCGAGCAAGTAGTTCGTGCTTGTACTAGTCAATCAAAATATCTAGAATTTCATGGTTATTTTTTACAAAACAAACTTGTAACAGCCAATGCCAAAATACCTTGATCTAGTTCTGTGAAGCTATCCCATTTTCTCAAGGTTTGCGGAGTCGACTACTCTACGTGTTATCATTGTGAGCCTCAGAGTCACTCAATTATCTTGAGAAACCTTGCCAACTTGTCCTTTTGTCTGATCCCAATCCTTGTAATCATTGTGGGCAACGCAGGCTGGCCCTCATGTGGCTTTACCCTAAGACAAGCATCGAACCGACATGTGCCCTGAGCTCATTATCTAAAGCATCCTCTCTCGTTCGCTTGCCAAAGGGCCGCCTCTTCACCCTGATCGCCAACCCGGAGCGCTACCCGGAGATAGACGACTTCGTCGCGCTGGCGGCTTCGTCGCTGCCGGTGGTGAGCTGGCACCTGCCGCAGCTGCAGCAGCTGGCGGCGCCCAGGGCTGAGATGTACTCGCAGTCGGAGCTCGACGCGCGCCGGGGCGTGGCGCGCCTGCCGCAGCGGCTCATCGCCTACGTCGACGTTCCGGTGGGTGGCGTGGTTCGTGGCTTCCATTCATTGGTGATGCCGGACGCGTAAACGGATAAGGTTATCAGTCCCGTAATGTTTTCCTCGGGAGGTGGCGGTGATCTTCCTCCACTGGATGGAAAGATCCGGCGCCGACCTACCGTCGACAAATGGGGTTTTCTTCATCTAGAAATCTCCCACTAGCGGGACACCTCTAAGCTATCGATGGATTTCCATGTGTGGTATCCTTCAGTGTCTATAACCTGGCGCTTGAGGGACTTAGCTAGATAGCTATATCGAGTTCAGTTGGTGTCTGGAGGAGCATTCTAGTGGACGGTTGGTCTGATCCGTATTTTTCCGTGGTTTCTCCGATCAATACCAGGCGAATGCCGGAGCAGTACCCTAACAAACGAGCCTCGGACCGCACGCTATATTTCCTTCCCCTTCCTTGTCCTATCCTCTCCTCTTATGCTTACTCAGACTTACGTTTACATCCACTACACTATACTTCGGTTTTTATAACCATCTGCGTGAGGAATTTGTCTTCACAACGGAATATGGCACGGCTTGTTGCGTCTCTGTCGGTCGTCCAAGAACGACCCTGGTGCGACGCTTCGAATAAACGGATTTTTGAGATATTATGAAGTTAACTATTCCTCTGTACATTGAATTGAGTGTGTACCCTGCCCGGGGACGACAAAATGGCGGCCAACGAAGGCATCCAGACGGCCAGGTGATCGCTGCGGCCGTTCTCTCAGAGGGGCGCGCGTCAGCGACAGGGATCGGGATAAGGGGGCCTTTGAAGGAGTACCTTGGCCGGTGCCATGGCAACAGAGAAATGTCTCGTCGCCGCCGGGAACGGTGTGTTGCAGCCGTGGCTCTACCCCCACTCCTGGGTCGGGCTGGGCGGCGAAAGGTATTATTCCCGCACGTTTTCTTGACCCCTCATTTCGCTAGTTGAGAGGGGAGTGGGGGCTTGATTATTTTGTTGGCAGTATGAAATCTGTAACTTGTTTCTCGATAATAAAAATAGTTTATTACCCGGTAGCAAATATATCTGGTTATCAGAATTTGTCAACAAAGCTTGTTGCCATAATTTATTATGAATTCAACTGACGTTAGTATAGGAGTGGAGGTAGGTATGCCGGGGCTCAAGAAAACGTGCGCGTATAATATCTTTCTCCCGGTCGGCTGAGGTGGGAGGGCCAGTGCCGCGTTAACGCCCGGAGGACCTGGGTCCAAGACCTCCAATGTTAAAGGATCCCCGATAGTTCTTAAAAAAATATTTCATACAAAATTTTTAAAAAATTAAAAAACATAAAGGGAAATGTGTTATTTAACTACGCAAAAAATTGGAGTAATCGTACGCAAAACGAAGTGATGTGTGGCGCATTATTGAATAATATTTATTATATGGAATGTCACTCAGTGATGAGAAGTTCAGTTTTTTAAACAAAATCTATCTTTAAATTGGGGGAACTGAGACTGGTGAAAGTAAGAATAAGAAACCACGAATTAACGTTTCGGTCTAAGGGCCCCCAAAGCTGTTAAAACGGCCGCGGCGCAATTCGCAGCTGTCGATAGGGACTCCGATCCGACAGATGTTTACCAAATTAAAGAAAAGCTGTAATGCACCGTTGGGCGGCAAGTCTATTATTGTACTGTGCAATCAGGCAAGATCATCAAGGAGCTAGACACTCTAAAGCTTTCCAGCAATGATGTTGCACACACCCACGCACACTTCCTGGATGCGACTCGTGCACCTGCCCGGCTTGCGAGGGATCGTATTCCACCGTGTGCCGTTGGGGGTTTGTTGACAGCACACGGATGATTTACTCAATGATGGGTACAGCATCCCAAAATATGGTCTGTGGTCCGATTTAGTAACTCTACCACTATCAATTAAAACTTTTACTCAAAGTTGGAATCCCAGGGAAATACTAATGAACTAACAAAAGGCAATAACAAATTTACCCTGACACAATTGAATACGTAATATGTACAGTATAATTTCCTCTCTCATTTATATACTTCCGTTAAAATACAAAGAACACACATACAAATAAATACACGACACTAAAAAAACAACGTAACAACTACACTTGAAGCAAAAAGTACCCTGTTGTGAAGTTGCACAGCATTATTGTATAGGAAGTTACCCCTTTTCGCGCCTAAGGATCCTTCCTATCATTTTTGCAATTCTCTCCAGAAAAGAAACCTTGAAGTAATTACCAAATATGAGATCATTAAATTTTTTTCAGTCCAAATTTTTTACTCTTTGGTTAAAACCACTTACACTATTTCTTACAAGAGTTGTAACCGTGTTCGGTCCGAGATCACTACGACACTACTGCCATAGCGATCTCTGCCACCGGGCCGACAGCGTCGGTTTTGTTACGCTCGTTACAATACCATTCCGGCACTCCACGAAAAGTGTAGAATTCGTCAGATCAGCGATGTATACGCAGGGGCAGTTTTATTGGATATGATGCATTCAATTCTCCAAATATCCAAGAAATTGAAGTACCCACAATGTCAAATTTATACGAGGAACAGAAATAATTGAGTATTCAATAAAAAATTATTAAAAAGAAAAAGCCTGTAAAGAAAGTAGCACGGTATAAGATAATATCTCAACACGTGTCTCTCGTTGTGCAAGATACATTTCAGAAAATCGAGATTCCCATTATTACGAATTATTAAAAATGAAATAAAATTCTTTTAAGATTATTTACTTCACTAACTGAGCCTTTTATTACGCAGTATCATGGTGAATATAAATGGACTGAGTTTCCAGAATCTTCGGAACCGTTATCGCCTCTTAAACTTCAGTGCACACGTCCGTAATCGAACACAATTCCACTTAGAAAAAACGGAGATCGTTGATCTGGCGATTCTCGTTCAGTAATGGTTCAGGCACTTCTACGAATCGTTCACCTTTTACTACGCTAGTCATTTCAAGGCTATTCAAATCTTATGATCGAGGAGTCTGCTACTACACGGATCAGATATAAGCTTTTCTTATCTCACGTGAGAGGTCACAGTACTATCCCGCCTCGTACCAACGATCACTTTTTGCCTTCCGACGTCGAGAGATCGATGAACAAAAAAGGAAAACGAGTAGCAGAAAACAGGGAATTATGTTCGAATAACAATGGCGTGTTTTCATTCATTAAACTAGTGGTGCTACAGAATGACACAGACTTTCTCGTACTATTTAGTTTCCTAATCTGTTTCGTCTGCTTTTCGGTTTTGTCCCTATCTCTCGTCCTGGCTGAAACCTATCGGCGTCAAAAATAATTTGCCACAATTAATTATTTTTTCGGTTCCCTACTTGCAGAATAGAAATTGTTGTGGTACAACAGAACATTTTTACGCTTAATTTATAATTCAAGTAATTCAACGAAAATGAAACTTGGACCGTTTTTTAAGTGTCCTTTTCTTTCCTCAAGAAAAAAAATGGAGCTAGTTTTGAAAACCAAAATTTAAATTCTCCATTACTTCAAGGACTTAGGAGCAGGGAAAATAATACGTATTAACAATATTCTAACTACAAATGATTAAAAAATGATGAACGCAAAATATACCTTTATCATTCACTGTGAAATTTTAATTACTTTACTCAACTACTTACGTATCTTATAGAGGTTTCACTTTACATACCTTACAGCGGTTTGATATACGATACACAGGAGTAATGGGTACAATTTTCGCAACCACAAACAGCATACGATTTGAGTAATAAAATGATTCCAACGGACGCACATGAAAAAAATTACCACGTAAGTAATACAGTACGTACGATGACACTTAAACAAGAACACGAATATGTATTATGACTGACACACACACACACGCACACACGCGCACACGCACACACGCACACACACACACACGCACACACACACACTTATACACAATAGTCTTTCAATATTCGACTGATAAATTGCAGTCGTTCAGACTTTATCAAAATAAATACATTGAAATTGTATATTAATAATAACATTCTTGTCATGGTAATGAATGTATCCCCAAACTACTGGCGAATTTCCTAGACGAGCGAATGCAGACAAATCACATTTGTGGTAACATTTACAATAATTCGATAAAATGTTACAAAACAAAATATTTTGAAATTTTTTCAATTGACACGGTGGTTTAGTTTCCGTTTTTCTGCAATATTTTTATTCTATTTGTGTTTTAAAAACACATTTTTCAGCAATATTTTGATTTTGGGGCCCCAGATAACTTGGTCCAAATCAAGCCTTTGGAATCTTGGAGAGAACGTTTTTCCAGTGTGGAGAATTTTGGCGAAAAAATTTCAATCGTTTTTGAGAAAGTTTCGTTCGAACATTTCAGAAAATTCGCCAACTCAGTTCCATTATACTCTAGGATTATAGAGAACATGTTGACATTTAAAAAATCGTCATTAGAGTTACTTTGAATTGCATGTGTTAAGAAACGAATTGAACAATGAAATACATCTCTGACGTAAATTTTAACGTGAGACACAAGCCAAAAAATTACATTTTTGTAATTTTTGAACAAAAATTATAGAGCAATATCGGGTTTATGTCATCGAATATGGTTTGTTTGGCACTAATCCTACCAAAAGTTTTGGTCATTTTTTGAGAAAACAAATTTTGAGTCATTTTTTGAGAAAATTTTGAAAATGTCCGGGGGGGCTTCATGTAAAGTACTGCCAAATTTTAAAGAATATTTTTCAAAATCTCAAAGCTTCAGTTAGAGCCAAATTGACAGATGTTTCTTCAATTTGGAAAAAATCCTACGCATAGTTTAGGTGCTAGTAGTGTTCACAGACGGATGGACGGACGTTTGGATTTCAATTGGTTGAAACTCGACATCAAGGATCCACAAAACAGGGATTTTAGCTACACCACCGTCCGTGTCGGAGGATTTTTTAAAATTAATTTAGCAACTGGGTTTATTCACTTTTTCGTTGTAATGGCGCGGCAATGAATATTTTTGTGGCGAAAATTCAGTTTTTTCGCGCAGCATTACATAACTTCCCCTATACTATGTATATTACGCCGTATACCTGTCCCAAAACATTTTAGGTGATCAAAGGTCCAAATTCATGAAATAATTACGAATATTTCAAGGAAAGGTTTGGACCATTACGGAAACTGAAATTAGGGAGTGGGAAAACATCACTGGAGCGGAACCTAGACTGGAGAGAAATAAATAAGTCAATAAGCTAACAACAATTAAGTTAATCAGTAATTTATGTTAAGTTAGTATACAGTTAAGAAAATAGTCATGGTCCCTTGGTTTGCTCCTGGACATAAATGTAACTTTATTATCTGTGCACGTCTTCTAGAATTCAGTGGGAAATATATTTATTCAAATTATCGTTCTCGTTGTCGCGGCAGGAAGTATTATCTTTTGACGAAGGACATGATGACGGATAAGAGCCCAAATTTATTGCTGATTTACCCTTGTAAATAGATTTTATTACATTGGAGCTTTTTTGTTTACAATCCTTGCAAAAAACGCTATTTTTTTCTCTTTTCAAAATTCAAGTAGTATATGGTTTAGTGTAGGGATCACAGAATTTTGAAAACGTGCACATAATTCACGTTCCCATAACACGTCACACACATTTTTTAACTGTTTTTGACGTAAAATAAATAAATAAATAAATAAAATAAAGTCGTAGTCTATTGTTAAGTAATTAGTACATAAATAAGGCAATAAAATAAATAAAATGAAACTGTCAAAGTAAGAAGCCCATTAGGGGGCAAAGGGAAGAGGGTATCAGAGATTTAAGGGCAGAGGCGTTGGTGCGGACGATCTTCTGTGGCTCTGTTTGATTTCAGGTGCTGAGGAGGCCAAACACTGGAAGGAGAATGCATGACGCCCGCGCCAGGGAATAAATAAATTGTTTAAAACAGTCCGATAGATTAGCATGTACTCGGCTTCTGACGGCAGGTTTTTCCTTCAGGGTTTTTTTCCTCATACCTTATGCGATGGAGAGACCATTTGGGGTGAATACCACAATTCGAAATGTTAGAACGCGGTAGGATGAAGGTATGGATTAAAGGCCTTCCGCCTAGCCACACAGCATCAAGTTATCAAATTTGTATGTAATAATTACCTATTAAATAAATAAAATAGTACACCATTTATACGTACGTATACGAGAAAATTATTTTGGGGAAAAATTCATAGGACATACTCAAGGATGTTTTATGTTAGCCGCTAAGTCCAAAGTCTAAAAACCCATCATGAAAATGGACACGCGTATTTTCAAGTTATAAATACAATCCGCTCGCGCATGCGTGTTGTCCTTCACCGTTAATAAAGTGAGCCGATTTCTTCATGTATGTTACGATGAGGGATAAGACCAAAAATGTCATTTTACCTGTATTTTTAATAAAATCAGAATTTCTCATTTGCATATCCTTTAATGTACGACACTTGTTTTTACTATCTTATAATCTGTAAAATCTCCTATTGGAAACATTTTACTGTTCATCTCCTTACTTTGTGTGAAATGTACTAAATTAGTCGTATATAAAATAATGAATGGTCATTAAGAAACTTGCGTTGATGCAACACCAATAAAAAAAAAATGTGGTTCACCAGCGTCCGTCATTTGGTGAGGACAATATTTCATTGTTAAGTGTAGGGAAAGTCAACTCCGTATTTCACGAAAGACTGCTAAAGTTGTTAGTCGTTGGGAATACTAATGGGTCAGTACTAAACACGGGAAGCTGCTTTTTCATGAAGAGAATTGCAAATATTTCATTGGCTAGAAAAATATAAAACTTCCTCGCGTACCACCTATTCCAAAATGTATATTTTATTCCTTGTGTTTTGATGTTTTCGTCGGAGTGAAAAGTTGGCCTGTGGTTCTGATATATGTTCCAAAGGGTGATTTAGTTGTGTTTTTATCCCTTGCTACATATCTGAGTTCTGTCCATAGAAATAATTGTTCAAAAGAATCGTGAGACCGTTCTGGAAGCGTTGAATCATTTTGCCGCATATCCTTATTGAAGACTCTTGATCCATATCGTGATTAAGTCACTCAATTCTCCTCTTCTGGCTAAATAAAGAAACCTGACAATGTCTGAATCTTCATTTGATTTTCGTGCAGTTAAATTTGATCCACTGAACAAGGTTTGAGATGAATTCTTTCTTTTTTTCTGGACAGTTATGTAGCTTTACCCCCGTCCTCTCACGTCACATGCATATTTTAGTTTTAACGTTTAATAAATCATCTTGATTATTTTGCAGAATCTCCTGCATTCTGTCCCTCACTTCGCGTGGCTGCTGTCCCTTGGAGACTGGAAACGCATGAAAGACTTGGGACAGGACGAAAAATGGCATTTACTAAAGGAGCCCATGAAAGTGTACCATTCTCGCTTTCACGCGAAACGGTTAGTAGCATTTCATTTCAATTACTTCGACAAGACGGGTTAAGCATAGTGTAATTAACAATTGAACCAATAAATGCAGAAAGAAAGTGAATACGTAGAGAAACACTACCTGAAAATTTGAAAGTGCAAGAACATCGATTCACGTACGGTTCTCACTCTTAGCTCCCCGTCATATTAATAATTTATATATATATATATATATATATATATATATATATATATATATATATAATCAATATAAATAAGGAAAAACTAGATAAACCTAATTACAGATTTGACAATAACTAGGGGCACATTTATGCAACGCTCTTCTTGCACTCCTGATGTTCGAACGGTATTCCTTGTTTGGTGAACCATTGGGTTTTAGGGATAGGATTATTACTTTTTCGTAAAACCGATTTAACAATCCAAACAGAAGTGTCAAGCCACCGCAACTGCCAGCGTCCGTTAAGGATTTAACAGTATACCATCCATTTAGAACAATTGATGACAAATGATTTATGGCTAAAGCTGTCCTATTAGTATTACTTCTTATGAATCTATCTAGTACGAAGGTATAGTACAGAAGACCGATAATGCAAATATCATACTCGGTTGATTATTTGCTGTGAAGAACTATAATTGCATCATTATCAATATCCTCCCTTAGTGGACATATTGAAGATATTTCTGAAGCCAATGGCCTTTGTAGTGCACTGAAATAGAATTTAGAATATGTAATACTCTTTGTTGAATGTGCATGACCACCTCAATTGCGACTAAGCACATCAGTAGCAATATACGATATTAATACTGCCTGGCCTACATTTCAATAACTGAAAGATTTTTTAGTAAAACAGCTACATATTTACAGGTAGTCCCATTTAGATTATCTGAAAAAAATTGTATCTTATATACACTTTTAAAAAATTCTAGTATAATTAATTGCATTTTTACGGTAATATTTAATTGTGTGGGGCTGGTTCATATTATTATGTTGTCAGATCGGCAAATTTAGATGTTTCCTATGGTCTTAGCAAATTAATTGACTTTGTGAATTAAAATATTGCATTTTAAGACAGTATGCGTCCTTAAAGTGCTTTTTCACACTCTAATTCTATTTTCCACTGATGAAAGAGATTGTCCCCGTGAGAAAGAAAAGCTCCACCTTGACATCGTTTCTTCGCGGAATGCCTGCAGTTGTGCCATGGCAGTTATCAGTAAGCATTTTCTGCTCTACGTGCATCCTCAATTTCACCCAGGGTGCCTCTTCGACTTGCTCTCCTTAAAATTGGCCCCTTCCAGATCGAAACGCGCCCATATATCCATATACCAGAAAACAGATGTGATCAAAATGCATCTCTTCATTTACCAGATAATGTAATGTCACAAAATGTTTTGATTTGATTTCATTTCTTTCGTAAAAAAGTAAGAACCGTACGCGACGTAAGGAGGAGAAGTAAAATCCGCCCACGTTTCTTTTTATTTATTTATTTTTACGTCAAAAACAGTTAAAACTGCTTGTGACGTGCCATGGCGAAAAGTAAATTGTGTGCACATTTTCAAAATTCTGTGATTCCTACACTAAGTCATGTACTACTTGAATTTTGAATTAAAAATCTCCCATGTAATAAAATCTATTTTCTTGATCTCCAGATTATCTTTCCCAGTTTTTAGTTGGTAAATGAATGCAAGTACCAATAAAACAAGGTTACCAACGTTTGAAGAATAGATAATTTCGCTCCAGAGTTATAAAAAAATATATGCATCTGTAAACGAACTACAGATTTGATATTTTAGTTTTGCTAACCCATCCTACCACAACTAGCAAAAGAAGAGCTCAACAATATATGCGCATATTAAAGCTATATTTACATGTTCTCCGTGTGAAGCTACATGTTCAAATCAAAGTGGGACTCTTTGTAGCTTCCATAAGTTAAAGGCATGTATACATCATCTCTGAGCCCACTAAGAGTTAAACAACTACGAAAACATATTGATGATAATAACACAATTATAGTAGGAAAATGGATCACAGGATCGGTCAATTAATGGATTACACTAGTTTGCCAACGTTTCGGAATATTTTATTCCATCATCAGGGCTAACAACCAAAAACACAATCACAATAAATAAGGACAAACTCTTCTGAACAAACAACATAAAAAAACATGAATGAACATACATGTAGAAAAATAATTACACAGATAACTAAATAAATAAATACATTATATACCGTATATCTAAGTTAAGGTCATATAAAGGATACACACCTTACTAATACATATACTGGTCAAACATAATGTTCCTCCACAGCACAACTCCAATACAGAGTTGCTGAAGCACCCACGTCCCTAGCAGGTCCGACCATGGCCACGGCCCGAAAGAAAGTGAATGAAAAACCACTGTATTGTCAGGACCACGTGCTAAGCAACTCCATGCCGGAACCATGCGTATCCGGTTTCATTATCATTATTCATTTATTTATTTACCCTTTTTTTATTAACAATTTTTGTATCTTTGCATCCGAACCCGTATTACGAAAAAAAACAACAATTGTTAACAATTATTTGTATTACTATATTATTAATAAGGTACCCTTAATAGATATCTTGAGTATTGAGAGAAAATCATAGTATATTACGTACTTCCGGTGAATGTGTGTTGATATTTATATTGCTTAATTTCATAATTTCATAAGTTGATAATTTATAGTAAAAATTTCTGGTAAGTTAAGTATAAATGTTTTGAAAGAATCAATAAACAAATTCACAGGGATCTTCCAATTGGACATTAACCGGGGGCATGTAAAAGTTTGGGAAGTAACTTATTTTGAATGATTTGAAATTTGTTAACATTGGTAGTAGAGCCCCCGCTGAGTCAAATCCTCCTTTCGCAGGAACTGGCCGTGGGCGGACGCGGTCAATTCGCTCATTCTCCTTCTGGACGGCGCTGGCCTCAGGACGTTTTGGGAGAAGGACTTCCAGAGAACATTGAAGCTGTATGCCGTTCTCGAGGATCGCGAGACGAACAATCGATCGAGCAAAGGCGATTTCAGAAAGCAGCCCAAGCGAGGAAAAGCTCCGGCGCTAGTGCTAGAAGATATTCAGCCTCACTTGCAACTTCTGTTGATCGGCTTAGTCATGGCCACCTTGGCGTTTCTGGGCGAACTTTGGCGCGGGAGCCGACGGCGCAGTTCCCCCAGGAAGATTTTCCTCGGGGAGAGCAGCCATTATACGATGGTTGGGGCATAAGTCATAAGTCATGGCAACTTTTTTTTGTGAGAATACGAGCACGGGTGGAAAATGTGAAATATACACAAGAAAGGACAATGTATCAACTAAGTGTATGGACATTTAACGACACACCAAAATTGTATTTCTAATTTTTTTCTAGGGCTTTTATCCAGCCGACAGCCGTTTGCTCTTTACGTCCCGAAGGGACGCATATTCGACCATACATTAGACAAACATGCGGGCTCCTCTGATCTGGGGTCAGCAGAACGCGAGGCCCTCCGCGACAACTCACACAAAGTCAAGGGACAAACAGCCATCCCCAAGGCGGGATTCGAACCCGCGACCCTTCGGACCGAAGATTTCTAATATTTATTAAGGTTTTTGAAATGACGGCATTGGTTTCATGTTGCAAATCATTTTAGCGAATACGAGTTCACAACATTCCAAAAGCATTACGTCCCCGTCCTAAAGGCAGATGCTAGATTATCGCACGTGCCTCATAGGTGCGAACACTCACAGGTCGTCGCGTGCTTTGCTGATGACACGTTGCTGCGCGTTCTCGCAGAAACTCTCCTGCCGCTTTGGAAGGGAATTATTCCCAATAGCTTCCACCGTTCCCCGTTACATTCTTGGGCATTTCTCCTATGGTTTGGTTTGGTTTTTTCGTGTTTCCGGGCGCGTCAACTGCTTCGGTCATTAGTCCCGTTAGTGTAGTGCATGTTTTTTTTTCTCGGGAGATGGCGGTGATCTTCCCCCGCTGGATGGCGAGATCCGGCGCCGACCTACCGTCGGCTAGTGGGGTTTCCCCCTAACCAGGACTCTCCCACCAACGGGCACCGCCCCAGTCGGGACAAGCTCTAAGCTCCCGACCGGTCTCCCGGAATATGTGGTAGTGTAGTGCATGTTAGTGTAAGTGTGTGTGTGTAAGGGGAGAAGATAGGACAAGGAAGAGGAAGGACAGATCGCGCGCGGTCCGTGGCCCGTTTGGTAGGGTACTGCTCCGACATTTGCCTGGTGTTGATCGGAGAGACCACGGAACACTACCGATCAGAGCAGCCGGTCGCTAGAATTCTCCTCCAGACAGCAGCTGAATTCGACCTAGCTGAAAAGCTAGTGTCGAAAATCCTGCCGCTGTCAGGACTCGAACCTAGGACCTCCAGGTTAGAGACGCTGCAGTGACATCAGTTGATGCACTGAGCTACCGCTACCGGTATTTCTCCTATGGAGAACGGTTGTCTTGTTGTATGAGCGCGCTCTTAACGAATCATCTCGCACGGCGGCAGTTAGGCAACTTATTTTACATTGCTCTCTGTGCTAAGAGAGACACTCAAGGAGCCATCTGTAGTTGTGAACACACATTAGTATAGCACTTCTTTCACGCGACAAATAAATGTGTGTGATCCGATAACATTTCTTTTAGAAAAAAATAGTTGCCATGACTTTTGCCTCGTATTTCCCCGTGATGGGCCCCATAACAGGAGAGTCGATTCCCTCCATTTGTACATAAACAGAAAAATATGGGATAACAAACTTCATTTCATTTTGTCTTCATCTTTTACTTTTTTGAAAATTATTAAAGATTCATTGAAGGAACATGTCAAAGAACAAAATGAGACTTCTCAGACCTTGTCGATAAAAAGTCGGTTTGATCTGTATGATGATTCACTAATGCCTTTCATGTTGAGCCTGGAACATTGCGTCGTATATCCAAACACCCGGACTCAAGACCTGCGGACCCTCATTCCTTGGAAGAAAACATGCCAAGGGCTGACAATTTTTCGCTTCCAAATAAATGAAAGATGCGTTTGTGAAATGTATGCGCAAGCTGCTTCCTAATGTATGCGCGTAAAAATATTTTCCATGTGGCAAATTTTTAAATAAATCTGGTAATTAAGTTTAAACTAGTGAGGCTACAGAATGGCACAGACTTTCTCGTAGTAAAGTTATCTAATTTTCTTGGTGTGGGCTGGCTTTACGGTATTGTCCATCGTAATTCCAGCTGCCATCTATCGTCGTTCTAAATGCATATTTTTGACATTTTCTGAACTTTTCTGTTTCCTAATAGTAGAACCGAAATATTACTTCAATAATACTGAAGAAGAGTAAAACCTCGTGTTAAATAGAAATTTCCATTGAATTACGTGAAGCCGTTTTTCATAAAATGGCGATTAAGCATTACTATAAATGCAAAATTTGAAGCTCTTTTTCACAGAAATCTATTGTGTTCATGAAATGGCAGCAGGCAAGAAGGAAGAGCAAGACTGTATAGTACCAGTCCCCATCATGGAAATTAGAAAACTTTACGACGAGAAAGTCTGTGTCATTCTCTAGTACCTCTCGTTTGAAAGATGTAGGACTTTAACAGTTTGCATATTGCAATAAACAGAGCGAAAAAACGACTAATTCTGATCGGCGTAGGTGGCTCAAGGCATCAATTGATGTCATGGCAGGACCTCTGACAGCGAAGTTGATTGATTGATTGTTTAGTGATTCTGGGTGAGTCAACTGCTAAAGTCGTTAGTCCCGTAAGTGTATTATCCAGGGAAGTGGCGGTGATCTGCACCCGCTGGATGGCAATATTTAGCGCCGACCTACCTGTTGGCTAGCGGGGGTTTTCCCCAATCCTGGTATCTCTCATCAGCGAGGCATCACCTGAGCCCGGTCAAGTTCTAAGCTTCCTACCGGTCTCCTAACATGAGTGGTTGTGTAGTGCATGTTAGTGTAACTGTGTGTAAGTAAGGGGTGAGGATAGGACAAGGAAGAGGAAGGAAAGATCGCGCGCGGTCCGTGGCCCGTTTGTTAGGGTACCAGCAAATATGGTCAAGTTTATCTACATATATGGTTTTATTTACAAAGAAGGCAACAATGTGTTTTCTCGTCTAAACAAACCGTTGTTTTGCACGAGTTCAAATTTTTGAACGACTGATTACTTTTCAAACTGCCTACTAATCAAGAGTATGGAACTGAATTTTAATTTATTTTAGTTTATTATAAATATGTCTGATTTAAAAATATTTTCATCACATTTAGTGATTTCAGAGCACAAATATCAGTAGTGTGCATGACATTCTGACTTACCGTTTTCAATCTGTGTTCAAAATACATAATTATTTATTGTTTATAGGTTTTATTAAGAGAGTAAATTATTTATGTTACATATTTCAATAATTTTAGCACACATGTATTGGGTATTCGTACTCAAATAAAAAATATATATGTTAAAATAAGATTTCTAAATTATTACGCAAGTTCTACATCTCAATTTTAAAATTTCAATTATCCCAGATCTTCGCATATTCATTTAAATATTATTTCATTTCACATGTTCCTGTTGTCCCCGTTCATGCAATTAAGTTACCAATATAATAATTGTCAATTATATAAATGTTGCATTTGTATAGCAAAATAAGGAATATCACAAATAGCCCACTATTAAAAATTAATTCTAAATTAATTGATTGGTAATTATCCTTGTTAATATACATAGTTATATTTTATAAGACAACCAAATGTGATATTTGTAAACAAAAATGTGTTTTGACAACTAAACCGTTTCTCTTAGTTCTGTTACAGCTTATCTGTAGTGTTTTTGTCAGATCTAATCGTTATTTCTCTGCATCATATTCAATGATAAAGTAGCAGCAGTGTCAGTAACCTTGATAAGCTTCACTTACTGAGAGTTCATCCACATAGCAATCATTTGTCGAACAATGAAAACAGCTCTTTTGTTTCAGGAAATATCTGAAGGCGTTCATACTGCTCGCGCAAGTTTTCTTGATACACGAGCTCCCTAACTCTTTCCCAACGCTGAATAGCACGTCCCGTTGAAATTCTCAGGTCCGACTCGGAATGTCACGAATAAATTTACAATGCAGCTATCTTCCACATCGTACCTCCATATGGAGTATTTTTCGTGCTGGTGTGTTAATTAGTGGTTTGTCTGAATATTGTTCTCATATTTTAAGTTTTTGGCTTTTGTTTTGGTTCAATGATTACGGTTTACTGTATACAATATTGGATTTACTTATTTATTGTTTCTTCCTTTTATACGACTTCGGATTATTCTTTTAGCAAAAGTCTTTATTTTGATTTTTGTGTAAAACACGGTTATCTTCACAGCTTAATGTGAAAGCAGAGGTAGTCCCAGGGCCGTCTCGGGAAACTCCAAGAACGCCATAACTTCGGCTTATCCACATCTTTCATAGTAAGGAGAGGAAAAATATTGTTAACGTGGTGAAATGTCAAAGGGAGAAAGAAATCAAGACGCTTCTTTCCCGTGGACGTGGACATTACCATGGACAAATGAACTCCACCAATTTGGAGAAATGGTTTAATAGCCAATTTCTCCAAATGTACCACTGGCATTCATCGTTGTGATGGATAATGTCCCTTAAAATTCCAGGGAAACTAAAAGAGTCCTGTTGAAATACGAGAATGCTTGGTAGGTTAAGGAACAGGGAAATTGATTGTGATTCTAATAAAAGCAAAATACTTTTTTTCACCTTATACAAGGTAATAAACCTAGCGAAAAGGTTTAAATAATTGACAAAATGGCTTCTGAAAGGAGTTTGACTGTTATTCGTCTTACACCCTACAATTATGACCTGAATCCCATTGAGTTGAATAATCCCATGAGCTAAAACGAAATGTTTAGGGAACATAATGTCACTGGAGACATGCCAGTCCAACACCTCCGTGAACTCAAAAACTATGCATTCTCGACTGTCACATCAGCTGACAGGGAAGGCTATTGCGATCACATCCAGAAGTGTGAAGATGAAAACTGACAAAAATATGGAATTTTAGAAATATCCATTGACGATGTAAACGTTAATGTTTCTGGGGACGTGACCAGTGAAAGTGAACGTGACAGCTATTCCGATGACTAAGTGTCATTGCAATCTAGTCACGTAAGTTCATTCCACTCTTTGGCGCCCTATGTTCTTATCAGCAGTTGGTACGCCCTTTTAAGCTGTGACGTAACCAGAGCCCTCCCTTCCCGCTGTGGAATATGGAGAAAACTTGCGCAATCAGTATTTTATTGTCCATGTAACAAATTTTAACTTTTTGTTTGTCTTTATGTTGAAAATCTCATTTCCTGAGTGTCTATGCACCATAAGTATGCAAAATGATCATAGTGTTCCATAAACTTTGGTTTTCTGGTGTAGAATTTTATTTATATCTAATTCGATTTTTCTTTTCAATATCTGATACGTGACTGCTCCTTGTACAGAAAGTGTTCCTTCAAATTGGTTTAGTTTCTTGTATATTCAGTTTTAAAAGTAAAGAGATAATAATATACTGCTTTCGAGAGATAGCATGAAGAATCTGGTATATGCTTTTTGCTATTCCCGCCGTCAGTTTATGAAGAAAAGAGCAAAAAGCACTCCATGCATGCATATTCTAAAATGTATGAGGCCTACAAAGCATATTTCGGTATATCTGTTGGGGATCAATACAAACCACGGGCACACTCATTTCGTCTGTGAAAACTGAAAACAAACTTTGGAAGGTAATAACGCTTTTAGTTTGAAAATATATGCATTGAACTAAACACAAATTCCACATTTAATATTAGAACAGATTTTTTAGGTTAGAAAAGAAGCTAAGGTGCTATTGAATCAACCGATAGTTTTATTTATGGCGGTTATAGATCCTTCAAAATTAAATGACAGATGACGCTTTATCATTTGATCTAGTCACAAGAAGCATTATGAAATCTTTTTGTCAACGCAAAAGTTCAATCGATCAGAAACCTAAGGGAAATTCTCTGAGACCTAGTCCTTCCAGCAAAAAAGATGGGAAAACGGGGAAAACAAAGGGCCGAGAGAGAGAGAGAGAGAGAGAGAGAGAGAGAGAGAGAGAGAGAGAGAGAGAGAGGGCGAGAAGCGTTGGAATTTTGCAGCCTCCACCGATGGCCGTGAGAGTCTCCGCAGCTGCCATCTGCAAATCAATAAGTCTAGCGCCCTGGGGACGAAGGATTTTGCTGGTAAGAAAAGGAAATTCCTTCGAATTGCGAAATGGAATAAGAAGTCAAAAGAGTGAAAACTGAAAAAAATGATCAGAACGGAAAGGAACCATCAACACTTACAGATCGACCATTCCAATTTCTGACAGTAAGTAATCAATTATTTTCTTTGTTTTACATTTAATACTTTCCTTCTTGTTGTTAATTTCTTCTACTATTCGATGATGTAATTCATAGTACTAATTTTAATCTCAGTGGGTTTATTGGTAACATTGAAGATTATGTTTCACTTTTTTTAAGCATAATGTATATCGTAGGTATATACTTAACTCACGAGATAAATATGGCATTTTGGCAATCCCTTTTTATCAAAATGTTATCCTTTCCATATATTCTTTCCATCCTTTCCAGATAATAAAAATTCCAATAAGTAACTTTTCTTGTTTTATTTCATAATCCTATGTGCTCCCGAAGCATACATGAGAAACATTTTTGTTGCGGAAGTTTCTGCAACCATTTAAGTTCTGGAAATTCCTCTTCTATTAACACTTGTGACTGCATCACTTCATTTTCCCTCCTGCAAAGCATAGCGCTACATGGCATCACGTGGATACTGCTATCTGTGACGTCAGAGCCCTGGCGTCTTGAACTTCGCCAACGCTCGCCCGCCCCAGGTCTGTACCTCTGCCGCTTTGCTCTTTGAGTAGAGCAAGTAGACTACCTCACTATCGAGTTCGTGCTCCAGTGCCGAATGTGGACTGTTGGCAGCTTCACTGCGGTTCCATATTCACAGACACGCCCTCTGTGTTGACTATCACGTTTCGTGAGGCGAGTAGCTACCATTTATTGGAGGGGCTTTTTATTGCAGATACGACTTTTTGAACGCTCTGTAGTATGGTATATTGTAAGAAGCAATAAATGGTTTCTATGTTAATGTGTTTATATTCATCACCCAATTAACAACTTCTTGTTTACGACATTGTAGCATAGTGTGGAATCATATTTATGGTTATGATTTTTAATCATACGAAAAGTAGTTAAATAATACTAATTGTATTTAAAAGAAATATTTGTGAAACTGAAGAGTACTTCTCATTTAAAACTATTTGAATTTTATCACGTGCTATTTCAAAAAGATCAGTTATTTCCTTGAAGTTGATGGGTATAATATTATTTAAGGAGAGATTAATTTCCAGTAGGTGTCTCATACATCGCAAAAACTTTTTTTAATTTTATTTTAAGTCGCAGCAATAGCTACGTCATTAAGGACTAAATAAATACAATCTTTTACATTAACAATATTAAGTTTTTACAATATTCGGGTTACATTATAATGATTATGGATACAAAAACATAGAACATAAACATTAAAAATTACATCAATGATATAATTCGGGCACGTTTTCTTGAGTCTTCGCTTCGTTTGTTGCACAAGCAGTGGAGAGTTTGGTTATTTTGAGAAGGAACTTTATATCAGATTTGCAGTTCGTGTGTCGATGCAAAATTGTGTCTATTACATGGGAGTGAACATTTCTGGTTATCAGATTTTGTCCACAATACTTGTTGCTATCATTTATTTTCAACTAATGTTAGCAAAGGAGTGGGGGTACGTATTCCGGGGCTCAAGAAAACGTACGCGTATAATAATTATTACAAAATGGAGTAGAAGATTACATTATTCTAATTCAGATGTATTGCCCAAAACATCTATTTTTTTTTCTAGGGCTTTTATCCAGCCGACAGCCGGTTGCCCTTTACGTCCCGAAGGGACGCATATTCGACCATCCACTAGACAAACACTTGCGGGGTCCTCTGATCTGGGGTCAGCAGAACGCGAGGCCATCCGCGACAACACACACAAAGTCAAGGGACAAACAGCCATGCCCAAGGCGGGACTCGAACCCGCGACCCTTCGGACCAAACGTTGAGTCGGTACTCGCTCTTAGCCACCTCGGCCATCCAGGTCGGCCCAAAACACCTATTTCGATACGAAATTTTATTACATTACTTTGGTATTACTTTCGAAAAAACCTGTGAGAGTTGTTCCGGTTCTTCCACCTGGTTGCTTGGTTGTTCCCAGCGAGGCAGGGCGCTTGAGAATCTCGGGGCCCCGTCGCAGCCCTTCAGCAGGGCGTCCGGCGGACGGAAGGGCTCGCTGCGCCCTTTTCACGATCCATCGCACTCACGAAGCGGAAAAGCTGCGCCTGCGGAGATTTCTCCGAGAAACGAAATCGGATAATTTGTACGTTTCTCGTAGTATTTTTTTTTATTTATTTATTTACGTCAAAAAACAGTTAAAAACTGCGTATGACGGGCTACGGGAAAAAGTGAATTGTGTGCACATTTTCAAAATTCTGTGATCCCTACACTAAATCATATAATACTTAAGTTTTGAATTTTGAAAGGGAGAAAAAAAACAACAAAAAAACTCCCATGTAATAAAATCGATTTTCAAGGATAAATAAGCAATAAATTTTGGCTCTTATTACTTCCTGCCGCGACAACGTGGAAACGATAATTTGAATAATTGTATTTCCCACTGAATTCTAGAAGACGTGCACAGAAAATGAAGTTACATTTATGTCCAGAAGCAAAACAAGGGGCCATCTCACAATTTGCTCAATGGATCAGGGAAACTGGACGAAAAACCTGATCGAGATGAGTATTTCGATAGAAGACGATTTGAACTACCTTGTCGCTGGCGATCTTTCCTTTCATACTGGAAAAATTCAGTTTATGTCGCAACAATTTCTAAAGATGTTTATTCAGTGTGGAAGATTTTGTTCTCAAGTTAAATGTTCTGTATTGGTAGTTTCTTCACATTAGTTTGTCATATTAATTTCACCAGCGTCGTTTATTTTAGTAATGCAATATTCTGCCATGAGCTCTATTGAGCTCTGGTGTACGGTCGAATAAGCGTCTCGTCAGGACGTAAAGGATAACCAGCAATCGGCTGGATAAAATCCCTAGCAAATAAAAAATGAGTAATTATAGAGTCATAGGCACCGAGCGGAGGAGGTTTCGATACATAGTTCATTCCCACTAGCTTTTCGTTCGTTTCAGCACACATTTTATAAGGATGGTGCATTGAATAGTTGAAATTATGTTTGATCTCTAAATAAATCCGCAGAATCAAATAAAAAAAAGGCTAAGACAATAATTAAAAATGATTATCATATGAGATAAAACAAATAGTAGATAATTTTTAAGTTCATCTTATCAAATTCACTTACAAAAGAATAAAACAGCTGCTCTTTATTTATCTGTGTTTGCCGCGTAAACAAGCAATGACTTTTGCGTTATTTTGTTTCTAAATCAAATGTAGTGTTGCAAATATTTTCCCACAATTTTAGAATTTTTTTAGAATAATATTTGACCAATTTTGCTACAAAAACACAAACCTCTTTCCTTGTTTATAACATTCAACAGGTGACTTCATTTACTTCCATTCTAGGCGTGTATTGTTGACAGAATTTCCGCTTCCTTTTTTGTGTGGTCGGTGGGTTTGACAAAGCGATTCCTCCTGGGAGAGAGAAGCGTGGATCCGGACAGCTATCTGTGTCCAAATGACAGGTGTCACATATAATCGTAGGCTTCTGGCAGATTATTATCATTTCGAGATATATCATTGGTGACATATTGACATATTTTTTCTGAATATTGTATAAAGCAATTTTATCCCGGAAATTTAACCACCAATATTCACATTCTACCCTCATACAAATCTCGATCGTTTTCGAGAACGCCTACATTAAATTCACTAGTTTTCCCACCATTTCTTTCACTAGCTCTCCGTAGGAATAAGTGTATTTTATTTTGACTTCAAATTACCAATTACACATAAAGGAGACATCTAAAGATATTTTTCATAATGTGATTTCCTAATTGAAAATGATTTATGCATTTTCTTTATAGTTATATATGTTATTACGTTTACACATGCGTGAGAAAGTGTAGCCCATGCATAAGGTGAAGGTAAGACAATGCTTCTGAATTATTAATATTTATACATGCAGAACAGATAAGCTCATTAAATGTTTTATAATGTCTTACAAAGAATTTTCCAATTGAACACAATTTAAGTTAATAATTCCGTAGTTTCTGTAAAGGAAGGTGAATATCAAATTCAGTTTCAGAATAATAAAATTTTATTCTATGTATAAGAAGGTACAAAAAATTCACATTAACGGCGTCCTTTTAACATTTTCCTTTAAAAAAATATAATACTGAAGAGAACATTATTCATACAATATGAGAGGCTTCCTCGAACGAAAGAGTATACAAATTTTAAAATAATGTTTGAGGAGTTGAGCGCATTTACAAAATGAGAAGCAGCGAGCGCGCGTGGTATAAGGCCCGGTTGAGAGCCGCGTTGGTCTAACGCGGACGGGAGAACGCGCGGTTCATTAGCGTTCTGCGGAAACTTCCGAGCGAGAAAAAAAAGAGTAGCGGACCGTGCCGCGAGTTGCCGAGTTTTTCCGCTCTCAGCGCCAACGTCGCGTCGCCCGCAACGTCAGCACCTCGTCTGGCCTCGCCGCGGGAACTATTCGTCATTCGCGCCACATAATTAGTTTGAAAGTCACGCGGATCTAGTTGTAGCGAAATCTGCGAATGAGGCACGTGGGAGTGACGCGACAACGTGTGCGCTGCGGCGAAGCGAATTTGTGCGAGTTTCATATGTGGACGACAGAGGAATTCACGCGCACGGGATACGATACGTGTGCATGTCAGGCGTGCCGCAGGGCTTAATTTGTAACGTGAGTATCCTCTAGGTGAAAAGTCTATTTTTTTCGACAGAATCGGAATTAGTCGTACATAATATATTAGTATTTTCCTCCATATAATAGAGACAGATCCATTACGTGCTCTTGAAAGGATTATAAAATCCATATCTCAGTCATCCAGAAGTAGGATCTTTAATTTATAAACATAAAAGAGATTTTAAAGTTCTTGCCGCTTTTAAGATACGTTATGAGTAAATGAGTATCTTCTCATTACCAGCGTAGTAAATATTACAAACATCTGAACTAGCAAAAAAGTGAATTTCCTGAAAAACACTTCAAAATTTATGACTTAAGGAAGATTATAATGGGTCATATGTATAGCTTGAAGACTTAGTTCTGTTATAACATTAAACGCACGCACAGTATTTACCGTAGGATTAGCTGAAAGTGTTTCTCAAACATTTCATCTACGTATTACACCATTCGACATGTTCGTTACAGTATTTTGTATTAATGACGAGGGAGAGCTCAATGAAGCTATTTCTTCTTTTATTGTTCATGAGCCTGAGGGATAAAATCACTTCAAATTCAGGGATATACAAACGAATCCATTTTCATTGTTATTTTTTTTCCACTTTCGCACAAGATTAAATATCTTTAATTATGTGCCCCGGGTCTACATCTCTTTATTACTCGTTCTTGAGCAAAATTCTCAAACCTGTAATGTTTAGGGTCTCTTTGTAGTTTGTAGATAACTTTGCGTGCGTTAATAAATTGCACGATTGTGAAGAGTGTGAAAGTGTAAATGAACATCGCACTACAGAAAATTCTGAGGATGCTTACGCGTTTAAAAATATTTGTGCGGTGAAAGCAATGAATTGTATAAAATGTCTACTACTTTACCCCAATTAAGCTTATTATAATTATCAGGCAGTTACTTAATATGAATACTTAACAGAATATAAATTTAATGTCTAGAACCCAGCGGTCTACTGACAAAAATGTTACGGATGGAAAAATTCAAGTGAAAATCGGTTACGTGGCTTTACTGAAGGATTATAAAACGGCAAATGACGCTTAGATTACCGTGTGGATGATAGATTTGAGACATAGAATAGTGGCTACCCTTAACACTCCATGCACTATCTCACAGTAAAATCATTCATAATTGGCTCCGAGTTCGTACGGGGAAGCATCATCGACAAGCGATTACCACCGCAGCCGTCAGTGGCATTTGGGTAAAATACGTATTTTGAAGCAGCCGAACACCTATTCTTTATCTTCATTTTTACCCTCCCTTACCCTACGTACTTACGTAGTAAAGAGAATGAATTGTAATTGTGCAGTGGAATGAGGCGATTTTTCGTCATCAGAACTCATATTGTGGGATGAAAAATTGAATAAATCTTGTTCCTGTGTGTAGTAAATTGCTTCCTCTAACATCTTGTGTAATCAGAACTCACGTTTTCTGGTTCACTGGTAACGAACACTTTGATTACGGCAAACAATTGTCTATTTGTGGTCAACGATAGCGTCTTTTCAGGCTATTTTCTTGAAAACTGATATTCCCCCATAGAGCTGTGCAAATTAGGGGACTTAGAAATTCGAAAAGGACATATTCATTTTTGTTGGTGCTTAACACGAAGCCCTAAAAACATTTTCAAAATTTTCCGTAAATTAGCTCACGTTTGTTTGTTTTCATAGAGAAAAGTACACCTCAAAAAGAGGAGCTCATTTTCGTTGAACTATCTGAAGTTTCGAAAATTACAAAATATCAACATTTGTTTGCCACAATTACAATACTGATTATATACATTTCTTCCTTAATGAAATATGTTCTAAAAAATTAGATCTTAAGGTCCAATTGTAGAATTGTTTGAAATATGGATAGTTTTTCTTTGTTTTACTTGAAATAAAGGCAACAAATTTTTTATTCTCTAAATAGGCTCCAATTTTGTTTCTTTAAGATTTTTATAGCAAAGTAGGCTTAAAAAAATGGCGCAGGTCACAGTTTCGTTGGATGTTCTGTATTTTCGAAAATTGAAAAGCGTTTTTTTTTTTAAATTTATTGTCTTCCTGTTCAATATACATACATGATTTTCAGGGTTGTGAATAGAAACATACATAACGAATAATGTGAGTAATGTGCTGTATCTACAATACATTCTCAAAACTCCCATTCTGGCAACAATGACAACAGTGTGGTGAGGCGGAGGTTGCCACAGTCACTCGCCGCGGGTAACAGACGCTACACGGAGAAAAAAGAACAGTTGCAGTATACCTGATCCATTATACTGCATCAAGGGAACGCATGATAATATAGGCCCAACCAGGTTCACTGTTGCTGTTTCGTGACGGAGATAGTTGGAACGAAAAGTTGCATCGTAAAGAGTCCCTTGTTGCACTCCTCTGAATTCACCTTGTCAGAGTGCACGGGTAGAAGCTGCCGAGCCCAAGCAACCTTGTTGGAAGAGTTGGCTATCTGCTCGGCATAAGCGAGCAATACAGGTTGGAGGATCCAGCCTACCGTCATGACGCATCCGGGCCAAACAGATAGAAGGAGCCGGCCTTCCGTGTCGGCTTGCACAGCTATACTGGTGGAAGGGCCAGCCGTACGTGTTGCCATATTGAAGCATTTCTTATTGGTGTTACAATTACTGATCGTTGACGGGAATAGGATGGGTTATACGTAGTACTTGCTATTAATAGAATATTCATTATTTCTGATCCAACAACAGATCTGTATATTTACCTACACAACCAGACACCGTAAAAACGGAAATAACTGCATAAAAATTATGCATTTAGTGATAATTAAATTTCACAAAAAAGCCTTTAAATTCAGCAGTCTGACTGTTATTACGGTAGATATACATACATCAATATGCCTGCATTGTTGTTGAATGAAAATGTATATACACACACACACACATATATATAATGAATATTCTGAAACAGCCTGTACCTAAAAATAAAATATTAGAATTTAACATTAAAATATTTATTTAGTAAAGTAAAATGTGTAAAATATAACATAACTCACAATAGAATGAAATATATTGACATAAACTTAATAGCTAACAAATGATAATGAAACATTGATGTACCACTTAATCATTTATGTGATCAGGTGGATTAAATACACAAGGAGACTAAGAACATGTTTACAGTCATTAGTAATTATTTCAAAAATATTTTATAACTGTTTCAAAATTATTTTAAAAACGTTTTATAACTGTTTCAAAACTATTTCACTGTACTGTTTCACAAGTACATTTAAATAGCAACTTTTATTACTGATCCCCAAAAAACCAAATTTAATTCACATTTATTTTATAAATACGCCAAGATTTATTTAAATTATGGCTAAATATGTAGCTGAAAATTATTTTCGAATGTATTTGTTGTTTATTTCTTTTAACCTTTCATTTTACAAATTTAATATTCTTGTTTTATGTTTATATTAATTTTGGTTACTAAAAGTTCAATTCTATTAGACCCTTCATTATACTTATGGTTCATGCATTCACTAGCACAAAATTCATCTACATAAAATTAACACTTAGTTTACAATTATAATGAATTCATAAATAGTTTACATACTGTTAAAATCAAAAAAGTATATGGAAGAAAACACCAACATAAATCATATTTATATTTTTTACTTCTGTTATTTCAATTTCTGTAATCTAAATGTACAAACATACTATAAAATCAAATTAAATTAGTTAAATTAATTTAAAAGCTGGAATTAAAATGTATTGCCCAGCATTGATTTACCTGCTGGGTCTGCAATTTGAATCAATCTCCTTGCTTACAAACCTCTTTGCCCATTTGACAATGAATAAGCTCATTGGCCTGCATTTACAAATCCTACACTCCCAACATGTTAGTATCATAACTATTGTTATTATCACCTGAATGCAACAATAAAAATTGTGGACAAAAATGTGCACTCAATAAAAGCGAATAAATATAGTGAGAGGTCGGGATCAATCATAATTTTAGTATTGTGTAAGGTGGGAGAAGACTCATCACTTTAGCGTGGTACGAAATGCTTGGCCTTCATTTTATTGGATGAGTCAAATAATAAGTTTTCTTAGCAAATTAATAACCAGTTCTGAAGTGACTTTAAATTTGTGAAGTTATTTTGTTAAATGCATACTTTTCTGGATTGCTTCAAAATTTAGGATTATATTCTTCGAATACTATTGATTAATTTCACACACACATAGATCACTACTCAGTATCACTGGTAACTGACAGTGATACAAGGGAAGGGAAAATAATTAGGTGCAGACTCTGTCTGCTTGCATGCAAAAAAAAAAAAAAAAAGAGTTATAAAACCATGTATATAAAAAAATAAAATAAAAATGCATATTTAATTAAATTTTGTAAAATTGCCTATACCAATTCAGAAATTGAAAACAGCAGGATTACCTCTATTGAAGTCATTAAATATTGTTGAAGATATTACAATGTCTTTGAAATTTGTGTTTGGACATGCAAGTGTGACTGCCGAGGAAAAATTATAAAAACCAGTAAATTCAAATTCAATTTAAAACTTCTATGAAATTTAAAGAAAAAAAAATTGAGATTCAAGAGCAAAAAATGCAGAATTTGACCTCATATTGGCTCAGATTTCATCTTACAAATATGCTCCAATTACATCTGGTGATGTAGTAGAATGTTCAAAAAGATTCATTTCTCACAAAAGGATGAATTTGACTGAGTAAAATTTTGAAAAATTGTTTAGTGTTCCTGTTTCAAAAACAATGAAAAAAAATACCAAGCTAAAATTTGATTGTGCATATTTTGTCAAATTTTATTTGGCATATGTATGCAGGTTTTAGCATTTTAAAGGGCACGAGAATCATGTCTAGTAATATTTAATTGTTTTATTTCAAGAGGAAAGTATTTTATTCACTTGACAAGGGAAATGTTTCAGAAAATTATCAAGGTCAACACTATTACAACAGTAATGACATTTCTTTGTCCAAGAATCATTAACACAATCTGAGATATTTTTCTCTGGCAATTTTGAAGATGAATAATAGCCAAAATCATTGCATGTTTGAGAATGCAGTGTTATCCGTACTATTTGCCACAAACAGCACACTGTGGAGAACCCTAAATTATGAAAAAACTTGAAACCTTTTTTCCTTGGAAACCGAAGTAAAAATTAATAATCTTTCAAAAGAAAATTACAAATAGTCACACTCCATGAACTACTAAATTGTACACATTGAAACTATAACAGAATTATAATACAAGTTTTATTACCTAATGAGAATTTTAAAATAACTTGCCTGGTCAAAAATGATACCCACTAAAATAATTGAACCATTAATGTATACACATTTTGTGAATGTTAAATACCAATGAAATCACAAAAGTCCATGATGCTTGCAAAATTAGCAAAATGTATATTGGCATCACCTTCAAACACATGTTCATGATCTTGTTATAGAATGCAATAGCCATTTAGAATTAACAATATCCATGAATATCTGCATCGATGAACCATCACCTGTTTCAATGACCAATTTCCATCACCTGTGCCAAAACTACCTGAAAAATACAATAGTATTTGAAAATATAATTAAAGTGATAATTATTGAAAAATAAAAAAATAGAAAGTGTTTTACAGCAGGGTGTTTTTTTTTTTTCGAGGAATGCATTATTATTTTGTTCAATTATTTAGAGAACATGATAGGCTTTAGTCTCAATTTAAATATAGTAATCAAAATTCTGTACACTTATAACATATGGGAATACTACACAACAATTAATTCTACAATTTCTAATTGCCATTAATGACACTTCAAGACTATATTAAAATTATTTCAATGAATTGGCAACATAATAAATATTTTTTCTTTACATTTTAATACACATTTGCAATGCTTAATTGAGTATTAAAAACTAATCAAATAAACTTTTTTAATAGGTACTTTTTTTACTATTAAAAAATGCACAAAGGAATGCAAAATAATGAGTTTGGACGCCAAGCCCCATATCCACTTAACAACATTAGAATTTGAATTGAAAGGATTCAAACCGATTATGTAAAACGAAATAATTGTTTATCTTGTTCGACATAAGCTTTTAGAGGAATTTTACAATTTACATTAAAATAACTTTGAGCTGGATTAATTGGCCAAGTTTTGTAGGTTATAGAAATGCAGACAAACTAATCTATGTCTTTCTATTATTACAACTCATGATAGAAATATATACGTACCTAAAAGTTGCAATTCCATTCCACCATTCTCTTTTAATCTTGGTTGACAATTCTTGTTTGAATTCAAATAGGCGGTGTAAATGAAGGTATCATTTTCTTTCGAACTTTTACTTCCCATGAAATAAGATTTTCACTTCAAAGAGGTATTTTAGACTCTGTAGCCTGGCACCTGTTAAAAGATATTCACCAATATCCTTTAGATTATAATCCACACTGATGCAGCACTATAAGTTTCAATACGGTACTTACCAGTGAACTCATAGTACGTTCAACGATTTGCGTTGCCAACGACGTATTTTTCTACAATAACAAATTGAAAACTTTCACAACGATGCGCTTTTCGCCACTTCGAAGAAATTTTCTTGAAAGGCCAGTCACTCTCATAGCCCTTCCAAACTGAACTGAATCAGATCGGCGGCGCGACGGTGCGGTCCAACAGCCGCTCCGCTTCCCACACACTTCCTCGTCAATCCTCAGCTGATATCAGGCCCTTATCGGCCAGCAACACGCATGCAGTAGTCGG